>JAGWCC010000584.1:0-386419 GCA_022651775.1 Drusus annulatus
CTCACTTTGGCGGGCAAAGTGATAGGAGTTTTTTTAATTTTTTTTTTTTATCTTAGCTTACATAAACAATTGTTCATGCGCAACCCGTCCAAACTATTCAGTCCGACATGAAAACAAACTGTCAGATCGATCGGAGCGACGACGCCTGAGAAAAGTGCTTTGCTATCCCGACCCCTCACTTTGGCGCCCAAAGTGATAGGAGTTTTTTTTTTTTATCTTAGGTTACATAAACAATTGTTCATGCGCAACCCGTCCAAACTATTCAGTCCGACATGAAAACAAACTGTCAGATCGATCAGAGCGACGACGCCTGAGAAAAGTGCTTTGCTATCCCGACCCCTCACTTTGGCGGGCAATTTTTTTTTTTTTATCTTAGGTTTCATAAACAATTGTTCATGCGCAACCCGTCCAAACTATTCAGTCCGACATGAAAACAAACTGTCAGATCGATCGGAGCGACGACGCCTGAGAAAAGTGCTTTGCTATCCCGACCCCTCACTTTGGCGGGCAAAGTGATAGGAGTTTTTATTTTTTTTTTTCTAAGGTTTCATTGACAATTGTTCGTGCGCAACCCGTCCAAACTATTCAGTCCGACATGAAAACAAACTGTCAGATCGATCAGAGCGACGACGCCTGAGAAAAGTGCTTTGCTATCCCGACCCCTCACTTTGGCGCCCGCAAAGTGATAGGAGTTTTTTATTTTTTTTTTTTTTCTAAGGTTTCATCGACAATTGTTCGTGCGCAACCCGTCAAACTATTCAGTCCGACATGAAAACAAACTGTTTTTTTTTTTTTTCTAAGGTTTCATTGACAATTGTTCGTGCGCAACCCGTCCAAACTATTCAGTCCGACATGAAAACAAACTTTCAGATCGATCAGACGACGACGCCTTCATTTCATTAACAATTGTTCGTGCGCTACCCGTTCAAACTATTCAGTCCGACATGAAAACAAACTTTCAGATCGATCGGAGCGACGACTTTTTTCTGTAAACATCGACATCATTACATTTAACATCGACATTTTCCCCACAAAAAGTTACAATTTAACAATAAAAATCGACATGTGTACTGTAAACAGCGACTTTTTCACAATAAAACATCGAAATAATCAAAGTAAGCATCAATATTTAATTCAAAACAGCCAAAGTTTTTCAAATAAATTTAATCCACCCATTTGAGTCATTAGAAAATACAAAACAAATTCTTTCCCGCCAAAAGGTTTTGAAGAAGATCCTTGTAATTTTAAGTCAGCCAAAAAGTTTTCAAGACGATCCAACAGAGTTTGCAATCAACTTTTGAGAAAATGCATCAGAAATTCATTCTATTTAAAGAGTTATATGGAAATTCATAACAGCCATAAATTTTCAAAAACATTCTATAGAAATTTAATCCAGCCTTTAGAGTCATTAGAAAATACAACAGAAATTTATTCCTGCCAACAGGTTATAAAGAAGATCATATTATTATTCAATTCAGCCATAAAGTTTTCAAGACGATCCAATAGAATTTTAATCAACTCATGAGAAAGAATGCATCAGAATTTCAATTGATTTTATAGGCTTATATGAAAATTCAATACAGCTATATTTTTTTTAAAACCATCTTACAGAATGTTTAATCGACCCATAAGATTCATTAGAAAATAAAACAGAATTCAATTCCTGACAACAGGTTTTAAAGAAGAACCTATATATATTCAATTCAGCCATAAAGTTTTCAAGAGAATCCAATAGAATTTCAATCAACTCATGAGACAATGCATCAAAATTTCAATCGATTCAATAAGTGTTTATACAAATTCAAAACAGCCAAAAAGTTTTTAAACCAAATTTTATCCACCCATTAGAGTCATTAGAAAATACGAAACAATTCTTTTCCCGCCAAAAGGTTTTCAAGAAGATCCTTGTAATTTTAAGTCAGCCATAAAGTTTTCAAGACGATTCAACAGAATTTGCAATCAACTTTTGAGAAAATGCATCAGAAATTCATTATATTTAAAGAGTTATATGAAAATTCATAACAGCCATAAATTTTCAAAAACATTCTATAGAAATTTAATCCAGCCTTTAGAGTCATTAGAAAATAGAACAGAAATTAATTCCTGCCAACAGGTTTTAAAGAAGATCCTATTATTTTTCATTTCAGCCATAAAGTTTTCAAGACGATCCAATAGAATTTCAATCAACTCATGAGAAAATGCATCAGAATTTCAATTGATGATATAGGCTTTTTTGAAAATTCAGAACCCCATAAAATTTTTAAAACCATCCAGTAGAAATTTAATCAACCCTTTAGAGTCAGTAGAAAAAAACATAAATTAATTTCTGCCAATAGATTTTAAATAATAACCTATAAATATTCAATTCAGCCATAAAATTTTCAAGACGATCCAATAGAATTTCAATCAACTCATGAGAAAATGCATGAGAATTTCAATCGATTTGATAAGTTTGTATACAAATTCAATACAGTCACACAACTTTCAAAACCATCTTATAGAATATTAATCTACCCATTAGAGTCATTAGAAAATACAAAACAATTTTTTTCCCGCCAATAGGTTTTAAAGAAGATCCTTGTATTTTTAAGTCAGCCATAAAGTTTTCAAGACGATCCAATAGAATTTCAATCATTTCATGAGATAATGCGTCAGAATTTCAATCGATTTTATAGGATTTTTTGAAAATTCAATACCGCTATAAAATTTTTAAAACCATCCTATAGAAATTTTATCAACCCTTTAAGGGTCACTAGAAAAAAAAAATTAATTCCTGCCAATAGGTTTTAAAGAAGAACCTATAAATATTCAATTCAGCGATAAAGTTTTCAAGACGATTTAACAGATTTTTAATCAACTAATGAGAAAATGCATCCGAATTTCAATCGATTGAAAGAGTTTGGATAAAGATCGCTTTTAACTGTCTTATTAAACCATGTTAAGTAGGATGTGTACGACGTATTATGTCTGCAGTCAGATACATCAATATCGTACGGAAGAGAGTAAGACTCAGGAGTAAGTCGCTCTACCAATTTTTGTGTATTCTGAAGCTAAAAAATAAATAGGTTATTGCTGGTATATAAAGATAATGTTACTAGATCAAGTTTAAAAAATCAAAACATTACATTCTGGGAAAAAGCCTTTCGGGATAAAAAACTCAATTTATTCATATAAGTACACAGAAAAATGAAACGTGAGGTGCAATCCAAAACAAAATATGTAATGAGTATCTACTATGTGTGTGTGTGTGTGTGTATGTGTATGGTGCGAGCAGTCTGCTCGACTGGTAAGACATGGTGTCCTCGGGCAGTTGGCCAAACTGCCGGGTGCTCTCGTTACGAGAGTGTTTTTTGAGTTTGCAGTTACGAACAAGAAACGTATGGCATGGTGTGCCTAACCCGGCCGAACTGGCACGATCAAGTAGAAGCAAACCAAGCTGGCGCACAGAAGCTATGTAAGAACCTAACAAATCGTGATATCCCGTGTATAGCATCATGGACGAGAAAAGGATGTGATAAGTGCCCGCACGTGTGGTAACGCGGCAAAGAAGGCCTGGAAGCGGTCTTGAATGATATCGCGTTAGTGAATTTATGTCAATTATCAAAAAACGATGTTGTTTAAGAAGAATGACGACTCTTAACAAAATATTATGCAATACAAAAACACTGCGCCATGATAAAATGAAGCGCCCGAACAGTATGAACGTCGTAAAAGAAGTATCACGTTAAATTGAAAAGTAAGCAAACAAATACGATTCAAAAGGAATGACAATTTGAAACAAAATAATATGTAATACAGAACCGATGCGGAGTGACGAGATGTAAAGCGTCTAAACCGTATGGCCGTCGGATGAGAAGTATCACTTAGAACTGAACAGTATGCAACCGAATACGGTTCAAAAGGAATAACTATATGATAAAAATATTATGCAATACAGAACCGATGCGGAGTGACGAAATATACCTCAATTGAAGATGTCCGGATAGAAGGCTAGTCGAAAGAAGATTAACGACAAGACCCGCAATAGGCGAGATCGAAAAGTGCTTATGAATATTTCACTTTGCTATGCCGACCCCTCACTTTGGCGCGCAAAGTGATAGGAGTTTTTTCTATTCTTTTTTCGTAGGTTGCATGAATTATTGTTCGTGCGCAACCCGTCCAAACTATTCAGTCCGACATGAAAACAAACTTTCAGATCGATCGGAGCCACGACGCCTGAGAAAAGTGCTTTGCTATCCCGACTTCTAACTTTGGCGCTCAAAGTGATAGGATTTTTATTTTTTTTAGGTAAAATTTACATCTGTTCGTGCGACACCCGTTCAAACCATTTAGTCCGACATGAAAACAAACTTTCAGATCGATCGCAGCGACGACGCCTGAGAAAAGTGCTTTGCTATCCCGACCCCTCACTTTGGCGCTCAAAGTGATAGGATTTTTATTTTTTTCTAAAGTTTCATTGACAATTGTTCGTGCGCAAACCGTCAAAACTATTCAAACCGACATGAAAACAAACTTTCAGATCGATCGGAGCGACGACGCCTGAGAAAAGTGCTTTGCTATCCCGACCCCTCACTTTGGCGCGCAAAGTGATAGGAGTTTTTATTTTTTTTCTAGGGTTTCATTGACAATTGTTCGTGCGCAACCCGTCCAAACTATTCAGTCCGACATGAAAACAAACTTTCAGATCGATCAGACGACGACGCCTGAGAAAAGTGCTTTTAAGCTCACATCAACAATTGTTCTTGCGCAACCCGTCCAAATTATTCAGTCCGACATGCAAAACAAACTTTCAGATCGATCAGAGCGACGACGCCTGAGAAAAGTGCTTTGCTATCCCGACCCCTCACTTTGGCGCGCAAAGTGATAGGAGTTTTTATTATTATTTTTTTTAAGCTCACATCAACAATTGTTTGTGCGCAACCCGTCCAAACTATTCAGTCCGACATGAAAACAAACTTTCAGATCGATCGGAGCGACGACGCCTGAGAAAAGTGCTTTGTTATCCCGACCCCTCACTTTGGCGGGCAAAGTGATAGGAGTTTTTTATTTTATTTTTTTCTAAGGTTTCATTGACAATTGTTCTTTCGCAACCTGTCCAAACTATTCAAACCAAAATGAAAACAATTTTTCGGATCGATCGGAGCGACGACGCCTGAGAAAAGTGCTTTGCTATCCCGACCCCTCACTTTGGCGCGCAAAGTGATAGGAGTTTTTATTATTATTTTTTTTTAAGCTCACATCAACAATTGTTCTTGCGCAACCCGTCCAAACTATTCAGTCCGACATGCAAACAAACTTTCAGATCGATCGGAGCGACGACGCCTGAGAAAAGTGCTTTGCTATCCCGACCCCTCACTTTGGCGCGCAAAGTGATAGGAGTTTTTATTATTATTTTTTTTAAGCTCACATCAACAATTGTTCGTGCGCAACCCGTCCATACTATTCAGTCCGACATGAAAACAAACTTTCAGATCGATCAGAGCGACGACGCCTGAGAAAAGTGCTTTGTTATCCCGACCCCTCACTTTGGCGGGCAAAGTGATAGTAGTTTTTTATTTTATTTTTTCTAAGGTTTCATTGACAATTGTTCTTTCGCAACCTGTCCAAACTATTCAAACCAAAATGAAAGTGATAGGAGTTTTTATTATTTTTTAAGCTCACATCAACAATTGTTCTTGCGCAACCCGTCCAAACTATTCAGTCCGACATGCAAACAAACTTTCAGATCGATCGGAGCGACGACGCCTGAGAAAAGTGCTTTGCTATCCCGACCCCTCACTTTGGCGCGCAAAGTGATAGGAGTTTTTATTATTTTTTTTTAAGCTCACATCAACAATTGTTCGTGCGCAACCCGTCCAAACTATTCAGTCCGACATGAAAACAAACTTTCAGATCGATCGGAGCGACGACGCCTGAGAAAAGTGCTTTGCTATCCCGACCCCTCACTTTGGCGCGCAAAGTGATAGTAGTTTTTATTTTTTTTTTTTAGGTTTTCATTGACAATTGTTCGTGCGCAACCCGTCCAAACTATTCAGTCCGACATGAAAACAAACTTTTCAGATCGATCGGAGCGACGACGCCTGAGAAAAGTGCTTTGCTATCCCGACCCCTCACTTTGGCGCGCAAAGTGATAGGAGTTTTTATTTTTTTTTCAAAAGGTTTCACATCAACAATTGTTCGTGCGCAACCCGTCCAAACTATTCAGTCCGACATGAAAACAAACTTTCAGATCGATCAGACGACGACGCCTGAGAAAAAGTGCTTTGCTATCCCGACCCCTCACTTTGGCGCGCAAAGTGATAGGAGTTTTTATTATTTTTTTTTCTAGGGTTTCATCAACAATTGTTCGTGCGCAACCCGTCCAAACTATTCAGTCCGACATGAAAACAAACTTTCAGATCGATCGGAGCGACGACGCCTGAGAAAAGTGCTTTGCTATCCCGACCCCTCACTTTGGCGCGCAAAGTGATAGGAGTTTTTATTATTTTTTTTCTAAGGTTTCATTGACAATTGTTCGTGCGCAACCCGTCCAAACTATTCAGTCCGACATGAAAACAAACTTTCAGATCGATCGGAGCGACGACGCCTGAGAAAAAGTGCTTTGCTATCCCGACCCCTCACTTTGGCGCGCAAAGTGATAGGAGTTTTTTTATTTTTTTTTTTAGGTTCACATCAACAATTGTTCTTGCGCAACCCGTCCAAACTATTCAGTCCGACATGAAAACAAACTTTTCAGATCGATCGGAGCGACGACGCCTGAGAAAAAGTGCTTTGCTATCCCGACCCCTCACTTTGGCGCGCAAAGTGATAGGAGTTTTATTATTTTTTTTAAGCTCACATCAACAATTGTTCGTGCGCAACCCGTCCAAACTATTCAGTCCGACATGAAAACAAACTTTCAGATCGATCAGACGACGACGCCTGAGAAAAGTGCTTTGCTATCCCGACCCCTCACTTTGGCGCGCAAAGTGATAGGAGTTTTTATTATTTTTTTTTCTAAGGTTTCATCAACAATTGTTCGTGCGCAACCCGTCCAAACTATTCAGTCCGACATGAAAACAAACTTTCAGATCGATCGGAGCGACGACGCCTGAGAAAAGTGCTTTGCTATCCCGACCCCTCACTTTGGCGCGCAAAGTGATAGGAGTTTTTATTATTATTTTTTTTAAGCTCACATCAACAATTGTTCGTGCGCAACCCGTCCAAACTATTCAGTCCGACATGAAAACAAACTTTCAGATCGATCGGAGCGACGACGCCTGAGAAAAGTGCTTTGCTATCCCGACCCCTCACTTTGGCGCGCAAAGTGATAGGAGTTTTTTTATTTTTTTTTTTTCTAAGGTTTCATTGACAATTGTTCGTGCGCAACCCGTCCAAACTATTCAGTCCGACATGAAAACAAACTTTCAGATCGATCGGAGCGACGACGCCTGAGAAAAGTGCTTTGCTATCCCGACCCCTCACTTTGGCGCGCAAAGTGATAGGAGTTTTATTATTTTTTTTTTAAGCTCACATCAACAATTGTTCGTGCGCAACCCGTCCAAACTATTCAGTCCGACATGAAAACAAACTTTCAGATCGATCGGAGCGACGACGCCTGAGAAAAGTGCTTTGCTATCCCGACCCCTCACTTTGGCGCGCAAAGTGATAGGAGTTTTTTATTATTTTTTTTCAAGGTTCACATCAACAATTGTTCGTGCGCAACCCGTCCAAACTATTCAGTCCGACATGAAAACAAACTTTCAGATCGATCAGACGACGACGCCTGAGAAAAGTGCTTTGCTATCCCGACCCCTCACTTTGGCGCGCAAAGTGATAGGATTTTTTATTTTTTTTTTCTAAGGTTTCATCAACAATTGTTCGTGCGCAACCCGTCCAAACTATTCAGTCCGACATGAAAACAAACTTTTCAGATCGATCAGACGACGACGCCTGAGAAAAGTGCTTTGCTATCCCGACCCCTCACTTTGGCGCGCAAAGTGATAAGAGTTTTTTCCAATTTTTTTTTTTAAGGTCACATCAACAATTGTTTGCGCAACCCGTCCAAACTATTCAGTCCGACATGAAAACAAACTTTCAGATCGATCGGAGCGACGACGCCTGAAAAGTGCTTTGCTATCCCGACCCCTCACTTTGGCGCGCAAAGTGATAGGAGTTTTTTTTATTTTTTTTTTTCTTAAGGTTACATTAACAATTGTTCGTGCGCAACCCGTCCAAACTATTCAGTCCGACATGAAAACAAACTTTCAGATCGATCGGAGCGACGACGCCTGAGAAAAGTGCTTTTGCTATCCCGACCCCTCACTTTGGCGCGCAAAGTGATAGGAGTTTTTATTTTTTTTCTAAGGTTTCGACAATTGTTCGTGCGCAACCCGTCCAAACTATTCAGTCCGACATCAAAACAAAATTTTTCAGATCGATCGGAGCGACGACGCCTGAGAAAAGTGCTTTGCTATCCCGACCCCTCACTTTGGCGCGCAAAGTGATAGGAGTTTTTTATTTTTTTTCTAAGGTTTCATTGACAATTGTTCGTGCGCAACCCGTCCAAACTATTCAGTCCGACATGAAAACAAACTTTCAGATCGATCGGAGCGACGACGCCTGAGAAAAGTGCTTTGCTATCCCGACCCCTCACTTTGGCGCGCAAAGTGATAGGAGTTTTTATTATTTTTTTTCTAAGCTCACATCAACAATTGTTCGTGCGCAACCCGTCCAAACTATTCAGTCCGACATGAAAACAAACTTTCAGATCGATCGGAGCGACGACGCCTGAGAAAAGTGCTTTGCTATCCCGACCCCTCACTTTGGCGCGCAAAGTGATAGGAGTTTTTATTTTTTTTTTTTAAGCTCACATCAACAATTGTTCGTGCGCAACCCGTCCAAACTATTCAGTCCGACATGAAAACAAACTTTCAGATCGATCGGAGCGACGACGCCTGAGAAAAGTGCTTTGCTATCCCGACCCCTCACTTTGGCGCGCAAAGTGATAGGAGTTTTTTATTTTTTTTTCTAAGGTTTCATTAACAATTGTTCGTGCGCAACCCGTCCAAACTATTCAGTCCGACATGAAAACAAACTTTCAGATCGATCGGAGCGACGACGCCTGAGAAAAAGTGCTTTGCTATCCCGACCCCTCACTTTGGCGCGCAAAGTGATAGGAGTTTTTTATTTTTTTTTTCTAAGGTTTCATTGACAATTTTTCGTGCGCAACCCGTCCAAACTATTCAGTCCGACATGAAAACAAACTTTCAGATCGATCGGAGCGACGACGCCTGAGAAAAGTGCTTTGCTATCTCGACCCCTCACTTTGGCGCGCAAAGTAATAGGAGTTTTTTATTTTTTTTTCTAAGGTTTCATTGACAATTGTTCAAGCGCAACCCGTCCAAACTATTCAGTCCGACATGAAAACAAACTTTCAGATCGATCGGAGCGACGACGCCTGAGAAAAGTGCTTTGCTATCCCGACCCCTCACTTTGGCGCGCAAAGTGATAGGAGTTTTTATTTTTTTTTTTTTAACATTTCATTGACAATTGTTCGTGCGCAACCCGTCCAAACTATTCAGTCCGACATGAAAACAATTTTTCAGATCGATCGGAGCGACGACGCCTGAGAAAAGTGCTTTGCTATCCCGACCCCTCACTTTGGCGCGCAAAGTGATAGAGTTTTTTATTTTTTTTTTTCTAAGGTTTCATTGACAATGGTTCAAGCGCAACCCGTCCAAACTATTCAGTCCGACAAAAAAAACAATTTTTTCAAATCGATCAGACGACGACGCCTGAGAAAAAGTGCTTTGCTATCCCGACCCCTCACTTTGGCGGGCAAAGTGATAGGAGTTTTTAATTTTATTTTTTCTAAGGTTTCATTGACAATTGTTCGTGCGCAACCCGTCCAAACTATTCAGTCCGACATGAAAACAAACTTTCAGATCGATCGGAGCGACGACGCCTGAGAAAAGTGCTTTGCTATCCCGACCCCTCACTTTGGCGCGCAAAGTGATAGGTTTATTTTTTTTTAAGGTTTCATTAACAATTGTTCGTGCGCAACCCGTCCAAACTATTCAGTCCGACATGAAAACAAACTTTCAGATCGATCGGAGCGACGACGCCTGAGAAAAGTGCTTTTTCTAAGGTTTCATTAACAATTGTTCGTGCGCAACCCGTCCAAACTATTCAGTCCGACATGAAAACAAACTTTCAGATCGATCGGGAGCGACGACGCCTGAGAAAAGTGCTTTGCTATCCCGACCCCTCACTTTGGCGCGCAAAGTGATAGGAGTTTTTATTTTTTTTCTAAGGGTTTCATTGACAATTGTTCGTGCGCAACCCGTCCAAACTATTCAGTCCGACATGAAAACAAACTTTCAGATCGATCGGAGCGACGACGCCTGAGAAAAGTGCTTTGCTATCCCGACCCCTCACTTTGGCGCCCAAAGTGATAGGAGGAGTTATTTTTATTTTTTTCTAAGCTTTCATTGACAATTGTTCGCGCAACCCGTCCAAACTATTCAGTCCGACATGAAAAAAACAAATTTTCAGATCGATCGGAGCGACGACGCCTGAGAAAAGTGCTTTTGCTACTCCGATCGATCTGAAAGTTTATTTTCATGTCGGACTGAATAGTTTGGACGGATTCTGCACGAACAATTGATAGTGTAACTTTCGAAAAAAAAAAAATGAAAAAACCCAAAGAAACTCCTATCACTTTGGGCGCCAAATTGAGGGGTCGGGATAGCAAAGCACTTTTCTCAGGCGTTGTCGCTTCGATCGATCTGAAAGTTTATTTTCATGTCGGACTGAATGGTTTGGACGGGTTGCGCAAGAACAATCTTTAATGTAACCTAAGAAAAAAAAAATGAAAAAAACTCCTATCACTTTGCCCGCCAAACTGAGGGGTCGGGATAGCAAAGCATTTTTCTCAGGCGTCGTCGCTCCGATCGATCTGAAAGTTTGTTTTTCATGTCGGACCAGGCGTCGTCGCTCCGATCGATCTGAAAGTTTTTTATATCGGACTGAATAGTTTGGACGGGTCGCGCACGAACAATTGAAAATTAAAGCTAAGAAAAAAAAATGAAAAAACTCCTATCACTTTGCGCGCCAAAGTGAGGGGTCGGGATAGCAAAGCATTTTTTCTCAGGCGTCGTCGCTCCGATCGATCTGAAAGTTTATTTTCATGTCGGACTGAATAGTTTGGACGGGTTGCGCAAGAACAATTGATAGTGTAACTTTCGAAAAAATGAAAAACTCCCTATCACTTTGCCGCCAAAGTGAGGGGTCGGGATAGCAAAGCACTTTTCTCAGGCGTCGTCGCTCCGATCGATGTAAAAGTTTATTTTCATGTCGGTGATATACTCGTATACCCCACATTCACAAAGTCTTACTTTTACGATTCTTCCAAAATATAACAATACAACTGCCATATTACAAATAATTTATCACTCAACACACTAATATTAAAACAGCTTTTAATTCAGATATACACCAGCACAAAACACTATCACAAAATCAAATACACTTTTATTTCTATATTTGGAATTTAACTCCTTATAATACATACCATATACACATTACAACGAATTACCCAAAGAATTAAAATTCCCAGTTGCGAACAAAAATATATTTGCAAAAGCACTTAAAGGATATTTTCTCGTCAATTTTATAAATTAGTGATGTGTCCTTTGTGTGAGACCTCTGTGTTTGTGAATGTCTTTTTTGTTGTGATTTTGTGATGATTATCTAGTTGATCTCTTTTCCTATGAGTCTCTTTTTATGTGTTTTTTCGCTTGTTCCCTTTTCTTTTGCGCTTCCTATTAGGAATTTGAAGGCCTTGTTAAAATATAATTTTCCTTTTTGTTTTATAATGTTGCCCTTCCCAGAATGAGTATTTTTTTTTTACTTTTTGGGATTAATATACCAATTGTTTTTTGTATGTCAACATTTAAAAAAATAATAATAAAATTTTCTCAAAAAACCTCACTTTGCGGATCAAACCGAGTGGTCGGAAATACAAATCACTTTTCACTAGCGCCGTTTCACCGATCTGTCTGAAAATTTAGATTTAAACATTTTTTGATAGTTTGAACTTGATTCATTAAATCATTTTCTAAGTATGATTTGCGTCGAAAAAAATGTCCCCTTACGATCAAATGCAAGTGATTAGAATCGAAAAGCACTTTTCCCTGCCGCCATCCCACCGATCGATCTGAAAATTTCGATTTGATCTTGTTTAAATTATTTGAACGGGATTCTACAAAAATATTCTAAAAATATGACATACGACTAAAAAATCCCCTAAGTCTTTTTTCTCTAGCGCCATTGCAGCAATCGGTTCGTTGATTTGCATTTAAACTTTATTTGATTGTCTCCACGCGATTCAATATAAACATTTTTAAAATATGACATTCATCAAAAATCTTTCCTCTGGCGCAATGGCACCGATGGGTTTAATTTTTTTTTAAATACTTCTTTTTTCGGTTTTTGTTTTTCTTCTCTTTCCTCTAATTTTTTCTTTTTTTTTCTTGTTTCAAAACATTCAATCGAACGCAAATATAAATCCAAATCTTCTCTCATCCCAGTCCTTTTTTTCGTTATCCAAGTCCATCCACCCAAATCTTTGTCCGCATACATCGAAATTGTAATACAAATACGAAAAATTATCCATTCATTTTTCATTGTTAGAATCCATCTATCAAATCCATCCAAAATTCAAATTAAAATACAAATCCAATACCAAATCCATCAAATTACATATCATTCCATTTAAATTAAAAACCATTCATCTATCGTTATTCAAATTCAGCCATTCATTAAAGTACAAATCCATCGTCTTTTTAATCCATCAGTCTATCCATCCATCGCCATCTAAATCGATCATCCAAATCCATCCATCAAATCTAGTCATCAAAATCCTATTCCATATCCAAATCCATCCAAATCCAAATCCATATGAAAATCTACATCCAAATCAAATACAATTCTTATTCCACATCTATCCAAATCCATATTAATCTTTTCAAATTAAAAACCATTATTCTTCTTTATCCAAAGCCATCCATTTTTTGAAATTTATATCCATTTATCCATCATTTTCCCAATCCATTAGTTCATCTATCTTTCATCATCCAAATTCATCATCCAAATTCATCATCCGAATTCATCATCCACCCATCAAACCCAACTATCAATCCAAAACCTTTATCTAAATCCATTAATCAAAATCTGTTTAATCCAAATCCATCCGAATCCAAACCCATTCATCCAAATGCAAATCAATATATTTTTATCCAAACCCAAAATCAAAATCGAAATTTTAATACATCCATCTTAATCCAAATCTGATGACGGATAAAGCCAATAAAAGTGAAAAAATTGTAATTAACGAACTTTTAACATTTCTTTTCAATAAAGTGGATGTGCTAGACGAAATTACAATCGTGCAAATTTGTTCTACGCATTTCAACGACGATGAAGTGGAATTGTCTAAGGATCTCCTGTATTCAGAGGTTGAAGACAGAAGAATATTCAGGAAAGGAGACGGTAAGAAGGCAAAAAACTTATACGATATGATTAAAGTAATCAAAGAGACTGAAGTCACGGATATGCCAACTTTCGTGGCTAAAAATCTGCATAAATTACTGCCGGTAAATTTCGATAATGTCGACATAACCTCACTTTTAAAAGATATCGTATCTTTAAAAACAGAGCTGTTTACAATAAAGGCTCAAATGTGTAAACAGAGTGACGTAAATGAGCTACAAGAACAGATGGCCCTTTTGAGGAACGAAGTCAAATCCAAACCGAATTCTGAAAATGTCAACAACACAAAACAAAGTGAAGAAATACCCTCTAATAATGTCAAGGTCAAAAAATCTGGCGATAATACGCACACGGAACAAATGACGTATTCACGTGTAGTGGTAAATAAACCATCTAATGCAACTCAGGAACCGTTAGACAAGGGCCCGCGGACCTATCCTAAAACAATTCGCAACTACCAGAATGATGAAAATACTGACTTCACAATGGTGAAAAAAGTAAGAAAACGTACAACGAATAAAAATTACAAAGGAACAGGACCCGTGGCAAACGTAAAGGCAGCTGCCCTAAGAACGGCAATATACGTTTCAAGGTTTGACACTGAAACTAGTGTTGATGAGCTGAAACATTTTATTTCTTCAAAAAATCAAGATTTCATCGATGTAGAATGGATTAAGCCATTCAAACCAACCCCATTCAAAACGTTCAAAGTAACAGTCCTCGCCCAAAAAAATTAGCTTATTTATGGAAAAAGACTTTTGGCCTGAAGGAATAATGTTCCGTATCTTTAAAGAAAGAAATTACAACACGGAGAAAAGTTTTAACAATACTAAAAATGGATCCACTTAAAATTATTTCAGTAAACTGCAGATCTGTGAGAAGGACGGTGAAATTTATTCATGAAATATGTGAAAAACATGATATAGTTTTACTACAAGAAACATGGCTATTACCGAATGACATCAATTACCTTTCAGATATCCACTCAAAATTTTCAAGCTTGCGCACATCTGCCGTAGATACATCTACTGGAATACTTAAAGGTCGTCCACACGGTGGAATCGGCATATTATGGCGCAGTACAATAAGGGTCAAGGCTATCGACTGCAACGACAATAGGTTAGCAGGAATAGAAATAACTCTGGATAAAGGATTGTTGTGCATTCTCACAATTTACATGCCAACTTTTTCTAACGATAACTTACCTGAATTTTCAAGATGCCTGGCAAAACTACACTCACTTATTGAAGACAAGCAATATACAAACTGCATTATAATGGGTGATTTCAATGCTGATCCAAGATCTTTATTTGGGAAGGATTTACTATCGTTTTGTAAGGAAAATAAATATCAATATATTGATGCTGAAAAATTGTCCGAAAAAATCATACACCTATGTTAGTGATGCACACAACACAACAAGCTGGTTAGATCACTGCATAGGAACGGCCACAATACAGAAGATGATCAAAAGTATATCGATACAGTACGACGTTGACTGGACAGATCACCGGCCCATGACAGTGTGTCTAGAAACAACAGGTCTGACCGCTACGGAGGAAAGGGCCCAGATAGATTTGAATCCTATAAAATGGAGAGCGCATAACATATCCCAAATCAAGTCCTACTTTGCAACTGCTTCATTTCTTACAAATGGTATTGAATATAGTAGCTGCCTAGATCACTGCAAAATAACGGGATGCCAAGACAGTTTTCACAAAAACGCCATCAATGAACTGTATGAGTGGATCGTGGAGTCGTTAAGCAATGCCGCTAAAAACGCCTTTGAAAGTATGCAAAAAAATAGCAGCACCACAGTGAGACATATTCCTGGCTGGAATGACAACGTTGCGGTTCATTTCGAAGCATCACGCAATGCACTTAAAAAATGGATTGAAAATGGAAAACCCCGGATAGGCCCCTTGGCAGAAAAGAGGAAACAACTGAGAAGAAAATTCAAATATGAGTTGAAAAAATGTCAAAAACAGCGGAACAGATAAAAATGGACAAGATTTCAGGGGCAATTAAAAATAAAGATTTTGCAGAATTTTGGCAAAAAACAAACAAAATTTTGAAATCTAAAGCACAGATATCCACCCATATTGACGGGGAATCAGACGCAGAAAAAATCGCCAACATTTTCATCTCTAACTTTGCTAAAATATCGGGACAAAAAAGGATCTACATTTTTAGAAAAACCATGCGAAGATGATGGCGAGAACATTATCGTTACTGAAAATATGGTTAAAGCGGCTGTTAAAGAAATTAAAGCTGGAAAATCTCCCGGTTATGATAGCCTGAGCGTTGAGCATATCAAAAATGCCGGTGAAAAAATATACACGCTTTTAGCTAAATTATTTACTCAGATTCTCCAGCACATGCACATGCCAAGTAATTTTTCGAGAACAATTGTAGTGCCATTGGTTAAATCCAGACATGAAGATATATCAAGTTCATCCAACTATAGACCAATATCTCTCGCCACAATAATATCCCGAATATTTGAAAGAGTGCTACAAATTCAGATTCAAGACAAATTATATACATCCGACCATCAATTCGGTTTTTAAGTCTAAACTGTCAACAGACATGGCAATACTTTCCATGAAACAAAGTATCGAGTATTATAAGGCAAGAAAAACAACGGTTTATGCTTGTTTTCTAGACCTAAGTAAAGCTTTTGATAGGGTTTCGCATGCACTGCTTTGGAAAAACTGAAGAAAAGAAATGTGCCCTCTTCAATAATTAACATTCTGGCAATCTGGCATCATCAGCAAAAGAACCAAGTAATCTGGAATAATAAAATGTCAACATCAGTAAACATGCGAAGCGGCGTCAGACAAGGGGAAGCTTATCACCGATTCTTTTTAATGTCTACATGAACGATCTAAGCGAAAAACTTACCTCAGCAAACGTCGGTTGCCACCTGGGAAATACATGCATCAATAACATAGCGTACGCAGATGACATGGTTATTCTAGCACCATCTATCAAAGCCATGAGGAAGCTGCTAAAGATATGTGAAAAATATGCTGCTGAACACAACATGATTTACAACCCCACTAAATCAGTGTTACTAGTGTTTAAGTCGGGAGCAGGACCTACTAAAATATTACCAGTCAGCCTTAATGGAACAAATATAAATGAGAAATCCGAGGTCAAATATTTAGGACATATTTTGACAGCTGAGCTCAAAGATGATGATGATATCGAGCGACAGAGAAGAGCACTGTGCATTAGAGGAAACATGATTGCTCGAAGATTCAACAAATGCAGCCGAGAAGCAAAACGGCAACTATTTAATACATATTGTACAAGCCTGTATACATCGGAGCTGTGGACAAATTTCAACCGTGCAACTTTAAAAAGAATGGAGGTACAATACAACAACTCGTACTGGATGCTTTTCGGGCTGTCATGGTACTGCAGCGCTTCAGAAATGTTCGCAGAAGGACGAGTTCCCGGTTTCAGAGCCTTAATAAGAAGACGTATCGCCAACTACCGAATAAGAATAGGCACGAGCGAAAACACTCTTGTGATGGCAGCACTGGACTTCTTGCAGGGCCCCGTTTATAAACAATGGAGTCATTTCCTGATGTCTTGAAACGAAGTTTAATTTTATTTCTTTATTGCTATTATTTATTACCATGTTATCATGTTTTCTATTTTTATTTATTATCTTTGTATTTTTTTTTCCTTATCTTTCTATGTATTATATGGAACTCATGGGATTGCACCACCCTCCCTGAGATCTGGAATAAACTATTAAAAAAATAAAAAATAAAAAAAATTGTGTATGTGCAAAATAACACGCTACACTCTTCATCTCTCAGAAACATATTGGAAAAATCCATTTGGTATACCCCATCATAGCCATATCCCCTGGTGGTATCAGAACCGAAAGAAGATTCCGCATTTATGTACATCTTAAAGCCGCTCTCAATACCTATAACTTTATTTTTAAAAATGACTTAATCTCTATCAAAATAATTTAAGCCGAAACAGGAATGTACGAGTATATATTATATTTGCATAGAAATAAGGATCTTTCGATGTCTCGCGCACGGGTCTGGTAAGAGGAATCTACACACACCTGTCCTAAGAAAAACTAATCAGTTAAAATGATTATCCTACCCTATCATCACCCGGCAAAGTAATCGAGACAAGGCGCGTTAATTACAAAGACAACTCAACTGACATGTGGATAGCTCTCTCCCAGTGGAAGTATATTCATGCCCGACAGTTCAGTTCTTTAAATATTCTTCATCAAGAAACAACGGGAATTTTTCAATAGTGTATATTTTCACCAGTCTATTATCAAACCAATGCTTCGAAGGAAAATCACAATACCAAGTTATTATAATAATATGTAGGAACTTACACTTGACATACTAACTGGAACATCTTGTTGATTGTTTTTACCTCAATGTTGTTGTCTATTTCCGATGAGTACGTACTGTCGCTCGAATCAATGATTATTTAATCAGTTACTTCGGCTTCATCTGTTTGAACTACAATTGTCTGGAATGTAAACAAATAAACATTTATTAACCTGCAAATACTTCAATTTATTACGTTTGATCTACATTAAACCGTCAATAATACCGTACAACACTCGTGTTTTTACATTGAAGTATTTCTTTAAGTAAATCATAAATTTAAATGCTTACACTTTAGGTTAGATTTTCAAAACACGAATAATGTCAATATTTTTTTAGATAAATGCCAATGCTTTATAATTCATCTGTTTGCGAGAAGAAAAGAAAACGAATCAGCATAACTAAGTACAACTTGAATAAAAGGCGAAATATATAAAGCAAATTCGTAGAAGGAAAAGATACTTACTGATAAATAATGACAGCGCAGGAATATTGGTCGACGAAATGCATCAGTGTGAAGTTGTTGCACGTTATCTATAGAAATACTTTACTGTGAAATACCTAAATCTGTCGATTTTACTGATGCGATCATCTAAACAAATAGTGCTGTTAAGAATTAATGAAATAATTTGAATGACCTTTAATTTAGTTCGAGAATGCTGCCGGCTTTCCAAATGATCTCAAAGAAATAAATGACTTGTTGCAAATAACCTGTTACAACGAATGGTAATATTTGTTATCTCGCCCTACCACTATAATATGACATACGAACATACCTTACAATAAATGCATTTCTGCTTAAACGAATTAAATAATTTCTGCACACTATCCCCCGCTTTCAAAAAGTCATTAAAATATTTTAGTGATTTTATATTAAAAATAAATGTTAATTTCTGAAATATTGTTATTTTGGGTAACAAAAGGTTTATTTGTAAAAAAATAACTGCTAAAATATACACTTAGTGACAGTAAGGGTATACCCATCTACCAACAACACTGACGTGTCTCCACTGTTACGAACTGAATGGATGAATGGTTTTGGAATTAAATGGATGGATTTGGAAGGATTTGAAATTGGATATGGATTTGAATTTGGATTTGAATTTGGATGGATCGGTTTGGATTAAGATTTTAATAGCGATGGATAAATGGTGTTGTATTTAAATAGACGGATTTAATTTTGATTTCCATTAGAATTTGAATTTTGGATTTGCATTTTGGTGAATTTATTTAGATTTGAGTGAACGGATTTGGATTTTGATGGATGTATTGAATAAATAGGATGAACTTTAATTTGAATTTGGATGGATTAATTTTCATTTTGATTTAAGTGGATGAAATATGATATTACTTTGGATTTCGAATTGGATTTGGACTTTGATGGATAGATTTGGATCGATGAATTGATTTGGATTGATGGTTTTGGATAACGATGGATAAGGTTTGGATTGTTATGGATGGATTTGGATGAATGGATTTGGATTAAGATGGATAAAATAGAAATTTTATTTTTCTTTGGATTTGGATGGATTGATTTTGATTTGGATTTGGATGGATGGGTTTGGATTCGTATTTGGATTTATCCAAGTATCCAGCCGGGTTATCCAAATAACCGTGTACGATCTACGGAACCGAAACTGATATATTGAGTCATTCGCGGTTTCATCTTAATTCAGCTTTTCCTGAGACTTGCGTGGCCTAGTCTTTGAGACAAGCATATGATTACTGGCAGGATCAATTTGGGAGCTGCACCACCGTGGGAGGGTTTTTGAGTCCTCCAAACGACAGCGACCCGCTCTGAGGTGATGGAGTCTCACCCGTATGAGTCACGCTCATTATGCGTACAGCTTTATCTCGGCTAAACACGGCACACTATCGGGAGGCGAGAAGGGGGGGATACGTGGTGTCTCGCAAATACATAGCCGACCGTAGACATAAAATACAAGACACGTCATATTCATACAAATCTTACGAAAAATTTTGCTCTACTAGCACGCCGTCTTGTGTTACGTTGCACCCGCTTATGAAAAGAATAGCCATTCAAAGAATATGTGTGTACGGATGAGATAGCTATATGAACGTCCCACACGCTACTTCACACACTTATGTATTCCTGCATTCGCTATCTCACCCGTTTTCGAGTGGCCAAATACCTTGTGAAAAATTGTATTTATTGAATTGAAATAATAAGTTATTTGAAAGAAATGAAAAATGTAAAAAAACAACATGAGATAAGTTTTTGGCTCCCGAACGATTTTTAGACCTCTCAAGGCATTTTTACTCAGAAAGGAGCCTACAGCGATGCATTTTAGACAGCTGGTGATAGCTTGTCTGTGTCGAACGAATGTTCGTGTGATACTAAACGCAGTGAATCTCAGGTATGTCTCGCGGACTCGGTTTAGTGAATTCACGCGCATTGTCTCAGTAACGTTTCTACATTATTCAATTCATCTAAGCCGCCAACACGGCCGACAGGACATGCATCGAGAGCTCGCCTTTCGGCGGGCATAACAGTACAGTACATTCTCGATCAATGATTCTTCTTGCACAACTTTAATATTTAAATAATAATGTTGATAAGCAAGGTTACCTTTAACCCAGTCAATATGGAGAATGCTGTAAAGATTTATTTATCTGTTACTTACTTCTGGTGAACCAAGTATGTGTGCAGAATGAGTTGACGAATGTGAGTAAATCTAAAATCATGGTGTTTGAAAGAGAGAGTACGCGAACAGAGTTCAATATATTTGTGAATCGTGAATATTTGAAGCAAGTGGATGAGTTTGTGTATTTAGGAAGTATGTTTACGAGAGACTGAAAGGCTGGTAAAGATATTGAAAAAATGGTGAATGCAGAAAACTCCATTAATGGAGGACTGAAACGCTGTTGGCGCGAATAAGAAATTGTCCAAAGAAGCGAAGCTAGCAGTCCACAATGGAGTGCTTATACAAACCCTGATGAATGACAGTGAGGCATGGAACTGGCAGAGTAAGGATGAAAGCAAACTGAATGCTGTGGAAATGAGATCCCTGAGACGTATGTGCGATAAAACCATGTGTGACCGTATTAAAAATGTGGATATCCGGAAAGAATGTAAGGCTGATCTAAGCGTAATGAATAGGATCAAGAAACGGAGGCTTAGATGGTTTGGGCAAGTAGAGCGAATGAACGAAGAAAGGAGTGTGAAAAGAACATATGATGCGAAAGTGAATGGAAGAAGAAGTCGAGGACGCCCGAAGAAGACATGGCACGATCAAGTCAAGATCATGTGAAGAGTCAGAATAACAGAAGGGTACGTATGAGACGATGTCTGAATGTTAATGAAGCAAGGAGTCTGTGCCAAGACAGAGTTGTATGGCGGTGCGTAATTTCTGCCTACCCCTGCGGTGAAACGGCGTGATGGTTAGTTAGTTTGGTAAGTTAGTTTACTTACTTCTGTCAATCCGCGATAAATAGTCGGGACGCAGGCGAATTCGTCAGTCAATGTTTACTATTTTATGAATTACCGTCCATTGTGCAATCTGTGTTTTCTTGATTATTATCTTCATTGTCACTTTAATTTATTTAAGTAATCTGAACGTGGAGTAATTACCGACTTAACTTGTATAACGCCTATTTAATATTTATTTACATGGCCAGCAACGGGGCGCACTTAACAGCCTAGCAAAGGAAAGATATTTCCCGCGGGAAAGATGTTTAAAGCGGGAAAGGAGGAATTTGCCCGCTGACACTTCGGTTTACCTTTCGTGACGGAAAGACACCTCTTGTTTTGTGATTACTTACGTCAGTGTGTTTTAATTCGTAGATAAACGTGATCTACCTAACCTTAAAGACTATCATTTGACAAGTACCTACCAAGTTTATTCATTATAGTTCCTTAGTTCTACATATCAGAAGTGGAGATAATTCAAACTGTGCTAAAATCAGTATTTTTTTTAAATCGCGTCCCTGGTCATTATGATTTTCGCCGAGTTTCTTTTGAATATTTGAATTTCATGCTACCGCTATCGAACTTCGTCATGTCGGGAATCGGAAAAGTAGTAATTTTGAAGAAAAGTTTTAAAACCTAAAAGAAATAGTGTACCTACTCAAGAAATCTACCCGACAATTCATCAAAAAAGCATTGACGGAATTGATGAAGAAAAGTGCAAACAAGTGCGAACGAAACTGCGACGTCGTGCGTCAAGGCCCACCAATACGGGTCATCTCAGAATTAATTCCGCAGTTCGATCCAGAAGGCAGAGACTGCCATTTATCTTTGTGGCTGAATAAAATCGAGCAGCTGGGGCTGATCCACCAATGGAGTCAGTATGAGAAGACGTTGGCGATGCAAACGCGATTGACCGGCCAGGCTAAAACGTGGTTCAATCGGTCGGGAAATTGGATTTGGAGTGGTGTGAGTGGAAGACGGCACTCGAGCGAGCTTTCCCGCGCCAGCGTGATTATGCGGATCTGCTCGAGGAATTGCTAAAAAAAGTTACCGCAGGAGACAATGTATCACTTCTATCACGCGAAGCTTGCGATGATACACCGGTGCCGGTTGGATACGGAGGCGGCAATGTCGCTCATCATCAAGTGGCTGCCGAGCGAGCTGCAGGCAAATCCTCGGGCGTTTAAATGCGATGAACCGGACGATCTGTATGCAAGATTTTTAGCGGCCTTGGAGCATTACCAGTGTCCAGCGTCGACAACATCGGCTTCAACATCGGCTCCAACATTAGCCGGCACTCCCCGAACCCAGGCAGGAGGCTGGCAACCCAGACAGTAGGAGCCGAAGTCCCCCAGGTGCTTCGTCTGCCAAAAGCGGGACCACGTGGCTCGAGATTGCCGCTTCAGACAGCAGAGATGTGGACGCTTCTGACATCGAGAGGTAACCTGCCGCGCTTACATCTCCAACGACAGTCGAGTACCTGTCAAGGAGGTAAGGATTTTATCTTCAACAACTTATTTATAGAAAACAACTCAATCTAATAACTTATTTATAGGAGATAACTCAAATTAACAACTGGTTTATGGAAAACTTACTTTAATTACCCATTTACAGGGGACAACTTAAATTTAATAGGCAGTCTATAAAAAACTTAATTCAACAACTTATTTATATAAAACAACTCAATCCAATAACTTATTTATAGGAGATAACTCAAATTAACAACTGGTTTATAGAAAACTTACTTCCTTTGTCACCCTATCTCGAAGGAGATATATTCGAGTGTCTGACTATTGGGTATCAAACTAAAGAATAAACTTTGCTTTGACCACTAGTTATGTAAGTAATTGTTCGTAGTTCCATTACCAATTTCCATCCCACGAACTGAAATCTATACGTTAGAGAGTATTTTTTTTAAATCTTCATTCATAATGATAAGCTTACGTTGCAAAAATTTCAAACTAAACATTTAATTTCGAACCAAACTGGAAATAAGGTACTTTCATCTATTAGCAATAGTCCAATGATCATTTTCACAAACACAAAATTTAATCTATAAATTGCTATTGCTATTGCTTTTGCTGTTAAGCGCCGTTGAGATAATCCTTCACAAAACTGCGCTACATAAATTTATCAAATATTATTTTTGACAGCTGTTGACTTAAGTGGAAACCTATAAATGGTCATATTAATACTACCCATATAATATTACCTAGTATGTATGTAAACTGTTGGTCTCCCAAACAAATAAAATAATATATACCAACGGTCTTATCGAACTCTCTACTTTTATCGTCAACGTTTTATGCGAAAATAATTAATAATTAATAATTCGATTAAATTAACTAACCATCGGTAGTTTCACCACGATGAAAGAAGAGAAGATATGATATGCAGAGAAGACGATGCGTTATCATTGACCAAATACGTATTTTAGGCACGGCGTATTAAATCGAAAAATTGTCCCTTAATATCCATTTACTATCTAGGTATTTTACATACCCCGACTCTAACTAACTAACTAACCATCACGCCGTTTCCCCGCAGGGGTAGGCAGAGAGGACGGACCGCCATATAACTCTGTCTTGGAACACACTACTTGCTTCATTCACATTCATACATCGTCTCATACATACTCTTCTGTTATTCTGACTCTTCACATGACCCGATTCAAGTATTTGATTTACTTGATCTTGCCATGTCTTCTTCGGGCGTCCTCGACTTCTTCTTCCATTCACTTTCGCATCATATATTCTTTTCACACTCCTTTCTTCGTTCATTCGCTCAACATACCCAAACCATCTAAGCGTCCCTTTCTTGACCCTATTCATTACGCTTAGATCAGCCTTGCATTCTTTCCGGATATCCACATTTTTAATACGGTCAAACATGGTTTTACCGCACATACGTCTCAGGGATCTCATTTCCACAGCATTTAGTCTACTTTCATCT
Organism: Drusus annulatus; assembly: GCA_022651775.1. Taxonomy (NCBI): domain Eukaryota; kingdom Metazoa; phylum Arthropoda; class Insecta; order Trichoptera; family Limnephilidae; genus Drusus; species Drusus annulatus. The sequence continues at coordinate 24,295 of JAGWCC010000584.1, forward strand.
TTCCTCTGCCAGTTCCATGCCTCACTGCCGTACATTGGGGTTGGTTTCCCTTCTTTGGACAATTTCTCATTTGCGCCAAACGCGTTCAGTCCTCCATTAATGGAGTTTCTTGCATTCACCCTTCTTTCAATATCCTTATCAGCCTTTCCTTCTCTCGTAAACATACTTCCTAAATACACAAACTCATTTACTTGCTCCAAGTATTCAGCATTCACAACTATAATTATTCGAGTATTGACTTAATATAAATCCGATGGTATTTGTAAACCTATTCCTATTTTTCCTTATTTCTAGTAGAGTCAAGGAGTCTATGTTGACAATTATGCTCTTCTGAAATCGTATTCAGGCTTCTATAATCGTAAACAAATTAAATTTAGTTAAATATAAACTCAGTCTTAATTCAATGGCGGGGAATTTGAAATGGTAAATTAAAGAAACCGGTATGGGTGAATATTGTTTCGAAACACGAATATATTTATTTGGCACGAAAGTGTTTCTTGAAGTTTAAGATAAAAAAACAAAAACCCTTACAACAATTTCGTAATGAATAGTTTGTTGAAATACTCTTCTGCTCTGATGAGATTTATTTATAAACTAACGGACTATTGTTCAATTATAAACAAAAAACAACACGAAATGGGAAAAAAGAGATTAACTCGAAGTGTCTCGTATAAACGGAACAATTCCCGTCCACTTCCATTACAGGTGTTTCAAATATCTATTCAAAGGATTTCGCAATCACGACGCGAATCAACGTCGTGTTTTTTTGTAATTATGGCGTAATTTACGCATAGCTATAAAATACAAGACAAGTCATATTCATACAAATCTTACGAAAGATGTAGCACCACTAAATGTTTCACCCGCGTATGAAAAGGATAACCATTCAAAGAATACATGTGTGCGGAAGAGATAGCTATATGAAACATGTTTCGAAGGTATGTCTCGTTGACTTGGTTTAGTGCAACCAGGCGCATCGTCTTAATTATGGCGCAACTTACAATACGAATCTACCACGTGTCTCTTTATTTTTATACTATTGCGCAACAAACAATACGAATATACCACGTGTCTATTTATTTCTTAATATTGCGCAATCGACGATGAAAATCAACCACGTTATTTTTCACTACTTAAACACTTATTTTTGGAAAGAAATACAAAATTATAGCTTATATTTAATAAACAGTTTACAGGCATAAGTTTACATTAAAGAAAAGGGAAACTCTCTCAAAACCGAGCCCTTACGTTGGAAAACGCCAGTGTTAAGATACGGTATAGGTCCGCCTACTTTTAAACAGACACAAAATAAAAAAAATTACGGGCTCGTGAGTCCCAAGGATTCACTTGCCTTTTTAAATGCCCTCCCGGTTAGCTTCAGCCGATCGAACGGATTTTTCCGTGTTTTAAATTCGTTTATTCTGATTTAGAGAGGATCTTCTTCTTCTTTATTAAAAATGGGGGTTACAAAAGGGACCCATACTTGCAGGGTTTAAGAAATTTTAACAATAATACACTCGCAAATGCTCTCTTGTATTATATTTGAGAATATTGATTCCACGCCCAGGAAAAGCTTGATTAACATCGCAATATTCAATTCAATTTGCTATTTCGCCATAGGCGGTAAATACTGTATTGACTCTAAAAAAGTAAGCAACTGCTCTATTCGGCGTCTACTGTAAAAACTCTAATAGTCACTCTGTTTCGCGGTCAAACGTTGAATATCCTCCTGGCCGTTTCAGCCCGGGCAAACTTTACACCATAATAAATATATTTTTAACTAGCGCAAAAATTCAAAATCGCACTGGATCGAATTTATCTTGCTTCATAACATAGTAGATAGTTTCCGTGACTGTGGAAAATTTCCTTCTTCGATTGTCTCATCAATAATACTCAATAGTGTAGGTCCAATTACTGGAAAAGCATCTCTAACTATACTTATAGTTAGTCCATCTGCACTGTTCTTTGATTTCATGTTGTTTAAGATTTTTAATAGGTATTTTAAATTATTTTTTTGTACGACCAATAATTCTTCTTTTACTGAATTTCGTTTGGGTGGTTATTAACAATGTTGGGAACAATTTTGTTAATTTGAGTGATGCTTTCAATAAAATATTAATTAAAGTTTATTAATTAATAATGCTTTCTTCATTTATCTCTTTTGGGAAGTTTAAAGTTTTTTTGTTTCATTTTTGTTTTCGCCGTGTACTAATTCCTTTATTCTTTTCCACATTTTTTTTGGATCCTTCTAAGTTTATTTTATTTTTTATGTACTCACTGTGTGTTCTTTTTATGTTTTTAGAGTATTAGTTTCTTGCTTTTTTGTAATTAGTCCAATCCACACTACTAATTAGTAAGGAGTGCTCTTTTGTAAAATGTGTCTCTGTCGTGCTCCATTGTGCGTAGCTTCTTCGTGTACCATTTTTTATATTTTTCTCTTACATATGGTCTGTTCTGGATCTATTTCATTGAAAAAACTTTTCAAGTTTAATATCATCTATTCAGCTTTTTTGTTATATTCCATTTTATTTATTTTATTCCAATTCATATTCTGTAAGGCCCGAATAAAATTGTTTATATTGTATTTTTGTAATTTTTTAAGGTTTTTATTCGTGTTTTCTTATTGGGGTTGTCTTTTTCTCTTTCATTAGTTAGAATTTGGATAGTATTATATTCGGTAATTTTTGGATTATCTAATTGTAATACATTTGTTCGATCCAGAATCTGCGACAACGCCGAATACGCTTCAGTTTTGGAAGAACGTGTTGAATTAGAGTGGACTGTAAAAACGAATATTCTTGGTGGATGATTCAATTGTATTTTGTTTGGGTAAATGGCAATTTATGCCAGTTTGCTCACCTTGAGACGTCTCGCAAGAGATAACGAACTGGCTGCTCCGGGCGATGGAAGTCGAATGGGAGTGCCCTCCAGAGACGGATGCGAAGCGAGAGATGAAATACGACAAGAGGCGTCGTCCCTGAAGGCACTTACTTCGACGAACGATTGCAGATGAATGAGGTCGAGTCGAGACGCGGCGCTCTTGAGGTCCCGATCTTTGTGATTATTGCCGGGTGGAGGGGGCCATTATCGCCGGTTTTTTAAGTTTTATGGCTGTACAAATGATACGCAGCAAAAGAACAAACTGACAGGGGCGAGGTAGGGACTGGACAAAAGGTATCAGGTTAGAAACTATCAAGTTGTTGATTTTAGGATCCAACAACATTAAAATTGAATTTATTTGAGATGACCAGATCTATCAATGTTTTAGAGGTTTTAGTAATTCGTGTGAAATCCTTAACTAGTTGTTTCATCCCTGCAGCTTGGATTACTGATTTCCGTCTTTTTGTGCATATGTCTGTTATTTTGCTTTAACATTTATGTTGAAGTCTCCAACTATAATGTTGACATTTTCACCTTCTAAGTTTTCCGTGCACCATCTTTGAAAATATGTTAAAAAATCGCACTTACTTGCGTTTGGCGATCTGTAGATAACAGCATATACACATTTCTTGTTTCCCGATTCAATGGTAATAGCTAAGATCCTACAGCTGGTGATTCGATATAACTTAATATGGAACGTTATTACTTAAGATAACTTAATCACTCCTCCTGTGTGTGTACATAGTAATGTGAGTTGCAGCGGATGGTATTGTAATGTTCAAATTTAATTTCACTATTTTGGATATCTTCAGTCACATGAGTTTCACTCAACACAATCATAAAAGGTTTCTTATCGTCTAAAAATATTTTTACCTCTTCATAATGAACTATGATGCTCTGTATGTTTAAGTATATAATTTCGTCATTTTCACAACTTTTTTTATAAAAAAGAGATTATGCTTATTTTTTCTTCCACTTTTATTTTATAAATAGGGAATTCCTTACTCATAGCAGAGTGATTACTAATCAGTTTGAGTCCCAATCTATTATAATTGATGTACTGCATGTCCTCAATTATTGTGCAATCTTTTACATCGTGGTTTTTCGCACATTTAGAGCAGGATTTAAGTTTTTTGCAATCTATTGCCTTGTGATTGAATCCGTTGCATTTATAACATATAATCTGTCAAATCAAATGCATTTTCTGCAACAAGTGGTCTACCGCAAGGAAGTCATCTTGGCCCAATTCTCTTTCTCATGTTTGTAAATGACATCATAAATTGTTTCGACGATGTAGAAGTTCTGCTTTTTGCCGACGATATAAAATTATTCAAAGAAATATCTAATATCAGCGATTGACTAATTCTACAGTCTAACATCGATAAATTACACAATTAGTGCATAGTTAACAACTTATTCCTTAACGTAGATAAATGTAAACACTAACATTTTGTCGAATCAAGACCCCGTTATCATTTAACTACTCTATCAACAACAAAATCTTGGAAAATGTCACTGAAATTAGAGAACTCGGAGTCATGTTTGACATAAAATTAAATGTTATTAATCACCATCAACAAATCGCTAATAAAGGTTTGAAGATGTCGGGATTTATTCTTAGAACTATCAAAGACTTCGACTCGTTAAAAGTCATAAAAATAGTCTACCTGTTGTTAGTACGTAGTCTATTAGAATACAACTCTATAGTGTGGTCCCCATACTATCTCATCCACATAAACAATATTGAACGTGTACAGCGCAAATTTTTACGATTCATAAATTTCAAACTACACATTCCAATTCAACACATAAATTACACATTTCTTTTTAACACACTCAAAATCCACACCCTAGAAAACAGAAAGAAAATAGCCAACTTAACTTTTCTGTTCAAAATAATTCACTCCGAATTCGACTGTTGTGAACTCCTGCACCTTATCAACTTCAGATTACCTCAGCGAGCAACTTGGCAAAATATACTTTTCTGCAACAATAATTTGACTACCAACTACCTCATAGATGCACTCATTTCTCGCCGGGAATGAATACACCCCAAATATTGATATCTTTTATATGAACTTGTCAAAATTTAAAAGACTTAAATAAAATATTCATTTGTCATTAATGTATGGGAACTATTATTAATTATTATTATTTTGTATTTTTTTTACTATTCATTTCTCAAAACGTTTTACTATATTATTTCATGTACATCCTTTTCAAACTGTACTCATGCACTTACTTATGTTAAATTACTATGTAAAAGCCCATCAGGGCGTTAATAAATAATATCTAACTTATCAAATACACGGCATCTGTCCCATCCAATAAATATCTTCTCCTCCTTTAACATTATTTTTTATTTAAATGTTTTTTACAATATTGTACATACATTGTCATCCGCGCTAGGTGTTCCTGAGATGTGTTTGTGTTTCTGTAATATGTCTTTCTATAGACGTCAGCATATATGATGTAAAAAGTATGATTTCTTAAAAAAAAATTGTCACTTATGTACGTAATCTTTCTTTTTGAGTTTTGTTAAAAAATAAGCTCATTTGGAATTTTAATTTTCTTTTATCTTATTTCCAAGGTGTATTTTTCGGTTAGGGTCTAACGTGTTTCCAGTGTTTCCCACAGTGGGGCGTACACCCCACCGGTGGGGCACCACGCCTCAGAGGCGGCACACCTCGCTTCAGAGATGAGACACATCGCCAATTATTAACTATTCTACATATAAAGTTTATTTAACATAAAAGGAATAATGGCATAGATTTGCGAAGAAACTAACACAAAATATCCTAATATTACTTTGCATGCCAGAAAATTATTATTACCCTTTCCCTCATCTTATTTGGTGGAATGTGGTTTTAGCACCATAAGCGATTTACTCATTAAAAATAAATCGATTGGAAATAACTAATAGAGGGGACTTAAGACTGAAATTAACTAAGTTAGATCTGGACATAAAATTTCTTTGTAGCAAGCGTAACTGAATTTTAAAATATAATCATGAATTAGGCGTCAAGATGTGTGTGTGTGTGTTTGTATTAAATTTCAATTGTCACTTGTGTTTTGTATTGTTTTACTTTTTGTTTTATTCTACTTAATTATATTTCCAATTAGAGTTTTGCAATAATTTCAGTTATTATATATGTGTTAGAAAAGGTTTTATGTAATGACATTAGGGGTTCATATGTTTACAAACATATTACAATATGATTTGAAATTTACTTATTGTTTTTTTTTTTATTGCTCTAATAAGTGATGTACAAAATATTCGTATTTTTATGAAGACCTCCCTAGGTAATTACTTTTGATTAAAAAAGATGCCGGTGGGGCATACGATTTTTGAAAAGACTACGGTGGGGCATGACATAAAGAACGCTGGGAAACACTGAGTTAGGCCGATAATTTCGACTGACGGTTTCTTTGTTTGTGGAATCTAGACATTATATTATCCCCTAGTTTGGCAGTCACCTCATTGTGTAATTTGTTCATATCGTGGAATTTTTAAATTCCATAATCATACCTCCATCTTTAAAGTTCCGCATTCCAGTGACTCCGAGGTTGACTGGATCAATACTTCCTTTTATTTTGTTTTTTTGTTTCTAAATTTTCCTGATCCTTTTTTTTGGATTATTACGATCGGCTCGTTTTTTTTTACTTTCTCCGCATAAGTTTCCGGAATCATTATTTTCATAATATCTTTTTGATTTCTTCATTTTTATTATCCCTGTTTATTAAAATTGATTTATTTTTCTTGCATTTTTTTTTTTTAACTCGTTAAAATTTTGAGTAAATTCTTTCGCTAACGGCTTCAGTATTTTTAGTTCGCCTTTCATTGTAGCAACTTGTAGCCTCCATCACTGTAGATGTTTCTTCTTCTTCGTCTATATTTTTGTCCAAATCAGACGATATTATCTTATATATCCTCCTCATGTTGATTTGGGAATCTTGGGCTCATTTGAGATTTTGTGAACGGATCCGGATTCCACGGATCCATTTTTGGATTTTTGAGTTTTATTGTCTTTCTCCATATTCCCAGAGTATCCAGAATTATTGTATATTTTACGTACCTATTGCCATATGTTGATCAATAGCGGTAAGCAGTATTTAAAAATAATTATGTACTCATTGCCATAAAAGAACTATTTAAAAATATAGATTTATTTTAGTAGCGCCTGTTGGTAGGCAAAATCCGCAACACCAACTATTTATGGTACTAACGCCTGTTGGCAGGCAATCTGATAATAAATTTATTATTCAAGTACCTACATGCAATACACCGATTCGAGTATTTAAATGCTATATTCACAATTAAAGCGTGGATTTGAGCACAGTTTTTGGTGTTTATTGCACTACCACTGTGGTATAATCATCACACAGCGTTATCTTTAAAGACGATTCTGTGGGAGAAGCTATTTAAGTAAAACACCGCTTATCACACAATGTACAATGAAACATTTTTTAATTTACAAAAAAAAACAATATCTTACGCCATTTACGAGTGTAAAAATACGCCCAAGTGATGCGCGATAATCACTTTAGTATTCACTGAAACTTTTCCCTCTTGTACCGATAGTACTTCACTTTTAAACTTGAAGTAACAATATATGGAGGGATAGCTAATTTGTTTTACCCAACCCATCCGAAATTGTAATAAATCACTTTTTCTGAGTTTTTACATCGTACACCATGAGAGAGAAAGAGACAACAAATTTCTTGGACCGCTTCTATATACTGTCGCAATGATCTTAAGCTGGCTATCTTAGCTGGTTAACGGCGGGACTCCGCCCACATTTTTTATTATGCCACTAAACTTGACACAACTAAACGGTTTTTTAGGTTAGATGCTATATTTTTGTTGATAAAAATACTGTGAAAAAGTGGCTATACGAATACACAAAAACATTATGTCTATATGTGATATGAATGGATGTATAAATACCGTAGCCTTAGTCTTAGCCACGCCCAGGTGCGCCGAGTCATGTTAAAATCATCAAAAACAAGTTTAAAACTGACTTCACTGCCTTGGCTTGGGCTACCTCTAGTATACTCTAAGCTTTTAAATTTAAAAAAACAATTGCGTCAACACGAGACACCGCTGACAGGTACAATACCTACAATGCATTTTTTAGAGCGAAATGATAAAACGAAAGTTTAATATTTATTGAAACAACGTATTGCTTAACTTTTTCCCCCTTTTTTGTATAAAAATTGGGTCTCATATTATGTTTTTTACTAACACGGGGCCGTTTTCTTGTGCCATTGACTATATAGTTAGGTTAGGTTTTGCCAACTGCCAACGATCTGCCAACTTACTTCCTTTTTTATATGCAACTAAAAAACAATGAAAGCTTTCGTCTGAAAGCTGGACAGATTGTTTGACAGTTGATTTATTCGGTCTTACTTTTGGGAACATTTTTAGAAAACTTCATCGTTATTATTTATTTTTATTTGTTCTAGCGAGGCCTGTTCGAAATTTCCCCTTCCCAAGAAGCTTATGATTATTGCACTGCCTCTACCTTTATCATAGACGACGGATTTATTTCTATAGTAGCTCGTACCCTGTCTAAATAATAGTTCATTAGCCAGTGAACTTTTTTCGCAAGTTTTCAAATGGACTTCTGGTTTAGCCTCCCACATCAATTAATATTAAGTGATTTGTAAGAGCACTTCAAAGTTAAACGTTTCCCCCGCAATAAGGCATCCATACCGTTACAAACACATATCGTGTAAGACTAGAATCGAGGAGGCGTTGACTGGGAGCCTGTGTAAAATTATTATTAAAGTACGTCAACTTGAAAATTTCGAAAACAGTATGGAAGATCTACAGTTTCTCGTGTCTAGGATGAACCAAGTATGTATGCAAAATGAGTTGATGATGAATGTAAGTAAATCCAAAGTCATGGTGTTTGAAAGAGAGAGTACGAGAACAGCGTGCAATATAGTTGTGAATGATGAATACTTGGAGCAAGTGGATGAGTTTATGTATTTAGGAGGTAGGTTTACAAGAAATGGAAAGGCCGATAAGGATATTGAAAGAAGGGTGAATGCAGGAAACTCCATTAATGGAGGACTGAACGCTGTTGGCGCTAATAAGAAATTCACCAAAGAAGCGAAGCTATGAATCCAAAAATGTGGATATCCGGAAAGAATCCAAGGCTGATGTAAGCGTAATGAATAGAATCAAGAAAGGGACGCTTAGATGGTTTGGGCATGTAGAGCGAATGAACAAAGAAAGGAGTGTGAAAAGAATATACTCGTATGATGCGAAAGTGAATGGAAGAAGAAGTCGAGGACGCCCGAGAAAGACATGGCACGATCAAGTAAATCAAATACTTGAATCGGGTCATATGAAGAGTCAGAATAACAGAAGAGTATGTATGAGACGATGTATGAATGTAATTGAAGCTAGGAGTGTGTGCCAAGACAGAGTTATATGGCGGTCCGTCCTCTCTGCCTACCCCTGCGGGGAAACGGCGTGATGGTTAGTTAGTTGGTTAGTTACGTCAATCTTCAATTCATTTTCACTGCCCGCATCTCGGGTGATTACACTTTTAGTTTTTGTGCACGTGTACTCATATGTTACCCGCCTCATTGGAAAATGTCTGTTCTGAAACGGGTAGCAATAAGCCTAGTACATTATGAATGCATTAAAAAAAAACTTCTAATGTACACCTACCCGACAGTTACAAACGAAATAACAATAAAATTCACATTCCACTTACACACACCACAAAGTATGGGATAAAATCTTTGGAATACATTGCCTATACATTATATAACTCGCTTCCAGATAAATATAAAAATAGTCAACTTAATAAAAAAATCCAAAATAATGCTTTAAAAGAATTTTTTTTATTCGTTTAAAGGTGAAAATACCTAATTTCGAAATCAGTTTTTTTTTCCGGTAGCGTAAAAACATCCTCATTTACTGCACTTTAGGGTTTCATTTTTTCTCCTTTGTATCTATTCATAATTCGGTTTCTTATATTAATACTAGGTACCTATTTTTTTACACTGTATTTCTTATTATGTTATATTGTATTATATTGTTTGATTTATGTTAGTTCGATCTCTGTATTCTGTTGTAACTCATGTATTTCTTTAATTTCCATCGTCTCAGAGCGAGTTTTTATAACTCATTAGGATTGCCATATATGTTAGCAAGATATTAATAAAAAATATACAAATATGACCAACATAACTCTTAGGAATGTAATACTATAATAATGTATCGTATGTTTTCTAAAATATAATTTTTTTTACCCTAACGCCCATCCACACATAAAATATAAAAGATCTACTAATTCGGTAGTAAAATTATTTTCCCGGTTTCCGTAAAATCGCATTTGAATTCCGAATGTGGAAGATTAAAAAAAACATTTGACTTTGAAAGAATTCTAGAATCATAATAATTGCACAGATTATTTGTTTACAACTCGAGACCGTCAGTGATCCTTTCAATTAGCATTACGTGGCAGGTGCGTCGTGTTCTTATCTACGTACAATAATGTAAAGGCAAATGTGAATTTACATCCACATATGGATATGCTCACTGACTGGAGGACGCTCATAGGATAGGAGCTTTGAGTATATAGTGGTACCCATCCAAGGCAGTGAAGTCAGTTTTTTGGTGAGTTTTACCTGACGGCGGACCTGGACGTGGTTAAGACTAAGGTTAGGGTATTTATACATCCATTCATAGCACATATCGATACAATGTTTTTGTTTATTCGTATAACCACCTTATCACAGTATTTTTATCAACAAAAATATAGCATTTAACCCAAGACTAGCATCCTTGACTTAACCACAAACATGCAGTTTTTGTGTTAAATGCGTAGAACCTTTTTTATAAGTAAACACCGATACAATTGTCGCTAAAAATATATAATCAAAACTACCAGAACTTAAAAATAATGCATTTTAAATGGAACAGATAAACCTATTTAAATGAGGCTTTGTTCGCTGGCGGGGGCTGACAAACTGTGCGCCCACGATTGACCATATTATTCGGCATCCGACAATTATTCATCTGTTACAACAGTGCTGCACAACCTTATTAGCAGAAAGGCGAATTTACTTATTTTTCAAACATTTTGTTCATCTTGGGTTAGCCAGCGAAATTCATAATTTTACATTACATCCACGTGTAGTTGACGTTGGAGTGCGATTCGGTACATTAAATTTTAATAGGGAGTTCCCTGGAAACATCTATTTTTGTGAGAGATCTAAAAATAGACAATATCAACGCTACTTGAGAAACCGTTTATAAGACATGGGGTATGAGGATTATTAAAAAATCTTATTCAGCCAAATGGGCTACAGCTAGCGTTATGACCGCTTTTAAAGAACTACTTCTTTGGCAACAGTTCCTACTTCATTCATTGTTCATTGAACAAATTCTTCAATTTTTTTTTTTTTTTTTGATTTATTTTGTTACATACATTTAAAAATTACAGAAATAATAAAAATAATGTAGACATAACAAAAAAAAATCCCACATAGGCAAAAGCCAGTGCGTGGGTATACTAATTCAAATCATGGTTATAGCTCTCTATAGTTACGTTTTACAGTATAAGGTACATTTCAAATTAAGTAAAAAAAAAAAAAAATTAAATAAATAAAAAAATAATATTGTTATTATTATTTTTCCTTTTTTTTTTTTTTTTTTTTTTAAATTCAAAATCACAACAGATAAGTTAGTTAGTTTTTTAGAATTTAGCACTTATAGTATGAAGAGGCTGATATCTTTTGCTTTTATCCAGTTTTTTATTACATTTTTGTATGTATTTAAGGAAGTTGAATTTGAACACTTAAAATGTAATGAAAGTGAATTATACATTTTTGGAGCAATGAAGTATGCATGTCTCTATTGAAGTTGGTAGTTCATTTTAGGGTTCATTTATTTCATTAACTTAATTTCATTGAACAAATACTTCAATGGAAGTTAGATTATAAAGAACTACTTCAATTTACAGCAGTACAGTTGTGATTGTGAACTTCAAAGCCAATGAAGTACTACTTCAAAGTACTTCGATCTAATGGAACGTGATTTTTATTTTGGCGAGGAACCGGTTCCAGTTCTTTTCACTTTCAAATCCCTACACCGACTAGTACGTGTTTTCAAGGAACCGGTTCCAAAAAGAACTGAACAAATAACCGGATAAATTCAAATTTCTTTTTTGTGAGCTTGACTTCAATTGAAGTGTCCACTGCGAAGGGTTCATTTTAAAGAACTAGCAATTCGTGAAGCATTCACAAAACATTGAAGTTTTTCCCAACGCTAGGCTACACAAAACGTCTCGCGGGCCACGTTTTGACTATCACTGTGCAAAACACCGCCAATTTTTTTTTTCCATTAAAAGTATTCCGCTAATCACTAATTATCTGTAATGTATCATCGTAGTTTATCGTAACTGGGTAGTTAGTTTTACAATAAAGCATAATGTAGTTATAAAAAGCTTAGATTTCAGATTGTCACACTGCCAGACTGTCACACTGCCAGACTGTCACACTGTCAGACTGTCACACTGCCAGACTGTCACACTGTCAGACTTCCGAGCTGCCTTGTGCGATATTGTCAACAAGATTTACATAGTTCTCGTTATCTTTTTATTCTTCTATTATCTTCTCCTCGCCATAGAAGAATAAAAGGAGTTTCCCCAACTTGTCACCAGTGATTCCCTTTCAGTAAAACCTAGCAGTACGCAGCAGTACGCGGGCCTTCTGTCGTGTACAGACATCATCCACGAAAATCAAATTCTACCACCGAGTACAAAATGTGATTCCGTAAACACCATTCAACTACATCGAAAGTGAAAGTGTTGACCTTTTGACAAAGCTGACCGTCTAAAGGACTCTGCTAGTGGTCTGGTGGAGTCAGTGTTCCTTTGACGGTCGGGCGAAGCGGTCGACAATCTTCCGCCGATCCGCAATTCACGTGTTTCCTGTACATCGCAGTCGGTGCTAAACTTTTCAAAACGCGTGATAATAATATATTCTTTGGATTTCTTGTTATAAACAGATTTTTTTTTTGTTCTGAACTGACTCGATGATTTTGTGGCATCATTGTAAATGAAAAATATAAATCTTTTATATTCGTAATGTTTTTGGTGAATTATCATGGAGGTTCTATTTTAAGGTAAAATTATGAGAATTTTTTTATTACGATACTTTGCTTTATTTTATAATACTTCCTGCTTAGATTCCTTGCCTTCATCCTCTGGTGATTGACATTTGCCGGGATGAAGAATATTCACCGTTTTAGTAGCCGAGTTGACAAACACGTCAGGATCCCATTCAAGCGTCGTGGGTTCAATTCCTCCGCTAACAAGTCCTCCATTACATTGCACAAGCCACTTTTTCTACTTATTAGATAAGTAGGAATGTTTCAAATATTATCAGGTTATTTGTAACCGGGAGAATAACCTATATTCATTGTATTTATACACAAACGTTCTCATATACAAGTATATAGATATATTCACAAATTTAAGATAAATCATCGGAATCAAAGACGCGTGAACTGATTGTGTGGGTAATCAACTGAATATAACAAATATACCTGCCAAAGAATATTCAAGATTAAATAGGAAAGAATTCAAACATTTTGACAAAAACACTATCTAATAAGGAAGTCCATGGGTTAAATAACATAACAGTATAATATTCAGGAGAGTTTTTATTGTAGGCTGAGGTTTTCGACTACAAAATACAACTCTAAAACCCTTTGTTCTGTGTATACAGGAAATTGCAAAACACGACGATAGCCCTGTTTACTAAAATACATCGGGATTACCTTAACCTACCCTCAGCAGCACCCTCGCACCCTCGCACCACAGCGGTGGTTCGTAAAACGTGCCGCCGCGCCGTGTGGGGAGATTACAATTAGGAACTTCGTTTACATATCACACTTCTATGTTATTCTCCCCAAATTACTATATCAATATCGTTACAAGATAAAATAGTTAACAGACAACCATTCGAAGTGTTTTTTATCGTTCAAAGATTTCTTTTTCTAAATATTTTGTAATATTTATAAATTTTTTATGAAAAATCGATAATTGCGATTTCCACGAACTTCAGTTCAAAGCTCTCGGCCAATTGTCAACTATCAACTCGGCCATTTAATGAACAATCCAACAAAAATACTAAACGTTGGTGAACCAGGGAACCGAACCCGCCAGCGATAAGATTTACTTGTGAATCCTTATCGTAGGTACCAACTACTGACTAGCCGACCACACTTCTGTCCCAGACTATTCTGTAATGCCGACTCTTGACATGACCTGAATTTGTTTTTACTGACGATTGTGCCTTGTCTTTTTCGGGCGTCCCCGACTTTACTTCCATTCACTAGTGTGTCACATATTCCCTTAATACTCCTAGTCAACATGTCTGAACAATCTTTTCGAATCTCCACATATGTTACGCGGTCGAACCTAGTTTTACCACAGAGTTGCCTCAAAGATCTAATTTCTACTGGAGTCAGTCGACTTTCATTCTCCACCAAGAATTCACCTTTCATAACTATTACGACATTCATTGGTAGACTATGATTATAGTAAATAAATCCTGTTCCACCCAATGAAATTAATATAATGCCTTCACTGGTTTCCCAGAAGAGATAATGAAGAGCTCTCTATTCAAATTGCGTTTCGATCACGGATGTGGTAAAAATGGACCACCACCATTTTTTCGACGCGTGTTAAATGCTCGTAAGGTAACACGATATGAAATCGAATTGTTTTGTACTAAACATACCCGAAAATAACATCGCGCAAATTGATCGTGGTGATTATCTCGATACGTCGATATCTCGGCAGTACGCTGGCTCCATTAATCAATAACATCACTTAAAATACTTGCGCGTTTCATTCAAAAAGAAAACTCGTCGAATTTGAAACTCATAATAAACATGTATTTAATTTAATCCTACGTCTTCATTGACAAAGGAAAGACTGGGAGAGCCTCTTTACCATACAACTTCTTTTTAACACTCCTCCAAAGTATCTCCCCCTGAATTATCGTTCCTGTGTTTAAACTTAAATAATTTGAAACTTTACCATCAGGGAGTGACCGTTTTATTTGGCATTTGGAGTAGGTACTACAATAGAATTATATATTTTACTGGGTCGGTTTACATGTTGCAGAAGTTCGGAACAATTGAATAGTTTGAAACAATATTAATAATTATCATTCATATTACGTATTGGTAACCTTGCCGTGATCGGGGTTGAGTTGCCACTGAAAAACAGAGATAGATATAATATGTTTTTTATTAATATTATTCCTTATCCTTTACAGTGTTTGGTTATCGTTTGAAAACTTTTTTTTATCGTTTCGTTTACAAATTCCGGTGTACGGACGCCATTCATATATAGATGAAGAGAAGATATTTTAGGATGCAAGTGTCAAAAAATTCAGCTAAATGCATAATATACTTGTACATATCTTCTCCTGAGTATCGGCAGGTTAGTGCAATTGTATAAAAATAATAGTGGCGAACAACACCTATTTCAAATATTTGATAAAAACCATAATTATGAAGATGAATAAAAGATTTTCACCGAATAACAGCCCGCAGTGGGGAACGGATTAACGAATTAATCAAATCATTCGGCTCAACGCGTCACAGCTCATCTCCGTTGAGTTGGACAATACTAGTTGTCTCTCGCGCAGGCATGGCCGCTGAAACATTTTAAATACCTACTACACACTGCAGACCTACTGACTACTTCGCTAATGACATTCCAGGAACGTGTGGCTTACCAGTAGTTAGTACCAGCCTGCTTTCGCGCGACTTTCTGATTTATATGATCGCGGTTTATACTTCAACGGGTGTGATGCATCTCGCCCGGGACGAATTCCCGTAAAAGTGTTGCGAAATTTCTCGAAACAAGTTTCAACCATCGCTTGATATACTATCACTTTGTAAACACTACCTACGCAAACACGTCAAATTAGCGAAAAATCTTAGTGTCATATCAGGAAAGGAGACGTAGGTACCTACGTAAAATTATTAAAAAGATTTTTAGATTCCTTGTTGATTTTCTATAACTTTATTAGTGTAGTAACAGAATTGGTGACAACATTGTTTTGTTGTCTTGTATCTATTTACATGCACTTTTTGTGGTATTTGTTAAAACTCATCGTCGTAGTGTTATTATATCGTAGCTTTCTCAGTGCCATAAAATAGAAGTATTGGAATCCGCGCTGCTTACCCTTTCTAGTAGCTACTATGAAGGGTAAGCAGTAAGTAGCAACTAGTCCCAGGTTATACAGGTGTGATCGTTGCGCTGCGTCTGATTACTATTTTAGGGCACTTGAGACTTGCAGGGCAGCGTGTAGTGTGCAAAGTGCAGTGCGAGTGGGTGGCGGGCGGCGGGCGGCGGGCGGCTGACACCCGGTACCGTATCGTATCGCGTGCCGAATCAACGTAGCCGCAAATTGGAACAATAAAATGCAAACACCAACAGGGGAGAGTGCAGATTCTTCCGCCGTCGGAATTAACAAGCGCCATTCCCAAAGACGATTCACATTGCGTCACGTCTCCGCTGCTACAGTTCCTCCCCCTCCCGCCCCCCGCCCGCTGCGGGAATGGCAATAATCGAATGTGACATGTGAGAGAGGAGAGAAGAGAAACCAGTGTACCAAATGCTATGGCGTGGCGAGGCACGTTTAATAATGTTCAACTTATCATCCGATGGGATTATGCCAACTACTTATCAAAACTCTTCGGGCCATGTCTGTCATGATTTTCATCTCGTGCGAGACATTAACTGTGTCGGACATCACAATGCTCGGCTTTCTTTCGGAGCTGTTGAACTGCAAAAACTGTATTATTCAATAATTCAATACGTCGAGCATGAAAATATCAAACCTTCTCAAAAAACTGAAATTTGGAAACACAACCAGTGACAATATTCTCAGAATCACCGTAATTTTTTCAACAAACATCTTCCTTCGCAAACATTTCATGTCCTTCGTGACTTTTTTCAAACATTTTATCAACTAGTCATTTAAAGGTGAAATAGGCTTCTCCCACCAACCCAGGGCTCGTATGAATTAAAACAAACAAAATCAAACACTCAAAAACAATCTAAATCATAATAAAAAAAATACATCAAGTATTTCAAAACTGCTGTGGTTTGATATTCCCTGAACAGTTTAGTTTCTACAAATACTCTGGAAACATTTCACCGCTAGTAAAGGGGCTTTTAGTACGTTCTCTGCCAATTGCATAATACGTTATTTTTATGCAACAATAGCAATCATATGATCATGTAAATATCCGAAAAGGGCGTGAATAAAGAAATAAATTATTAAAAGATGATGTCAACAATAATGGTCACATATTTTTGACGGCCTCCGTGGTCGAGTGGTTAAGACGCTCGGATTCGAATCCAGAAGTGGCAAATCAAATCAAAACATAAAAATCTTTGCATGCGCAAATAAATTCGGTATCATATGTGTTATTTCACATTTAACTCATATAAAATAATATATTGTATATTTGTGGCACCTTCTGGAGTGGTAGATACTCCAAGTATCACCATTAAAGACCGCAATTCAAAACATGAAACGTTGCTTGAAATGGCTTTCGCCGTGTTTGGTGACCAGATCTGAATAGGCAGGTATTTCCTAAACTTCCTCTTTCCCATTTGACCTACCCAGGTGTATGCAAGCCCTTAAGCCCTTCTAAAATGCGTTCATCTCGCAGTGATTTAGGAAAATAAAGTCAGATTGCTTTAGCGCTGTCCATTGCACCTACCTATCATATGTCACCTGTCAACTGTCACCTCTCACCTCTCACCTGTCACTTGTCACCTGTCACACCTATTGTCTCTATTCTACATTGTTAAGGCTCACCTCGCTGAACTCACAATTATTTATTCACAAATAACGTTAGATTACATGAAACCTATTTTGTTTAAATACGTTTTCTACTGAAATTAAAAATTGTACAAACATAAAACAACGTTAGCGAATTTGTTGAAAACTTGGCTTGCTGAAAGAAATGTATAATATTAGATTATTTATATCTATTTTCCTGATTAGTTTTTTTTTTATTTATAGTAGGTTGTATTTCGTACATTTTTATTTTTGCCAGACCAAGTTTATGGCCAATGTTTCAAAATTTTATTTGTTGTTGTTTGACGGCCTGCATGGTCGAGTGGTAAGATGCTCGACTACGAATCCAGAGGTCGCGGGTTCGAACCCGGCGTGCGCAAATAAATTGTATTCAATTAATATGTGTCATAACAAATTCAATTGATATAAAATAAAATGTACTATATTTGCGGCACGTTCCAGAGTGGAAGATACTCTAAGTATACTCCTGGTGAAAGACCACCATTCAGAATTGAAACGTTACTTGAAATGGCTTTGGCCGTGTTTAGTGACCAGATCTGAATAGTCAGGTACTTCCCAACCTTACCCTTCCTCATCTCCTTCCTCATCTCCTTCCTCTCTCCACTACTTTTAGCTTCACAACATACCCCTATTGGGGATGCCATAGTCTCACTGGCTCTAGACAGTTGGGAGCAGTTGAGACTCTTGTGCGGTACTCACGTAAAAAAAAAAACTAAAAAATATGTTGTATTTATCTTCGTGAAAACTTATTAATAACTTTTTTTTAATGATAAAATCAGCCATATGATTTTTAATCATTAATTCTAATATAATAATATTGAGAAGTGGTTTATCGGCACTTTTTGAAAATATTTTGTGTAAAAAAACCTTTTCAAGACGAGATGCTTCAATATAACCATTCACCGTATACGGTACTTTCTTGAAAAAAATAATTCGGATGTCTTTTACGAGTATGAAAATTTGTAGATTATTTTAGAACCACATTACTTATTAAAATAGTCGAACTCGTAATAAAACTTGTCACAGAGTTTATTTTCATAGAAAACACACGTGAAACGGCTAAGCCTTGTGTATATTCACTCACATGCAATCAAACAAATGACTAAAATGCAAATAGTCGAAGATTGAAAAAATCACTATTCATAACACTTGGCTAAGTTCGTTACTCGAGTAAGTATTGTAAATATCACCCCGGGGGCGCTCCGGTAGGTTTAGTAAAAATGATGGTGTCATTATTTTTTTTTATGGTGTCTGAATAATTCCACGAACTTGTTGGGGCAATCAAATACAAACCTCTCATTATTATAATTCACATCTCTGTGTCGTAAAGGGGGATCTACAATTAGTCGTCAACGGTGATCCGGATAGAATAAGATTTAAGGTTGGCATGTTTTAAACTTTCGTCAAAATTCAACGATTATGCCAATTTTTTTTTATCGTTTAAATAGTCCTCGTTAAACGTAGATTCTTGGCCCGTGCCAGCTTTTGAACAACTTATAATCAGCTGACAAGCACAACAATTTGACCATTATCCTTTTCAGCTGATCACAATTTGTTCTAAAGCTTAAACGAATCGAGAACTGGCGATCAAAGGAGGTTTCCCACGGGGCGTGATTTAACGGACCGCGGATGGTGGTACTGCACTGCCGCACGGGCTCTTCCCGCGGCGCGTATGGGTGTGTGCGCGAGGTGCGACACGTAGTATTACATTACGCACTCACGGTGTGCAAAGCCTCGATGCAAGAATTATCGGTAGAAATTTAAGAAAATTGACTCTTAAAATAGGCATAAATTATTTTAGACTTTTAAAAACATAACACTTTTTTTAAATAAACTAATCACTTTTACATTGAAAATCAAACTTTAAAATTACCCTAAACCAAAAAAAACCTAATCATTATTAAAGCTAATCAATACTAAAAATAAATTGAATTTTGAAATGGCCAATTTGTAAAATTGCTTTGGGTTCCAGGCCTGAAGTTACAAATCGGACGGACACAGTCGCCACGGTGCGTTGGAGCGAGCTCGTGCGTGGTGGTCCGCGACATCACGCGCCGTGGGAAACTACTAAATGTTAAAATAGCCCAAATCATTGAATTGTGACGATGTCAAATATGATGAACCTTTTAAACAACCCGCACTTATTGGCTTTTGTCACATCAACGCACTTTCTAAGGTGCTGGTCGTCGATTTGTCTTATTGGTGAAGGAATGTACTTTGCTGAATACTTAGGTGAATTTAATTTAAATAACATGAAAATTGGGATTTTTATCGATTTCACAATTGTGTATTTAATGAAACCGAAATAGAACGCAGTCTTCAGCAGTGCATTCGACAAGGAATCGGATTATTTTTTTATTCACAAAATAAAATCTTTAGCCACAGAGTTTTCACTTGGGACCTGTATTATTTTTAATATTTATCAATGACGTTGAATCACTATTTGGAGGAGTAAATATACTTTTATTTGCCAATGACCTAAATATTTTCAAATCGGTTACCTCCATCAATGACTGTAATATTCTTCAATCTCATCCTAATCGCCTACGTGAATCACTATTAATCAATTAATCACAATGACCTCTTTTTAAATGTTGAAAGTATCAATTTATATCATTCTATATCATTCAAACAAAAATCCTATTGTGTCTCATTTCACATAGTTAACAAT
Organism: Drusus annulatus; assembly: GCA_022651775.1. NCBI lineage: Eukaryota > Metazoa > Arthropoda > Insecta > Trichoptera > Limnephilidae > Drusus > Drusus annulatus. Next base: position 44,729 of record JAGWCC010000584.1, read on the forward strand.
ATTATTAATAAGAATATTTCTCTTAAAAGGATGTCTAATATCTAAAACATATGAATCTAATTTGATAAAATACTAACAGCTATCCCATACATCAACAAGATAACAAATACAGCTAAGAAAAATCAAAAAAATCTGGAATTTATTTCGAAAACAATAAAATATTTTTCATCGCTCCATTCTCTTTGGTGCATTCTAAGAAGTAACTTACAATTTGTTCCCATACTATTAAGTACATCAACTAAAATTGACAGAGTTCAACATACATTTTTAAGGTTTCTCATTTTTACACTAGCCATACCCATTGAACAAATGAATTACGTTAATTAAATTAAATAACTGGTTCTAACCGACTAACCTTGCAAAAGTAAAAGGTGACCGTTTTTTCCAAATTAGAAAATTGCTTAACGGATGCACCTGACTCAACAAAGCTTCCCAGTACCAGATCGCAGTACGAGAGTCATTCGGGAAAAAACTATTTAATTCATTTCACACTTCAAAGGTTACATTGGTTCGGAAATGAATTAAGCTCTGCAGATATTATTTTGTGTTCCATAATAAAATTAATGTTAAAATTTTTAACATTTATTTGCACTAGTTATAATATGAGCTTTTATTTAGTTTCACTAGTTATAATATGATCTTTAATTTAGTTTCACTAGTTATAATATGAGTTTTTATTTAGTGTTGTTGATATTTGTTTACTTTTCATCGTCCTTGTACATTTCTTTACTAGTCAGTCTATACTACCTTTGTTTTCTACCAACTATCTACACAAATGTAATATAATACACAAATGTAATATTTTCATATATCTAAATAGTAGGCACCTTTGCACCCCGTTCTGCTCTGGAGCAGTAGATTTTATCAGTATCGCCCTGGTGAGAGACCACCACTAAGATTTGAATTGTCACTTGAAAGGGCTTCAGCCATGTTTAGCGATTAGATCGGAATAGCCGGCCCTACATTCCCAATGTGCACCGAGGTTCCACAAGGTCTGGCAGTTGGGACTCGCTAACAGCATATAAAATCACTTCGTTCACAACTGCGTTTATGGTGATCCTAGCAAAAGTTCTAAAAAAGGTTTCAACCAGCAAGATCGAATGACGTCCGTCTGTCAGCGTACCGCGACTGCGGTGCGATTGAGAGGCCACCTTCAGTGATGTGTCAATGTGGCTGTGTGTTTTGGCTGAGAACAAAGGCCCGCCGCGGTAATTGCGGTTCGCGTCTCGAGCAATTTGTGTTTTCTACTCCGCCCGACCACGTGGGCGGGTCTAGCAGCCAGATGGGCTCGAACAATACTCGTGTGGCGAGCACGCGCACGTGCACATCGCATTTTCGAGCTCATAAAATTTTCCTATTCATTATTTTTTTTTAATTACTGAAGGTAATATAAATATAAAATACCCAATAATGTTTATGGCATGCCGTAAAAGATTGCCCGGAGCCGGTAGAAATATATTAGGTCCAACAAAAACAAAAAGTTGCAAAAAAAGAAAATAAATCAACAATGGTAAATATTATTGAATTCTTTTTAAATATTATATTTTGTAACGTACACGAGTTTCAAATGCCTGGAGCTGCAATTAACGAACAAGTAGCTTGTTCAAATAAATTAGCTTTTGTATTTGGTATTTGGGAATATTTTATTATTTAAATGATTTAGACTTGCAAAAAAATAAGAAAACGTGAGGTTAGCCCGAACCATTAGGTGTTTAACATTCGGAGATTAGATATTAGATCCCACTTATGTTGATTTGTGTAATACCTACTTAAGAGGAAAACTGGAATTGGTTTAGTTCTTAAGATTTCACAATATCCATAAAAAATGAGTAACGTTGTTGGATTCCTACAAAAATAAGTTAATTTCGTCAGTTTCTCACTCTGCATTATAGGCTCAATGTGATAGGCTTACTTAAAGCTTAATTAGTTTACAAGAGTTTATCATTGTATGGTATCAGACGCCGTAACATTTTTAAACTATATTTTTTTATGTAGATACCGCAAAAAATACTAACTGCCAGGAGACAGAAATACTACAGCACATCCCAATTTTATTTATTTTCTTTATTATATTGTAAAGAAGGTTATTTCGCATTTATTCAATCAACCACAAAATGTAGTGTTTAAATTTCAATAATTTATTATTCATGACTTTTTAAGACCAAACGCGTTATGCGTTACACAATGGTTGATTTCGTAAAACCATTTTACTAAAGCGAGAAAAATTATTCAAGTTATATATAGCTGGAATATCTGGAATAAAACGTTTTTTTTTATTATTATAGCTTCGATCATTGACAAAAAACAAGTGAGATTATGTCCGCTAGAAAATTAGCAGAGTTGTTTTGTCTTATACATCAAGGAAGTCGCGAGCAACTAAGTTAATTTTTTTAACGATTTGTGCCTACATCGACTACAACAATAGAGATTGTCCGGATCAGCATTACATAAGCACCGTTATTTAAGTGTATGTGTAATGTTAAAATCCGCAATTAAAACTTGGTGACGATCATTTTAAACCACCTTATTATTATATTTCCCATACATTTATTTATTTATTATTGTTCTTCAAAAATCGTCATCCCGGTAGTTTGGGAACAATGATAAAAAAGGTGTGATAAAAATATTAAGTACTTGGCTAATTAATATAGCACATTTTTTGTAAATATCACCTCGCGAATTTTTCATTCTCTGTTGTGGGTGGAGCGAGAGGTTACACTTATGAATGAATTTAACAGACTAAAATTTACCCAAACAATAAAAATAAGAGTCAAATTGTTATTTTTATAAATTAGTAGCGAGTACCCGGCATGCTTTGCAAAGCCACAATTTCCAAATTGGCTTGCCTATCACTCTTCCCCGAAAAATAAATCCAAAAAGTCTTTGAACGGAACCAGGCTTTTATTGAAAATGTCATCGATGCTACAATTTTAAATTTAAAAGAGAAGATTTACTTTTGCCACGCATCCCAATGATTACGAAAATATTTTCCATTCGAATTCTAACGTCTTCATTTTCCACTGAGAATCGAATTTGAAATAAAAATAAAAAAATAAAAACTCATAAACAATCGCCAAAATTATTTGAATATTTTTTAAAATTGTGTTTCTTACATGGAGTGCTGTACGAGTATGTAGCATGTTTATGGGTGGTATTTAAAAAAATATATATTTATATACGTATCATACGGAAATTTTATTTTTTATTCAAATGCATTTAAATAAATTTTTTAAATCTTCACAATGCAAATAGACATAAAATACAAGACACGTAATATTCATACAAATTGAACGATAAATTTGGCACGCTCTGATATCTATTTGAAAACTTGTAATGCATGAAAAGGATAGCCATACCAAGCAGAATATGTGTGTATGAATGAGATAGCTATATGAACGTCCCGCGTTACATTCTCCGCGTTACAAGCCCTTTCTTCCCTAAGGAACTTACGAGTGAAGTAGCATGCGACATACTCGTGTACTGTCGCTAGGTTGTCTTCCACACACTTATGTATTTCTGCATTCGCTATCTCACTTATACCATTTGTATGTGAATAATTGTATTAATTGAAATAATAAGTGATTTGTGTGTACTTCGCATGAAAAGAAACTTCATGAGATTTGTTTTTTGTTCCCGAATGATTTTTACACTTTTCAAAAGCACAGGAAGACATTTTATCTCAGAAAAGAGCTTACAGCGATGCGTTTGTGGCAGCTGGTGACAGCTTGTTTGTCAAACGAATGTTTGTGCGAGACTAAACGCAGTGAATCTCAGGTATGCCACGTTGGCTTAGTTTCTCGCAGTCACGCGCGTTGTCTCAGTAACGTATCTACATCATTTAATTCATCTAAGACCAATGCCACTATTTTTTATTAAATTGCTTTTGAATGTACAATTTTATTTATTCCTTTTTTTGCGTATATAAATAATTCAAATAGTTTTCCGACACGTGAGCAGCCCAAATATAGCTGTTCATGTGAGAAACATGAATTTTCCAAATTTAGTCCACACACTTGTAGCGATTGTCCCTTTGCTTTGTTGATTATCATTGCAAATGCGAGTCGCACTGGAAACTTCAGACGTTTGAATTCAAATGGAAAATTGTAGCTTCAATGATTTGTTCATCATATTTTTCACTAAAAGCCTGGTACCGTTGCAAAGTCATGATGGATTTACGTTTCTTAGAGGAATAATAGGCACGCCAATTCTCAATATTAAAACGTGCGGCGGCATTCTTAGCAAATCAATTATTGAATTCAAGAATTCAGTTGGATAATTGAGTATCAATAGACTTATACGTTTTCTCTTAAGCTCATAACACCTTTATCTTTCATGCTTGACTTGTAGATCGACCAATAGTGTTTTTTTTTGCCATAATTAATTTGACATCGAAAGTAATGCATTTTGTTAACTATTACTATCTATAAACAATGAAAATCAATTTGTAATTTTATTTCATTCTAAAAATTTATTAAAAAAAAAAATAAGGTACTTTATTGTGTTTTCCATTTTGAAAATATTTACTCATTTATAGTATTAATATTTGATTTATCTCTAATAAAGAAACATTAATTGTAAAATTTTATTTAATTAAAAATATATATTTTGAAAAGATTAAAATATTTTTAAGTAGGTTGCTAATTGTGTTTTTTATTTATTTTGAAAATATTCTACCCAAACAAACGTACATACATTCATCTAAAAATATAAAATGAATATATTTAAAAAAAATCTTAATCAAGTACCTAATTGTGTTTTCCATTTTGAAAATATTCTACTCGAACAAACCTTCATCTGTGGAATATTTAATATGTCAGAGAGCGGTATATCTATGGCTAAACTCAATACAACATGGCGGGTTCAATTTTTTTCATACTATTTTTTTTAAATTATAGCAAGAGTTTTACATATTGGATTTAATTCAGAATACTCTCTAAACCTTTCCGTCACTAATACAAAGGAAATGTGTTATTTTAAGCGAAATTGGTCTAACAATTTTCGAAAAAAACGAAAACAGACAGACAAACATTCATTTTTTTTATATATTGAGATAAATTAAGAATGTATCTAGTTTCTAAAATGTATATTATACTAACACCATTGAAAAACTATTTTGTAATTGTTTACCTTCAAACTGTGTAATAATCTGTCAAGTACTTACCAAATAAAGGTTTGAAAAAACCAATTTCAATGTCCGGTAAATATTTTGAAAAGAAAACTGTCGCGTAGTAAACGATCAAACAAATGTAATTCATTATTCCACTTCCATTTTAAAGGAATCATAATACAAGCATCATTACACAGGAAAAAGACAAGCTTCTCTCAAAATTACTTATGGAACGCCAAGGCCTTTAGTCAAATTCCAACAACAGAATAAAACACTCGAGTTGGAATTAGTGAAACTTTGCAAGGTAATTAGCATCAATAATGTCCGACTTTTTATTCGGAAATGTAAATAAACATCCAGCTGAATGATCAAATCTGCTACTCGTAGGATTGAGAACAAGATAGTCTGTCTATAGAAAGGAGTCAGCTCCTTCTTTCACTCCGCGTTCGATGGATTGACGTCAACCAACGAGCCAACGAGCCAATGAGCCAACGAGACACCCCGCTTAGTGCTTATCCTCTGCCGATGGCACTATTTCACGGTATCATTTGGTTTTACATTCAATCTTGTATAATTTTAATGCAAATTCGTCATGCTGACAGTCGGGCCGTTGCGCCGAAAAAAGGCCAAAACCAATTACCCGCATTTTATAATACTGTTGATAAAAGTTATCTCCGCTGTAATTAGGTCGAAGTATTTAATACGTCACAACATTGCAAACAACGGGCAACTACAATGTATTTAGTTCCGCTTATTCTTACCATTTCAGGCAACGTTTCGTTTCTGAATGGCGAACTATCACCAGGGCGACACTGAGAGTACCCACCACTCATCGCAAATATACGGTGTCTACTTTCTCACTATTATCTACATACAGCCTTGTACCTACCTATGATCCTGCCGCTGAGAGATTAGTTGCAACATCTTTTTTCCGTTACACATGTATTTTATAGGAAAGGCGGAATTACAACTATTGGCGGAACTATCAGCGGAACGCCTATAACATATGAAGAACTTGCCATATGAATAGTAAATCTCAGTAATACAACAGAAATATGATCGTGTGTCCCCTAATAAAACCTCATTTCATGAAATTTTCACAGCATTTTTGGCTGGAATTTCTAGGTTAACGTTTTTCTTTTTTGCTCGTAATGTAATAACAATTTAGTAAAACTATTTCTGTTTTTGAAAGTGGTAATTCGTGGTTATCTAGTGCTTCTTTAGACTAGATCAATATCGTAGGTTAAGTTTTGTGTGTTTCAATCCGAAGATGACCTAAACAGGTTAACAATTAATAAATGTTTCTTCACCATTCCATAATATACCGAATACTACAAAATAAATATACCACATCATTCATATCTTAATTCCCCATCAAGGGGAACACCACCTCGCAGGATCTTTCTGAAAATTCCAAGAAACCACTTTGAAAACATCAGAAAAGAAATTCTTAATCCTAGCTTAAAAAAATAGTTTAAGAAAATATTGTGCTAGCTCAAGCGTGATTCTTTTTAGCTTATCATGAAGTTTCCTTCAATCATTTTTAAAAACTTTTCAGAAACCCTATTAAATACAACCTGGTTCGCCTCAGAACGGTCTTTTTTATTATGATTACAATTTTTTTATTACGAACAAAGTAAATGTGAAAACTTGGGAATAATAATTAATAAGAATATGCAATATGAAAAGTATTAGACGTCTTAAACCAGGTCAATAGCGTTATAAACGGGTTAGGTTGGGTTTGATTATTATTTATAGTATTTTTGTACATTACTAGTATCGGAAATGTTTACAAACCTAAGGGTGCTTAATTTTTGTAACACATTTATAATTTCACGAACCTGAGCGCTGAAATAAATAAAGTTTGTTGCATTGCGCCCCAATGACATCTGAACTGCAGCAACATTTAATGTTTTTTTTTTTATCTCACCGAGTCAAGCAAATATATATAAAACTTTTAACATTGACGGCACAATCCTATCAAATTAAATAATTATTCCCAAAATCTATTCTGCATACATTTAATACTTGAGCATGTCACGCAGCTACTAAGCCCATAGACAAGCTTGACCGTGTTACAATATAACTTTACAACCTTGGAGTAACAATGTATGGAGAGAGAGCTAATTATTTTTACCCAACCTATACAAACTTGCGATAAATCACTTTCTCCGGGTTTTTACGTCGTACACCATGAGAGAGAAAGAGACAGCAATACACCGCTTCTATGTACTGTCAGGATGATCCTGGGCTCCTGGGTCACCGCGGGACTCCGCCCACATTTTTTACTATCCCACTAAACTTGACACAACTAAACGGTTTTTTTAGATTATATGCTATGTTTTTGTTGATAACAATACTGTGAAAAAATGGTTGTACGAATAAACAAAAACATTATGTTGATATGTGATATGAATGGATGTATTAATACCCTAGCCTTAGTCTTAGCCACGCCCAGGTCCGCCGAGTCCGGTAAAAATCATCAAAAACTGACTACACTGCCTTGGATAGATACCACTCTAAATACTCTATGTTTTCAACCAACTCTTTTCGAATATTAGAGTAGGAACCGCTCAATGATGTGTGTACTGGTGCTCATGCTTTACTGTTCGACGTTAACTTTTAAAAAATTATCAAAATATTTGTTTTATCAACTTTAAGTGCTCTAATGTTATTTTGTGTTGAGAGATTAAATATCTGGGCATCATTTCATTATTAATTTGGCACTCGGTAAATTACAAGTAATTTACTATCTACTACTATCTATAGGTATATATTTTAATTAGTTCAGTTGTCAAATGATTTTGAAAATCTTCTACTTGTTATTGATTACTACACGTAACATCTGTTTCGCCCAATTACAAAAACACCGTCTTCGTCAGCGAATTAAACATTGACATTATGTGACTAAGTTGGCAAAGGCGAACATTCCGCCATCTTATCGATTGCTAATTGTTGAGCTATCGCGTATTACGTATTCGGCATATTTCTTCACTTTGTGTCAGACCCACATAATGTCACCAAAATAATGTATGTTTTTACATCCGTGGGTAGAATACGGAAAACAGGAGAAAAGCGGAAAGTTGGCGGACTATTTATAGCGCTCTCATTACATTGAGCGAATTACGATTCAAATGCGGGCTTTTCAAATGGATCGCGACTTCAGAAGTTATTTCAAAAATACTCATTCCACACTTTGGAAAAAGTCAAGATCCTCCGTAAATAGAAATGAATAATTCCATTCATGGCGCCATCTATGTACTCGTATGTTTGCAATTGTATTCCGGCAGAACTTTACCTATGCATTAATTCCATTATTTCCAAGTAATCTCATCGTACATAAGTAATAGAACCGTGCGAACTGTATCAGTTATTTCCAAACTACTTCGTTCATAAATTCATTTATACCACGCACACAGACTAGTACTGTATCAAAATATATCTAGCTGTTAGAAATAATAGCTAGTTGCCGCCAACTTCTAACGCTATTGACGAATATTTGCGCTAACAGTAAGATATTATTATTTAAAATATCAGTAGCTACGAGTACATACGAATATTATTCGACGCAATACAGTCTTCACACTCTCGTATTATAATCTATATTTATATTAGCGTTAGCGCCAAGTAAACAAAAAGGTGTAAGAGTGTATTCTCCGTAAACGAATTTATGCATAATTTAAAATAATCTTTTGGTCCCATACTTTCTTACAAGACGTTTTCCTAAATGTTCCTATCCGAAACACGCGGTACCTAGCTTCTAGTGTCAAGCGAATCTATTGGCGGCACCTAAAATAATAATATTATATCACTGTTAGGTTAAATAATATCTGACAGCTAGATATTATTTATAAATAGAACATATATACTTTGTTTTTAACCACTTTTTTATTTAATATTTTGTCTACCGGTTTCGGAGTACCTTCCATCATCAGGACAATATTAAATTAATCTTTAGATAATAACTTCATCTCTTCTGGAAGAAACATATGTGGAGATAAATTCTGTACACGATCAAAAAATTTATGTTTTGAAGTATCTGGAGAATGTATATATACATTCTCCAAAAAATTTATGTTTTGAAGTATCTGGAGAATGTATATATACATTCTCCAGATACTTCAAAACATAAATTTTTTGATCGTGTATAGAATTTATCTCCACATATGTTTCTTCCAGAAGAGATGAAGTTATTATCTAAAGATTAATTTAATATTGTCCTGATGATGGAAGGGTACTTCCGAAACCGGTAGACAAAATATTAAATAAAAAAGTGGTTAAAAACAAAGTATATATGTTCTATTTATAAATATGGCAAGCCACAAAGTTAATGCTTTTTACGAATATAAGATATTATTTATTATGATACTAATATATTTGACGCCTATGTACCTATTCTTTATCTGCGCTCGCAAACTAACAAAAAGGTGTAAGAGTTTGTACTTCGTGAACAATATTATGGGTAGTTTGGAATAATCTTTCGGTTATATATCTTCTTACTAAACGTCTTCGTTGATTTTTCTATCCGAAACAGCCGATACGTAGCGCCTCCCATCAAGCGAATAAAATAATGACAAGTCAAATAACAGTTATGTTAAATATTTCCCAATGTCTTTTCATCGAACTGTTATTTTTAACAAGGGATTATTATTATTAAAACCAATAGGCTCGTTATTCATTATTTTTGCTAGTTGGTTTTATGTCAATCTCCTACCCGTTTAGTTTGGCGCGTTTTTACTTGTGTTTTTCTGAGTTAAAGAATACGATTAATGGTGTAATTGTATAATGTTTATGTTTTGTTTCACGGCCAAAGTGCAAATACCTAGTAAGCAAATAAATTAAGTTTTAGTAGACAATACGACGCAATATATTATTTTATCTTTTTATTGTTTCTTTACTATTGCATTTGAATTATTAGTGCATATAATTCAACGTCTAGATTTAATAATAATAATTTATGGATAAATTTTATAGCGCCGTTTTTGTGGGAAAATCACCTCATGGACGGGAATTGGTAGTCTACCAAAAAATAGTCAACGTCGGCGTTATTTTCAACGGTTACATTTAACAGTTAACAATCGCCAACGATAACGGCGTTGGCGTTTTTTCGAATTATAGTTAACGCCCAGTACTAATACAGACATAGCCTCGGTAACCAATACGCAGAAGCAGCGTTTTCAACATCGTCGAAATAGTTTACAAAAATCTTTACATAAATTCTTTAAGAATAGCTAACAATAAATATTTTTGTTTTCGTTACCAAACTGTCAATTTAATCCATAAAATCACATAAGTATGTTCACATTATTTATAAATTAAAAAATATTTATTTATAATTTTGTCTATTCAAAGTTCCCTACTTGTACCGTCAGTAAATAAATAAATATTTTGATCACGTGTGGTGTTAGTTTTAGAAACGTTCGTAATGGCAATGGTCCTTCCAATTAATTTCCAAAGCATTTTGATTGTTAGTGTCCGCAGAATATAAAATATGAGCAATATTTATTATTCTAGCTCGTGATTAAAACATCACACGAACCCCGGGGCCGACAATTAACTGCGAAGATTGCTTAAGCGTCGTAAACATTTCACTAATGATTAAATGATATTAAACCGGTGCGCAATCAAACAGTCTGAACCTGTAGCCTCTCGCTAAAAGCACCGAAGCCGAAATAGACAAAGTTCTTTTCAACGTCAACATTGCGTCGGTTGATGATGTTGTCGATTCAACATTGACTGTTTTAACATTAATAGTCTGGCATTATAAAACTGCCCTCTTGTGGACCTTTGCTCCAGGTTATGTCAAGACTTCTCTGTTTGGAATGCCTCACCAGCTACTTTCCTTCCTCCCCTTTCCCGTTCCTGGCATTTTTAGCACTGGGCCACTTTAATTACGTAAATACAAAAATAACTAAAACGGTAAAAGTAATTCATTCCAGTGGAGATGTTGACGTTCCATGAATAGGTTGGTAATGAGATTGTACTAAGGTAAATAACTACCTACACCCTCGATAATATGGCATCTGCGGGCTTTCCTCGCTGTCCTGATTTTACTTAGGTCACCAATCAAATAAATGATATATCTAATCAATTCTCTCTCTTCTCACAGCGTCTTCATCAGCTCACACCCAGCACAGTCGCGTCGGAGAAGATCCGCGCCAGAGTGGCAGTGTAGATTGGTCGAGGAGCTAGTTGGGCAGTGGCAGTGGGCAGTGGCCAGTGGGCAGTGACAGAAGCGAAGTGCAGTGCAGTGCGGTGAATGGTAATGAAGCGCAGGATTAGGAATGAACCGTTAACCTCTGCGGTGGATACTGCATACGTTATTGCGGAACTATGATAAGCGATCAATGTGATCAGTGAACGATCGGCGTTCAGCGTTCAGCATTCAGCATTCAGTTCACGCAATGCCAGGCGCGTAGGCTGCTATGGAGATACCGAGGAACAAATCTCAGGTAAATAATACATCAATCGTTTCTTTATTGAGCCGCACATTTGTTTTGATTAAAAGACCTTCCACACTAGCCTAAGCACTCGCTAAATTCACGTAAAAGTTTTGCGTGATATACGACTCAATCAAAGATTTAAGATATAAGTCGCAGCTCAGCTACCATATTATCATTCACAGCGCCCTTGAGGTGATTTTTCACAAAAACGGCGCTATACAAATTATCCAAATATTATTATCATAAATGCATTAATATATGAGAATGTATTTTTAATATTCCTGTATTTATTATTATGCATATTTTATACGAGGAAGATGGGAAAGGAGATGGATAGGCGTGAGAGGATGAGACCGAACTAGCCAAAATGCAAAACAGTATTCATTCACATTGTGCAAACCAAGGTGTGCATTTTCAAAGCCCGATGCGATTCCGATAAGTACACCCATTTACACGTACTTGTTGTGAGCCACTATCCTAGACTAATACGTAATGTGTGAGCTTGCAAGGCTGCCACAAGTACGAATAATTCATTCATACAGTTTTTATGATTGACAATATGTAATACCGAATGTAACCTAGCCTATTTATCGCGAGTGGGATATCTATAAGTGGGATGTCATTCCGATCATGTCTGGGGGATCCTTGGTTGTAAATAATAAAAATACTCATAATAATCACATTATATGACATATCATTGTGTCCAGGGATTAGTTTTTTTATATAAGAGGGATAGAACACTTATGCACAAATTAGGAATATTTGTTTAGGTGAAAACTCCCTGGTGATGGTCACGTCGTATAGCAGCTTGTAGAGCTCCGTCGCGGTGTCCTGCCGCAAACGGCGGACCACAGTCCTGGTCGTCTAGTTGTCCCTGGCGGTATTGCCGGGCAGTTGGAGCACCTTGGCGTAGTTGCAGCTGTCCGTTTTTCTGAGAGAACACACTTCTCTTTTTTCAGACTTCCTCTTGAAACTGTCGGGGTTTCGATCCCCTGGATTAAACCGTTAATCACTCCTCGCTCATTTTCGTGAATCCCTCGGCAAGGACGTTGTTAGTTATTTTTTGGTGAGCTGCGTGCCGTCCAGTTTCTGGCTTGTACGCCGCTTCCTATTAGTAACGTCCGTGCTTAATAGTGTTGTGCGTATAATGGTAGGCATAGTGCGGTAAGTACTTGTATGTAACATAATTTATTGTGCTACTAATATAACGATGAAAAGCGCGCATGTAAAAAGTTGTTCCCTACTGATTCTTCTCTAAAAAATGTGTTTTCTAATGCGACTATAATAATTTATTCAGACCCTTCTATTAATGTTCAACTCTTGTTTGATATTTGTTAGCACTTTTTCATTTGGACGAAGCTAATGGCAGACTCTAAAGTGGTCGCGATTGTAGCAACAAAGTGCTGCTATTTTTCAGCAGCCAAAAATGCTCCCATCAATCGCTAGGCGTAACCAACCACTGAGAGATGTGGAGGTTAAATTTATTTTCCGTAGTTATGAATGTTTTGAAAAATATATATTTTTGAACTGTTTCGAAAATTTTTATGTACCGTGTAAATTTATTATCAATTTGAAATTTTCAACACCCTAAAGTTTTGTTTAGTTCATAATGGAATTAATTAATAGTAATTTCGTATTTCGCCCCCTTTTTTCAACTAAATATATCTCGTTCATAATTGGTCACATCGGATCATACAATACGGCGTTGTAAAGGTGAGAGTGTATACTACAAACGTTTTTTTGACAGTATTGCGTTTGGTCGGTTCAGTCGTGAACTATCGTGCGTCGAGTACGGAGGTCTCAAATGAAGAAATTCGCCATATTTTACATGTTTACTACCTGAAAGGGAAAAACGCGTCGAAAGCGACCAAAAAAATTTGCGATGTATATGAGGCCGATACTTTTTCGGTTCGTGCTGCACAACAGTGGTTCGAGCGATTTCGTTCTGGTGTAGTGGAGGTGAATGATGCATCACGCTCTGGCAGGCCTGTCGTCGAAAATGTCGATAAAATAATGGAAAATATCGAGATAGACTGTCATTTTGGCAGTCGTAGGATCGTTTAGGAGCTGAATATCAATCATAAAACCGTTTTGAACCCTTTGCGGAAAGCTGGATTAAAAAAAGCCAGATGTTTGGGTGCCACTCGAGCTGACTAAAAAAACCTCATGGACCGAATTTCCATCTGCAAATCGCTGCTGAATCGCAAGAAAATCGACCCATTTCTGAAGCGGATGGTGACTGGTGATGAAAAGCGGGTCACTTACAATAATATCAAGCGACAGAGATCGTGGTCGAAAGCCAACAAAGCGGCCCAGACCGTGGCCAAGCCAGTGACGGCCAGGAAGATATTGCTGTGTGTTTGGTGGGATCGGCAGGGAATACTCTACTATGAACTGCTCCCCTATGGCCAATTGCTCAATTCTGCCCTCTACTGTGAACAACTCGACCGTTTGAAGCTGGCGATCGAACAGAAGCGGCCAGCGTTGGTGAATCGTGTTTCATCAGGACAACGCCAGGCCGCACACATCTTTGATGATGCGCCAAAAGCTCCGGGAGCTTGGATAGGAAGTTCTTATGCATCCACCCTATAGTCCGGACCTGGCACCAAGTGAATACCACCTGTTTCTGTCCATGCCCAACGCGCTTGGGGGTACAAACATGGCCTCGACAGAGGCCAGTGAAAATTAGTTGTCCGAGTTTTTTGCCAATAGAGGCAAGAGCTTCTACTCATGGGGCATTATAAAGTTGGATTCTTATTGGCAATAAATTATCGAACAGAACAGTGCATATTTAATTTAAATCGAATTGTTTTAACACTTTTTATAAAGCATTGAAATAAAGCGAAAAATACGAAATTACTTTTTCCCAACCATATATAATGAAGAGCCACGAATATGGAAGTATTATGAATGTAATTATTTTTATTTTTAAATTATAATTATAATTATTTCTATTAAATTTTCCGCTTTTTATAGTTATTGTTACGCTCGAGAGCTGTTTCGCCTACCGAAGGCATTTTTAAACTGTCAGTTTGTAGGTGAAACTTGTGTATTCATGAAAATTCGTGATTCGTGGGGTGACTATTCGTAAAAATCCAAGGAAAACAAATTGCACGGACATTTTGTTCCATTAAGAGGAGCCTCCTCGGGGCCTGTTTCATACGAAATCTAGTTTTCGATTTAGGGCTAAAATACCCAACCAAAAATACAGGTTTATAAATTCTGGAAAAATTGGATAATTTTATAACTTGTATTTCATAAATAAATTTAAAAAATAACTCAAGAGCGTACTTGATGTGTTTCATACCTTTTGATTTTATAAAATACCATTCAGTTTGGAGGGGTATTTTAGCCGTAAATCTAACACAAGCCCTAAGAACCCGGAGTGTCCGAGTGTTTCTTAAGGAAAAATAATATTTATAGGATTTGTTTTCCTTAGATTTTCATGAATAATCACCTCCCATAAAATTCGCGGCATATGCATGAAATAGGTGTATATTAAAAAAAAAAAAAAACAATTTTACAAAAAACAATAACTAAATAAAATGTTTAATATACTACAATATTAAAATATTTAATACCTTTATAATACGCCCGGAGGGAAACATAAAATAACCAAACAGCGATCAGTGACCAGTGACCAGTGACCAGTGACCGTGCCCTTGGAAAACTCTGGTGTGTTTAGAATCCCATGCCAAAGCTTCTCTCGTCTCTATTATGATGGACCGGAGGGTATTTTAAGCGTGAAAGAAAGCTTGATGGAAGAATTGGAATATGTCCAACTTTTAAAGCAAATCCGTTACTTCTAGAGTTCAAGGAACTATCACGTAATGATATTTTGGCATTTCTGTACGTGTTTCCATATTCATTCAAATGTGTTGAATGAACACATTTATTCATTGACATGGAATACCTAATATTGGTATTGGCAGCCCAACGAAACGAACTCGGGGGCACACAAGCGTTACTAATATAAACTATCGCGTGGCGCTGAGGGCTTTCTTCCAATAAGGGGTCTCCTATAGTATTATACATCACTTCTGTGGATAACGCAGGTGAAAGCTCATACAAAAGCCACTGGTACACAGACACAAACACAGACCTACATTTACTGAAAGAAAAGATCTAAACATTCCACGAATATCAAATAAGTATGGAGGTCGAATGCTTAAATACACGGTACTAGTGATTTATAATTATTTTAATAAAAACTTTAAATTTGAGAAAAATGAGAGGCCTTGCGCCAAAATGACCGAATTGTGACTAATTAATGAACGATCTATGTATCTTCAAACATTTAAATGTACCAAAAAATATTTATCTACGTATATTTAATGATTAAGTTAAATGTAATACCTATAATATGATAAATAAATTGATTTATATACCACTATTAGGATAAATTGATTTGTTAGAACCTTCAGACTAGCTATCGCTTGACCTTTTCATCAACTTTTAAATAAAACAGTGATCCCAGTGCACGCTTTGTTTGAATTAGAAATTGTACAAAAATCATTCAAATTTGACAAATAGCTATTCCCAAATGAGCCCCAAGCCCCAACGACCTAGTTGACTTAATGTCGCAGGGTTGTACCAACTAAAAGTTTTGCAAATTTTTAATATTTGTATTGCAAAACAAGTGTACGAGTATAATGATTTCCGTATTTTGGCTGCATTAGTAAGTCGATGATATCCAAGTAGACGACGTTCCACGGTGCTCTGACATGTTACGTGCTCCAGTAGCTTTGTATTTCGTTTATTTATCAAATCGAGTAGACTTTTTGTTGTTGTAAATACTTCCAGCGTCGCCCTGCTGGACAACTAGTCACAACTAGAGACAACTGCTTAAAGTCCCACAAGCTCCGGACAGTTGGGATTCTCGTGCGGAAATCACATACAAAGATAGCAACCAACTCGCGAGGCTCAAGTGCATAGCGGTTATGTGACATTGCACTCCCCCCACTTCAACACTCGCTTATCAGATGAATATGCCTTTTCGATGCCTACCTGCAGAACCTGCCTACCAGCAGTCGTGGCAGTGGCAGGGGCAGTGGAGTCCAGTCCAGTCAATAAACACTCTCCATCTCGAACAGACGTGTTGTCATTTGTACTCTGAAGACGTTGACTCAGTACATTCCAAACCCCAATGATATACCCAAGTTTTCCTAAAAGTGTTTAAACAATATGTTTCACGCATTACCTATGTTCTAATGTAAACTCTGCCTGCACTAATACATTGCTAGGCCAATAATGGTAGAGTCCATGGAAGCTTTAGTTCGGCAAGCCTCAAAAAGTTGCGTAACAATTGGAAAATAATCTGGGAGGGCTCTTTAAAAGATGTTTTTAGATTTTTACCTTTAAAGAGTTTTTCCTTCTGGTAAGAAATACCTTGTCCATTTAGTTGTTTTAAATGTTTCCGGGAGTGTCTAGAGCCAAAGGGGAACAAAACGAAAAGAAGTCTCCTTCACTGGAACCAATCCTCCCAAGAAGCCTTTTAGTATTCAGTTATTTATTATTTTGAAAACATTACAAAATTTTTATTTCAAGGCATTTTTAAATAAAGCGAGTAAGTGTATTTATACACAATGCTCATAAATATAAAGCAATTAATTCTAAAAAATATAAATTGCAATGAATGCAAAGTATAGACAGTAAAAAATAAGACAATTTAAACATAATATTTCATCAAAATGATGTATAAAAAAATTAAAATTAAACCAAAGAATAATTACACAAATTGTAGGAATGCTTGTCGTTTGAATGAAGCTTCATTTATGCAAAATATATCGACACCCGAAGTGATTCGATTCAACAACAAGATACGTTAAGTACTTACTATTCAAAAATTATGTAGTTACCTTCAAAAACAGCTTTAGATAATCGGATCGCGTGAGGGGTTTAGTAACAACTTTTTCAATTTAAGTATTATCTTAGAATGTTTTGCTTTTGTTTAGGAAGTGTTGCAATTTTTTTTAGATACAATACAAGAATCGTATATTGCGTCATGTTTATATCATTACCTCGTGCATATTTTAAGGTCGCTATTGTTTGAAAAAATCTATATTTATGCCCAGTCATTGTCACGGTGAGGTATGGCGGTATGGTGCTATTGTCCAAACCCATGCATAACAAATAAAAATAACACACATCAGTTTAAGATGAACACTATTGAACACCTCGACACAGGTATCCTAATGAAGTGTTCACTAAATACGTAGCCTGTTCAAAAGAAAAGGTGAATTTTTAATTTTCGCGGGCTGTGTACATTCGATCGTCGATTTTTTTTGTTGTGTTGGTACACGTATGTTTATCATATGTTAGCATTATCAGCCATTTTGGATTAGTGGTTTGTTTTTGACAACTGGAAAGGTTAGTCACGTTTTTGTGTGTTCTTCTATTTTTTACTTTTGAAAAAAATGTATTAAATTTTCCGTTAAAAATGGAATAAAGTGCTCCAACGCACTTAAAATGTTGATTGTGGAATTCGGCGAGTCTACTTTGTTTCAAAAAGTGTTTATAAGTGGTACAAGCGCTTTACTGAAGGCCGAGAAGATGTTAATGACGATGAGCGTCCTGGAGTTGTGGAAAAACAAATCATGGATTTTATTCTTTGATCCATTTTTTTCAAAAGTAAAAAATCGAAGAACACATAAAAACGTGACTAACCTTTTCAGTTGTCAAAAACAAACCACTAATCCAAAATGGCTGATAATGCTAACATATGATAAAAATATGTGTACCAACAAAACAAAAACAAAAACAATAATCGAATGTACACAGCCCGCGAAAATTCTAAATTCACCTTTTTTTTAACAGGCCTCGTACAACCACACACATACACGTATTCTTGTTTTGATTTTTGTGTATTTTTTGTCATCATTGAAACAAATAATATAATAAATTATTTGCGTTGAGATTTTAAAATCATCACCATTTCCTAGATTAACACATTCTTATCAAAATGTTGTTTTGAACTAAATACGAGTACTTTCTTTCTCTTGTGTACCTAACGTCAACATCGCGTTGCAGCCACCAAAGAACTTATGTTTAAAATGTCGACATTTCCCCGCTAATGGCCATTAAACTGGATTTTCCTTCTTTTTGCCATTAAAATTAAATTAATTTACATAATTTTGCAAGAAACGCTTGGCATGACGATTTTTTTACGTATTTCCCATCGTAGATACGTAATACCTCTATTTTTTTACAGAGACCAGTAAACTACTTTTCGTAATTAGCATTATTTTTATTTATTTACATCCAAGTGGGCTTTTACAACAAATTTATACTATACAGCTATATTGACAATTATATTGTTATAGAACATGGTTAAAAATAAAACAAAAAATACATACTTCTTAAGTGTACAGTGTTTTCAAACATTCTAGTGACTTGAAGTCACTTGTAGTTCTGCATAAAAAGCAAGCATTTTTAAAGCTTTTTTACTTATTTCATTTACGTGCATATTAAAATGTTAACTTTTCATCCAATATAACACCCATTTTTATAGTGTTACGTTCATAATAAATCTGTATTTTACTCGGAATCTTTAATTTGATCTTGGAGCTATGGTTCCTACTAACATTCAGTGCAGTCAGTTCAGACATTAATTAAAGCCGCCGAGACCTGGCAGGCACAACAATTCATCACTTGAAGCCAGAGTCGCTAGTTTGTATTATTACTGTGCGTGGGGCAGTGGGACGTTCAGGTTGAGAATTTCCCACTCTAACCAGAGCCACGGTGATAAATCAAATAACATTTTTTGGTATCGTAACTGATTTTCAAAATTATACCACGAATATTATTTTGATACGAGTATGTTCCACGGTTCTGTGACGCTGACACGAGTGACAGGCTCCCACGCTATTACAACGCACCGTGATATTTACCAAACGAAGCTTTTTTAATGTGAATTTTTGAATTTCTGCCGGTCGGTAGCTGAGTGGAGAACGCATCGGATTCCCACCCGGGCGTCGTGCGTTCAATTCCTCTGCTGGCTAAGTCCTCCATCATTGCACAAGCAACATCTTCCGCTTTTTATGATGGCGGTAGGAGTTTTTCAAATATTGTCAGGTTATTCGTAACCCGGGAATGTTTGTCTTACTTAAAAAAAAAAAAAATACCGCACAAGAGTTCCAACTGCCGGAAACCAGTGGGACTATGGCATCCCCAAGTTGGGTATGTTGTGGGGCTGAAAGAGCGAAGAGTTCAGGTAGATCCCAAAAGGAAGGGGGGAGAGTTCCTGGCTATTCAGATCTGGTCACCAAACACGGCTGATGTCATTTCAAGCAATGCAACGTGTCGAATCTGAATGATTGTCTTTCACCAGGGCGATAGTGATGGTATCTCTACCACTCTATAACGTGCGGGAAATATACCATATATTAATCAAGTTAGAAATAACACATATTGACTAAGTAACATTTATTTGTGCACGCCAGGGCTTGAACCCGCGACCTCTGAATGAAAAAGCGTCAAATAGTTGTCAATTAGCTATTTATATTCAGCATGAGACGATCAATCAACAATTAATGGTACGAAGGTGGAACTTGAACACACAAACAAGGACCTAATTAATGTACCTACTGTTTCAATATTTTATTCATTTTTCCAAATTGGCCTGTTGCGTAAATTTTTACCACGGTGATATTAAAAAGTATATATTTTCATATTATTTTATTGGAAGTGACAGCCAGATAGATATGGCCTGGTTTAGCGCTGGTGCTTTAGGATCACGATGAGTATATTTTATTCTCAAACTTATTCAATTTTAACACTTTAATTTTATTGTAAAGACTGACCTTGAACGAATTTGAATTGCTCTTTGATCCAAAATCTAGACCTTCCATCAATAATCGACCAACAGCATAGTCGAAGCGACCCCGATAGCCATCGCTCTCGGTTGTTTGGCATCTAATATGTAAATAAAACTCTGTGGGTACAACGCGTTTGTACACAACGTCACTCTAGGGAAATTAAATACACCTTTACCTGCCTATCCGATATTGGACCATTTGAATCCTATTATAACGTGACGCGAACACCCCGATACTCCGGTATGATAGCAATTAGGATATGACACGTCCTGAACCGTCGACAGGTAACATTGATAAATGTTTTATGTCAAGATCTATTTATCGACAAACCTTTCGGGATTGATTCCCTAAATATATGTCTAATACCGTCATAGTTGTCGAATTAGATTTTGTTTTTAAACCATTTCAAAGGCTCAAATAAAGCTGTGTCAAACACGAATACCTATTATTATTTTATGTCAAGAAAACTAGAAACGCAAATGATAAATAACGAACATATCTAAATGCATATTCACTCAGCCATGAGTGGTGACAAAAAGAGTATTAAAATGCAAACGGGCATGTTTTCGTGTTGGCTTTGTTCTGTGTTCATTCTGAGGCCTCGCCTTAACAGCTTTCTCAGTGACACGGTATTCTTCTGTCTGACCTATTCCGATCTGCTCGCTGTATCTATCTGGCATCTGCATTGTCGGGTTGAATCCCAACTCGACTCGCTACCAGCTGCGTGTTGCATCATTGTTAAGACCGGCGTTTAGTTTCAGAGCTGTTGCTGGGTTGCCGTGGGCGTGTGGGCGGTGCTGTGGGCGGCCCCGCCAGCGGCGCGCGCCGAGGACTTCCTGCTGGGCTACCTGACGGGCTCCCAGCGCCGGCCCGGAGACCTGGAGTACACCCGACCCGGCCTCACCATATCAGGTACCACCACAGCCCTTGGCTTCAGAGCTGGCGCAGAACGCCCTCCTTGCACTGCGGGTGTATAATGGTTGCGTGTGTCCCCAGGAGCGATATCGCTGGCCGTGGCCGAGGTGAACGCCGGGCCGCTGGGCGCGCTGGGCCACGCGCTCACCTTCTCCGTGGCGGAGACGTTCGGCGAGGAGGTGACGTCCATCCGCCAGACCGCGGCGCTGTGGGCGCGCAACGTGTCGGCCTACATCGGCCCGCAGGAGACCTGCGTGCACGAGGGCCGCATGGCCGCCGCCTTCAACCTGCCCATGATCAGCTATGTGCGTTACCACCTTGCCTTCTTTATAATGTGTACTGCAAGTGAATGTCTTGCGGTCACTCTCTTACGACCCACAAGTCGGGGGTTCAGTGTTTTCTCAACGCCATTTTCGTCACGTGTCATTAAGATTTAAAATATCCAATTACCTAACTATCTTATATCAAGACACCTTATTGCTTTTTTAAATCTGTTTAGTTAAAAAAAAAAAACAGTGAACGTGGGCGAAGCGGGTAGCCCGCTAATAACTTTCAGTCTATATATTTTTTAAATATTAACACATCTTAAAAACAAACTAGTAATAAATCTTAACTGTAAGTTATTAGTTATAAGCTTAAGTGATAAATTATAGGTTAGATAAATTAATTTGTAAAGCGCCCTTGAGGTGATTTTCCCACAAAAACGGCGCTATAAAAGTTAACCATTTATTGTTATTATTATTATTGTAAAAAAATATATATAAATACTTAATATTATAAAAAATAGAAAAATTGAACAAATGATTGTCATAAAAATCATCTTTTGATGAACAGAAATCTCAAAAATAATGTGCGATGGCCGAGAATCGAACTCGGATCAACTGCTTGGAAGGCAACTATGCTGACCATTACACCACCAACGCCGATGATGTTACGCTGAGCGCGAGCCTTTCTATTCTAGCAAATAATGTGCTCTATTGCAGGTCGACTTGATGCATCGCTCGCTATGCTCTCAACTGTCAACAATCTCTTTGAATCGCTTTTAATGAGTCGTCGTGTTTGTAATAAATATATAATAAAGTCACTTTACATCTGAAACTGTGTGAATTGTCATACTTTGGTCCAAAAGTTGTTGATTGGCTTGTAGTAAACTTGGGTACGACGGATTCAGAAAAATTGTTAAAAATGTTATCTGATAGTTTATTAAGAATGCAATGCATGCGCATAACTCCACAGCATTTTCTATCGACTGCGTCACCTTTACATCTATTTCTTATCGACTGTGTCGCCTTTACATCTATTTGCTATCGACTGTGTCGCCTTTAGATCTTCATAAATATCGTTGTGGGTATACTCGTATCTATACATTTTCAAGGAAAAAGTGATGGTGAGTTTAACGACTCTTCGACACACATTCAAAAGTATGCCAAACTATCTGAATGACTGTGCCTGGCGATATGGCTTTAGGAATATCAACGGTAGATGCAGCATCGCTTTACTGGGGAGAGTGGGGAGCACTAGATTTAGTTTTTGGCGCATACGAGTATAATAGTTCTTGTGACGATACGACCCTCCACTCCAATTTGGTCCACATTCATGTATTTAGTATAAAGAAAAGTAACTTTTTGAATATTACCGTAGTTAAACAGATCTGCCAAGTTCCTCTCGCGTTAAAGCATCCATTTTCAGAACAGACTATCAAAATAGATT
Organism: Drusus annulatus; assembly: GCA_022651775.1. Taxonomy (NCBI): domain Eukaryota; kingdom Metazoa; phylum Arthropoda; class Insecta; order Trichoptera; family Limnephilidae; genus Drusus; species Drusus annulatus. The sequence goes on from JAGWCC010000584.1 coordinate 67,720, forward strand.
AGTCAAGTATTATGCCTGAAAATTTTCCTTCGTTTGCATGCAAACTTTGGTTGTCCTTCTAATATTTAAATGAAAAGTGTTCTATCATTAATCTATCCAGCCATTAGCCATAGTGGTAAAAAAATTAATTACCGCCCATTATTTCCAGTTAGTCAATCTCATTTTCCTACTTGCCGAGACGCTTATCCAGATTCAAATGTTAATTTATTATAAGTTTTAAATTATAAATAAATAATTATTTTAGATTCGGCTCCACCGCCTTCTGATTTTATTTGAAGTGGTCAATTAATGTATAGGTTTCTCAACAGTCACCGGATTTCCGGCCAATATACCTGTAGGTATAATTGACTCGTTCGCATTGGTTCTATTTTTATAATCTAAAGATTCTAATGCGTCGAGAGGTCTATCTTTCGCTACTTTCTTTACTACCCATTCTCATCAGTAATATAGAATGTTTTAGCTGTGTCAAATTCATTAATGTCAATTAACAATTGATGAGTAATTGAGCAAAATTCATAATTTCTCTTACGGTGGTCAGCATTATTGAATTGCTTGGAACCACAAAACAATCGGACAATTATGGAAACCAAATAAGATACTTGTGACGGTAACCCAAAGGGCCGACGTCATGAAATCCACTTCAATGGATCGGCCCGTTTTATTGTATTCCCTTGGAAGTGCCTTTTTATTAATTTGTTGACTGCACAATTCAAACATGTAATATGTATCTTTTCAAATCTAGGTGCAAGGCGTGGGGCGTGTCCTATTTCCGCCATGAATCAGTTATCAATATTACAATGAAGCAAAGGGTTCTAATATTATTTCAGTAATCAATATAACGATTAAGCGTAAAGCTTTAAAAGGTAATTTTAGTTTTTGAAATATTATTATTCATTAATAGATATTTAATTGTTTTTAGATGCAGATAATATCTACATTAACATGTTTGAATATTATTTCTAGCAAGTGTATTTGAAGATAATTTTATACACTTCTCCAGTGATCGTATTTCGGGCAAAGTTTTTTTTTTAAGTGTTCATTTCTTGAATATTGAAGCATATGGCGTAGGCTGTAGACAAATAAAACATTATATTCTAAATAAATTTCTAATTTGTTTACCAAAACGCATAAACTCAGAGTAAAATCACTAACAGGGTTGTCACAAATTAAGTAAATTAGGTATTTTGTTGTGAGTAGGTAGTTGTAAATCATTAAAAAGAATGAATGTCGTATATTTTTTTGTTTATTCAAAGATACATTAATCAATAAGATTATTAAAATCTTATTTATAGATAAAAATATAAACGAATTAAATTATTAGTACAGAACATTTTATAGTACATATTATAAAATGAACTTCAGTTCCATCAACAAAATAGTTTACAAACAAAAGTAAAATAAAAAAAATGTACGGTGATAACAGATGTTAAATCATTTTCTTAACCTTGGAGTAAGAATATATGGAGAGATCAATTTTTTTTTACCTATATAAATTTGCGATAAATCACTTTCTCTGCGTTTTTACGTCGTACACCATGAGAGAGAAAGAGACACAAAAAAATTTCACAAAACATGACACCGCTTTTAAGTATTGTAGGGATGTTTTCCGTCCCGCGTTATTTTGTAAGGAAATTTCGAATGCAGATAATAATAACAGTGAACTTATATAGCACAGTTTTGTGATATTTCACGTCAAGTGCGCTTCATAATTAATTAATTAAGCTAATAATTCTAACTAACAAGGAGAAAATAATATATAATATGTATACAAAATTAAAACTATCTAAATGCATGATCGTTATCATAAATCATCAGAGAACAGGTTCAGAAATGGGTAAAATAGTGCATGTGCACATCAATAGATTTAAAAAAAAAAACAATTAATTAACATATTTGTTAAATCAAAGAAAAAGAAATTAGATTGGAATTTGATGTTAGATCCGTAACGCCCGAGAATTCTGTAGATGCACCAATCGTAGATACTCCAAAAAAGGTAGTCTTAAAAAATATAATACTTTAACGTAATACGCGAATTTTGAAACTAGAAAAAAAATCTCCGCACTACAACAATCAAATCGTCGACGTTTACGAAAAATCACATCTTTAAATTATATAATACAGGACCTAGAAAAACAAAAATAATTAAATATATAATAATATTCCAATTTTGGCATAGCCCTGAATCGGGGAGGCAACCGAAATCATTAAAATAACTAAGAGATAAACACTATTCTGTCTTTATCTGTTTGCCAACAATTTAGCGTTAGTATCATGAGAAAGAAAGAGACCGGGATACTTTCAGAAGCCGTACAAATAGGGGATTTCCCCGTTCTAAAGGTTTTTCATGTGACATCTCATCAGAGTAACAATATAATCTCTAAGTTAAAACTATTACAAATCCATTAAAACTCATTTCAAACGGAAGTTTATTATATTGGAACGAATAGTCCAAAGATTAATTACGTATTAGTGTAAGTTACTAGTTGTTTTGTAGGTTAGGATGTTAAATATTTGAGATCAAACTAAAAAAGACGATTTTTATGGTACATACGTGTGAAAACTGTTTTCTTTTGGTCCTTTTGTACTTCGATTAAAGCAAACAAGCATAGAACATGTGGCCATGATGTTTTGCTAGATATTACACAAAAAATAACTCATGTTTTTAACTATTTACGTACTTTTGACAGTCCGTTCGCCTGACATTTGAAACGTATCTGAAGTTTGTGCGGATTGAATAATGAAGACATGGTATTTAGCCCGCCCCAAATCGTGTATTGGTTTCAACAATTGTTTGTCTCTTTTTCTCACATGCTTATAGAACCGAGCATAAAGAGAGAGCTATATTTTGCGAGTTTGTCAACGATTTGTCACAAATTAGTACGGTCTCTTTATATTGTTACTCTGAGCTTCTAACTTACAAGTGCGTAGTTTTGAGCGTGCCTTTATCGTCCGGGTGGTCGCATTTGGTAGGGTATTATAACGTAGAGCCATGGGTAGTTGTAATATCTCGCTTCACCTGATAGAGACATCTTAATAATTGGAAGAGTGAGGGATATCAGACCTTCTATCGCGTCTCCATCAATACTGACTAAACACAGAAACGCATTTACATTCGCACTTCCTAAGCACTCGGCACCTCCCACCTCCCACCTTTCACCGCCACCTCCCACCCCCAGCTCCCGCCGCCCGAGCAGAGTGTTCCCCACAAACGCCCGCTATTAGCCTAAAATTCTTCCTTTTAGTAGTTTGGTGCCGCGCAGGAGAAGGCGCTAATGTCCTCGGCGGAAACCTAATTCCTTTGTTTTCCATCGCGATCTCCATTCCCCGCGCGCCACTTCGCTACTCCCTTTGGTCCTGGCTCTTCGATCAGATTCGCGTATTCAAACGGTATAGGTACTTGACAATTCGTTTCGATTGGTCTCGCAAGGTGTGTAAACAAAATTATCCATTCATTAAGTTGTAACCTAATAACAATATGGAAAAATCGGCAGAGCGAAAACATATTCAGGAGATATTTTGAGCATAATAACCGGCGGTGTGTTGATTCTTTAATGCGACTGAATATGCGAACACAATAATTACTGACGCTCACCGTTCTTGCACATTCCTTTCACTCTTATTGTGTTTTTCTTTTTCTTCTTAAAATTACAAAATGAAGTAAAATTTTCTATCAATACGCTAGTTTTCTTTAGAATAACTACGAATTTGACGATTTTTTGCAACATTTTACAGCAGCGTTTCTGTAAAGAAAAACCACACTACGAACTTTTTACAAAAAATTATTAAACTTATTAAATAACCGGTTAGTAGCTGAGTGGACAAATGTGTCGGGTTCCCATTCAGGCGTCGTGGGTTCAATTTCTCTGCTAGTTAAGTCCTCCATCATTGCACAAGGAACATTTTCCGCTTATATTAATGGAAGTAGGGGTTTTTTGAATAATTTCATGTTATCGCAACCCGGAAATATTAAACTTTATTTAAAAAACTAAACATTTAAATAATTCAAACACGATCATAATAATAGATATGGAAACATTATATGTACCTACTCACAACTTAATATTTGTAACCTAAAGTAATATCACATGCCAGTCATGCACATACCAATGTATTGAGCAGGTAAATGAATGTTTATTTGGGAGTGACTGTTGATTACAACTTTAAATGGGACATCCAAATAAATAAAATTTGTAACAGGCTAAGGGCAACAGTAGGTAGACTATACAAATTGAAATGTTTTTTTCCTGTGAGTACATTAAGAATTATTTACTTGTCGCTCGCAGAATCATCTTTACGGTATGGAATAACCACTTGGGGAAATTCTAGCAAAACAAATTTAAATTATTTACAATAGGTTCAAAATTATTTAGTTATTTATAGTTTAAAAAAAACATATATTCTCGCAGAGACGAAACATTTCATTATTGTATTATAACTATATTACCGGTACAGGCCTTATTATGATATAAGATAATGCTTCAGCATAAATTGGACTCTGAATTTAAGAGGAAAGTGGAACATGAGCACAATACTCGGTTCAGAATAAACGACGGCTTGATTGTACCAAAATATTATCATAAATACGGGCAGCGAACTCTGGAGCATAACGTGCCTAAATTATTCAACATATTACCGAGCAATATAAAAAAATGTGAATTGTTTACAAGAGTCAGATACTCGTATATGATGAAAAAATGGCTCCCAAGTAGAAATAATTTATATTAGGCGTTTCTACTATGTCTACTAAAGAAATTGATGTATTGTTGTACTATATTATACTGCACAGTGCATCGTGGTATGGTGTGATAGTATATCAATTTCTTGAGATGTGTGAATTTTAATAATATGTTTTATATATTGATAATTTATAAGATCATTTACCTTGTATCTAATATCCTTTGACAAACTACTTTTTGTAGTTTAAAGGGATGATGATTTTTCGAAAAACAATAAAAATAAAACCCTATTTTTGTTCTAGTTGCACAGTAATGAATTCGTGCAATTGTGTTAAGTATTTAGGAGTCAAAATAGATTGAAGTCAAATGGTCAAATCACCTAGAAAAATAGTAATAATAATAATGGTAAAAATAATTACCTAGCAGAACTTTTCTCGAAAAAAATGTTTTTTTTTAATTTGAAATAATAATAATTATTGTTTAAATAAAATTAAAAAACCAATAAAATAGTTTCAGTAAAACTGAAATATTAAATGCACCTATTTAAATATTTAAATTTCCCAATTGATCTTAAAACTATGACACGGGTGTTTCATGCACTGGTGCAACTACCACTATCATATGAATAATTAGTTGGGGTGGTCAATACCCTGTATCCCACATAGTAGAATTTATATTTAATTAAATAAAAACACACGTAGTTTTTAAATTTATATTGTTTTTTCACTAATATACGGGAACTGTTGTTTAATTTTAGTTTACTATCCATATTTAAAAACGTCTCATTCTACCATTTTTGCTGTATTTATTGCATGTACGAGTATATCTTTGTTTTATTTTATTATTCTCTATAACCATGCACTCACTTTATGTTTATTTAATATGTGATAAACCATCGGGGCGTTAATAAATAAATAAAATAATGTAAATTTTATAGAGGACTCAAAAAACTGTTAAAAATTCAGTTTATTTTATTTTTTACATGCATATTAAATATACATTTTAACAGTTAAAAAAGTTTTAAAAAAATTATGTACTCTTAACATCTAATTATGGGAAAGGCTATTATATTAAAGGTGATAATCAGGAGGAATAATGGTTTTTTAGGTTTTACAATTAATTACTTTTATTTTTTTTTTAAACCTTAAAAAAATCTGTTATGTTTGCGATATTTACGAAAAGTTACTTTTGACTAATGGGTGGGATACGAGGTATTGTTTTGACATGAGCGATATAATATTGTTAACATGACATAAAATTATCAATACTAATCACAGACATAAGTATTTACATAAAATAATGTGTAGATCCATACATGCGTAGGTTTATAGTTGCGACCCCAGTCAGTCGTCGCGTGGCAAACGACACAGCGACGTCTTCAAATAACACAGCCGGTCTTACAAACAAGTGCAAACAAAAAGTTTATCGTTACGTTTCATTTAATCAGCATTATATTTAGTACAGCCATAGAGCCAGGTGATTCGACGCAAGCTCGCGACAAACGCGGGTAGGTACTGGCACTGGCACTGGCACTGGCACTGGCACTGGCACTGACATTGCCACTGCCACCGGCACTGGCACTAGGCAGGAATAGGCTGCCAATATAAACCTCATTAAAGAGACGGCCAAATAATTATTTCCGGAGATAATGAATTCAACCGAAAGAAACTTCCGCTCAACAAACGGCAAGTGAAAATAAAATAGAATTGAATTCTTTTTTTGCAAACTTTTTCTTTTTTTATTTCGTGCCTACTGAAATGAAAAGCATCGCCAAGTTTACGATTTAATGATCTTGAAAACAAATTTCCGAATTAATTCCAACTGGATGTTTTTAATTCTGGAAAACATTTGAGTTTAGTTACGTTATTCATTTTACACCATTGAAACAAAATATTTCTGTTCCTCAGAAGTTACAATGTCCACCATTTTTTACTTTTTTTATTTACGAAACAAACAGTCAATTTAAATTAAAAGTGTAAACATAGTAAAAATGATCATTTTCTAGACCAATTAGGTTACATTAAATGAATGAACCTGTAACAGTGTAAACTTTAACTAATTCAAGCCATCTTAAAAGGCGTTTTATAGCACGGCATATTATTAATTATTCTAAATAAAAGCTCTTTTAATTTCTGTAGTAGTTTGTCGACGCTGAAAATATGTTAGGATGGTGCAATTAAATATTTTTTAGGAATTTTCGAAAATATATCTTAGGGACAAAACATGAGGGGCGAAACCTAGTTACATAACGTTGTACACTTGTTTTAATAAAAAATACCTAAAAATAGAGATATTTGAATAATACAATTGTCAGAAAATATATTTCTCCTTACACAATTCGTCATAGTCAAGAACCACGTATGGGAAAATGTTTTTTCTCGCTTGGTTGTAATATGAAAATCAATTATCTGACCTTGCTTAAACAATTCAAATACGCGTAAACGAGTCCAGAACGAATAATAACGTAACGTAATGTATCACAGCGAGGGCTCTTAGCTAGGCCTGTTCCAGACAGAATACATGGCGAGCCTATTTTAGAGAAAATCCTGAGAGAAAAAACATGTCACAGCATAATTACGTAATTAACGAGCAATAGGCGAGTTTTTCAGTTCCTCCCCTATCTGGGTTTGGCCGCTATCGAGGCATTCAAATTATTTAAATCTGCTTATGAATCCGATTCAATAAAATGGATGCCGACTGAATTTGAATCTGAACCAAAAAAACATTGTCTGGTACTTTTTTTAATTTTTATATGAATACCGTACAAGAGTCTCAACTGCTCCTAACCGTCTAGAGCCAGTGAGACTATGGCATTCCCAATTGGGGTATGTTGTGAGGCTGAAGGAAGTGGGGAGGGGAAGGAGATTGGGAAGAGGAAGGTTGGGAAGTACCTGGCTATTCAGTTCTGGTCACCAAACACGGCTAAAGCCATTTTAAGCAACGTTTCGATTCTGAATGGTGGTCTTTCACCAGGGCGAAATCGCTCAATAAGTATCGCTCTAAGGAGTATCTACCACTCTGGAACGTGCCGCAAATATACTTTTTTTTTTTGTATGAATTAAAATGTGTTGAACTCGCCACCTTTGGATTCGTGGTCGAGCGTCTTACCACTCGACCATGGAGGCCGTCAAACGGTACTGGTATTAAATTAAATTAAAAAGTTTAAAGCGATGGAGTGGTGTAAATCTTCTTTGTGTAACTCAATGGAAGCGTGTAAATGTGCTACTTAAAAAATGGTTACACGTACCAACATCAATAATTAATATAAAACAAACACTCTGTGTTTTGATTTATACAAATATTTGACGCCCACCGATTTCGTATAAACATTGCGTCATCGGGGCAGTGTATTATTAAGTGACTTTACAAAAATATCCTCTTAATTCCATCTCACTTCAGGTACCTGCTCGGTAGGCTGCTCAAGTGCCGCTGCAAATGGCCGCGAGCACGTTCTGTCATGCTCGAGTTGAGGGTAAAAAAAACCTTAAAATGCGTGACGTCACCGCCAACACACGTGACCCCTTCTCTATTAACTTTCCCCAAAGTTTCCATTTCCACTTTGCTCTTTAACATCGAGTGTGGTATTAATCACATTGGAGCAATTAGCTAAACTTACAATACCGTCTTGCACGGTGAGAAAATCGAATCGTGAAAAACCTTGATTCTGAAAATATTACTTTTATTTAACATGGCTTTTCGTATTATAAAAAAAAACGATTTTTAAAAATAATCCACTGGCCAACCTATGTAACTGCCCCTGGCGCCATTGCGGAGTAATGAAGAGTGTTTCACAAATATTGGGAGGTAATCAAATTCGGAACCGATTTTATTTGCTATGAAACCGTTTATTCTCCCATGAAAAGTTACTGAGTTACCAAAAAAGTTTACTGGAACTCTTTAAAAGTGAGTTTTCAGAAATAGAATTTTCTATTCGTTATAAATCAAGTTCTGATACCAACCCTGATTCTTATACGTTTGTTCAAAAGAAAAGGTGAATTTCGAATTTTTTCGAAAAGTATTTATTTATTCATCAATATCCATTTTCTCCCCTTCAAAGTAATCCCCCTCAGATATAATGCCCTTATGCCAGCGCTTCTTCCAATCCTCGAAGCACTTCTGGAATGCGCTTTTCGGTATGGCCATCAGCTTGTTCTTCGATTCTGACTTTATCTTATTAATTATGGCAAAACGCTTTCCTTTCATTGGTCTCTTCAGTTTCGGGAATAGGAAAAAGTCGCAGGGAGCCAAAACTGGTGAATACGGTGGTTGAAGCATGATTACGGTGTTGTTTTTGGCCAAAAAATCACGAACAAGTATTGATGTGTGAGCTGGTGCATTATCGTGATACAAAATTCATCATTTGTTTTTCCACAATTCCAATCGTTTGAGCCGTATTGCTTCACGCAAACTTTGCATAACTTCCTTGTTAACCGTACGACCTGTTGGCAAGAACTCATGATGCACCACGCTATTGTAATCGAAGAAAACAGTGAGCAAAACCTTTACATTTGATCGAACTTGGCGTGCTTTTTTCGGTCTTGGCTCTTCTGGCCGCTTCCATTGGGATGATTGGGCCTTGATTTCGACGTCATAACCATATAACCACGTTTCATCACCAGTTATTACCGTTTTGAGCAAATCTAGATCGTCGTTGACGTCATTCAACAACTCCTGAGCGATACTAATGCGACGTTGCTTTTTCTCAAAATTTAGCAATTTCGGAACAAACTTCACTGCCACACGTTTCATGCCCAAAACATCCGAGAAAATTGCATGGCATGAGCCGATTGATATGCCAACATCCTCTGCAACTTCCCTAATAGTGATTCGACGATTTTCCAAAACCATTTTCTTCACTGTTTCGATGTTTTCTTCGTTTGCTGACGTGGTTGCAACTCCAGGACGCTCATCGTCATTAACATTTTCTCGGCCTTCTGTAAAGCGATTGTACCACTTACAAACACTTTTTTGAGACAAAGTAGACTCGCCGAATGCCACAGTCAACATTTTAAGTGCGTTGGAGCACTTTATTCCATTTTTAACGCAAAATTTAATACATATTCTTTGATCCATTTTTTTTCAAAAGTAAAAAATTGAAGAACACACAAAAACGCGACTAACCTTTCCAGTTGTCAAAAACTCGATATTGTTACTTCAAGAGTCAAGCTTTCTTCCAAATGGTAAATATATTACAGAAGGTTGAAGGGCCACAAAAGTCTTCAGAATCAAACAAGAGTCAGAGTTTTCGATGCAGAAAAAAAAACTGTATATCTCCCCTAATTGTTGACCGAAGTGTCGCTTCAACCCTTTTGTCTTTCCAGCGACCATATTATGTCATTCGCACTTGTTCGAGACATTCCAGGTTCTACTAAAAGTCTTATATATTTTTCCTACTATTTTATAAAATATCCGACTCCCTGAGAGACATTTAGAAATCAAAGGCTTGTTGAAGACCATAAATGTAAATAAAAGTTATTGACTGGAATAGGCTATTTTCAATGTTTTTTTTATGCTTGAAAAAAATTACGAAAATAATGTTATTTTTATTTTTGGTTTGTCGTCAAAACGATATATTCGTTATGCTCGTGCGGAAGGCGGCTGTGACGTCACACCGGCCAACACTCCTAAGAAGTTTCGATGGCAGTTTTGTTAGCAACCAGTAGAAGCACAAACGTCATAATCAAAATCTGACCTTTTGAGAATTAGCGATATTAGAGCATTTTTAAATCAATAATTATTTTCATTTTTTTTTTAAGTTGAGGCCCTCGAAATCGAGAAAATAATCTTTAAATATTTTAAACGTTTTTTAACAGTTTCTATTTTATAATTTAATATGGTACTACTAAAGTTGGTATGTTATGGCCATAATTTTTTTAATGTTCAGCAAAGTCTCACCAATAAAACAAGATAAGAATGAATAAAGAGGAAGAATAAAATTGTATCACTAAAACAAACGAGGAGTTTATTTTTTTCTTGGAAACGTTAATTTTTTGCAAAGTAAAACTTGAATCTTCTATTGAAACTTGGGATTTGTAATACTCAATACTATTATAAAATTTGGTTGCTCGCGTATAGGGGCCTTCATTGGGGTTGCTCCTGAGGCCAGCAATACACGGACTGCTACAAGCAATGGCCGCATAGTTCTCATAGAAAAGGCATTACCAAACAAATCAAATCAAAGACAACCGTCTGTGTACTCCGAATGTCGACCGCTTGTAGCGATACGTCAATTCCCAACCGAAGCAGTGCATCGATCACTAATATTATAACGTTAATAATACTCGTACTTACACTCAGGTCTGTATATAATATCCAGTTCAACATTCCTTGCCGTAGACTCAGAAACAATGAATTGCTTTTCTTCAATTATCATAATACTAATTATGGGTATAATTACCCAATGTCCAGAATGTCAAGACTTGTTAACTCAAGCCATGGTCTTGACATTTTTGGTAGCAGTCTAATGGTAGATTCACACCAACGTCCGAATCCGCTCAGTGACGATATTGTTCCGCATGAGAGCTTATTGGTATGGTATGAATATCAATCAAGGAGTATGTGCCAAGACAAAGTTGTGTGGCAGTATATCTTTCTGCCCACCCTTGTGATATTTAACTACTTAGTTTGTTAAATAATTATTTTGAAGTACAAAAATACTTATATCGCAGATTTTAATTTATTAAAAACTTTTTTTTATCACTAAACAATATTTTTAATAATTAATAATTATTAAAAATATTTTTTTAGTGATCCGGACGTTGGTGTGAATCCAGCTTAAATGATTTTTGTCATTCTTTACGACTCTACCAAAACTTTGACTAGACCATGGCTTGAATGTTCTCTCTTATGTTTATTTTGTCCTATTTTTGTCATTAATTTATTATTATGTATGTTGCTCTTTTTTCCATTTCGTGTTTTATATGTTTTTTTTGTAATTGGACTTTAGTCCGTTAATTTATAAATAAATAAATATCTCACGCGTAAAATCTATTTCTGTACTTGGCAAACTTCAAAACCCTATGATTTACATAAAAGTCTATTTATCGGTAATAATAGAAATTCCATCTGCGATAACATAATCAAACCATTCGCCGGCATGGCTTTGTTTGCAGGCTGGTCGCTGGCCGCTAGCCGCTGGCCGACAGCCCCAGACACGCAGGGGTTGATAATTCCTTCCTTTATTTAGAGGTTAATTTACGAGTTTCGAGCTATCGGAGAATCTTGTTTTCGCAAAAGAAATTTTCACACGTAAGATGTATAATTAAACTTTTCAAATAACTGACCTTTAGCAGTAGGTATCTACTGCGCACTGTACATATTTGCTAGAACACATGTTTTTTTTTTCACGGAACTACATAGTTTTGCGACGACCTTTGTAACTCACTTAAAAATATTATTAAAACTTATTTAACTTTTTAAAGAACGCACTTTACAAAGCAAATTATTAATTAAAACCATTGACTATTAAACTAGTAACTATGCGGTTTGGCCCGAGTTTCAGCACTGGCGTATCAAAGTATTTGTTCTTATTGAAGAATTAAAAAATATGGAATACACAAATTGGTAAATTATCTTATTATTTATAGTTAGATACATCTCTAAAAGCTCTATATCCCATGATGGGAATGGCGTTACATGCATAGTTCCATTGACCTAGAAATTTTCTGATAACAAAATATGCTGATTTCATTTGCCAGAGCTCACCTCTCAAGTGTTTTTTTAGTAAGAAATATTGTTTTTATTACACTGTTACTAATTTCGAAAATAACAAGAGTACAAGTCCACAAAAATAAAACACAATTTATTCTCACAGTTCTTACTTACTACACTAGCTTAAGTTGCTAAGTAAGACCACCCACTTCCGCCCACTAACCTCTAAAAGCTGCTATCGACGCCGTGTTCCTAATGATGGCATAAAAATTCCCCCGCGATAGAAGGCGATAGGAGGCGATAATCTCTCCTGCGAACTCAGCTTGGTTTAGTAATTCGCCGAACTTTAGTTAGAGCTTTGTGCGCGAGCTACTAACAATCTTTAATTGATTTTCGATGGAAGCCGTTCCTAAGGACGCTCGACTTTACTAACGCGCAACGAAGGGTTCAGATTCTCGATCGCTGTTTATTGAAATGATAATATGTGATGTCCAAGCACGGGTGGAGTAGAAACTTACATTTTGGCTGATTTCTATTGACTGTTAACTCCAGCTATAAATGTTACTGCACTCTTTACCTAAGAACACAATCATATTTGAATTTATTATTCACTCAAAACTCTGTTTCGATGAAACTAATCATTTATCATTATCGTATTAAAAAGCACATATGCAATAACCTTCCTCCCTCCTTTCCAAATAAAGAATTTAAATTTGAGTGTGGCTAGATGGGCCTCGTGCGTCATGGCTTGGCCGTCGGGTTGGAAAGTTGAGAGCCCCACCCCGCTTCAAGAGGGCCCCATCAGCTGTGCTACTCGAACACGTGGAGGCCACGGCCTGGGTTTCCTCGGGAACCAGAGTCCGAGGCACCCGCTCTGCAAGGATGGAGTTTCGCAGTCCTCGACACGAATTGTCGACACCTTTGACTCAGAAAGCTGTCGACACCTTTGACTTTTATTGTTTCATTTTAAGTACATTGGAGTTGATTGTAAAAAATCTACTTCATCGGTTCAATAACATCTATACTTATCGTTAAAATATTATTTTCGTTCATCTGATGTATATAACTTGGCTGCATATCAAATTCCTTATAGCATTTTGAAAGAGCAATTAAGTACCCACTATTTACATTAACAATACTCGGCCTTATTACAAAACCTATTCTATCAATTAGATCACGTTTCGTGCGTAATTATGACAATGCAACTTCTTAACAAAATTAAGCTATTTATTTGGTGTTTTCTATGAAGGGATTATGACAATTTTCGTATTTTTTTACACAAGCATTCAAAAATAAGTTGAACGTTTATCGGATCTTTACGACTATTTTATCTAATTATAAAGAGCGGACCATGAAGTCAATAAACTCAAGCTTATTTAAATTTTATTTCCTATACCTGATTTGATACTTGAATCGGGTCGTGTGAAGAGTCAGAATAACAGAAGAGTATGTATGAGACGATGTATGAATGTAAATGAAGCAAGAAGTGTGTGCCAAGACAGAGTTGTATGGCGGTCCGTCCTCTCTGCCTACCCTTGCGGGGAAACGGCGTGATGGTTAGTTAGTTAGTTAGTTAGTTACCTGATTTGCTTTTTTTCGTTTTTATTTTACCTCTACTTAGCCCTTTACATAATGCAACTATGATTTAGCCTGTCTTGTGTTGATAATTGACCTATTATATTTGTGTCCAGTTCTGCACGGACTATGAAACTTCGGACAAGCAGAAGTTTCCCACCTTCGCCCGCAGCAAGCCTCCCGACACCCAGATCTCCAAGTCTGTGGCGGCCGTCCTTCGCTACTTCAACTGGACGCAGGTGACTGGGAACAAACACTCTTCTAATACTTACTTCGACAGTCGGTGACTGGTGACTGGTGACTGGTGACTGGTGACTGGTGACTGGTGACTGGTGACTGGTGACTGGTGACTGGTGACTGGTGACTGGTGACTGGTGACTGGTGACTGGTGACTGGTGACTGGTGACTGGTGACTGGTGACTGGTGACTGGTGACTGGTGACTGGTGACTGGTGACTGGTGACTGGTGACTGGTGACTGGTGACTGGTGACTGGTGACTGGTGACTGGTGACTGGTGACTGGTGACTGGTGACTGGTGACTGGTGACTGGTGACTGGTGACTGGTGACTGGTGACTGGTGACTGGTGACTGGTGACTGGTGACTGGTGACTGGTGACTGGTGACTGGTGACTGGTGACTGGTGACTGGTGACTGGTGACTGGTGACTGGTGACTGGTGACTATTAATGGCTCTTAGTGCGAATCAGTGGCGGCTCGTGACTTTTTAGTGTGCGAGTGTGCTAAGATTGAAAGAAAACGTTATTATTGATGCTGTTGTAGCCGAAAATGATTTTTACTTTTTTTTTAAATTTCATTTTTTGTATGAAAAATTTTCAGCAAGCCGTGCAGTGCACTACCAAAACGGAAAAATCCTGAAAATTCTCATACAAAAAATAAAATTTTGAAAAAAAATAAACCATTTTCGACTACAACAACGTTAATAACGTCGATTTTTGCTATCTCAACACTCTACCACATTAAAAAGTCACGAGCCGCCACTGGTGCGAATATAGGAATATTTACATAATATTGTCGCCGGAAGGGCAAAGGCCTGAAGCGCCATTTTGCAAAGTTCACACCAGAGTAATTTAAAAAAAAATACAATAAAATTCATAAGCCTTCAGTACCGGGTTGGATTTTGAAAAAAAGTTAACTCAGGTTACTTATTACTTTCACTGAGTTATCTGAAACGAAAAAAAGTCCCAAACTTGTGTCGCTTGAGTCGAGCCTTCTCCCATACCGTATTACTTAAGATGGCTGAAAGGCCACAAAAGTCTTCAGAATCAAACGAGGGTCAGAGCAATCGAAGAAGATAAAAAACTGGTCAAAGCTGCATTTTGAACTCGTTTTTGACCAAAGTGCAGCTTAGTCCTTTTTGCCTTTCCAACGACGATATATGAAACGGTTATTAGTATTGCCATATATACGAGTATATATTTTTTAAATTGCTATTATTTAGTTTTGCTAGTTTTAGTTTTTATTTTTAGTAACAGCTGTTTCGGCGTTTAGAAGCAATTATCAAGCTTAATGACCTCAAACGCCAAAACAACTCTCACTAACCATACTAAATAAAACTAGTGGAACTAAATAATAATGCTATTAATTAATTTGAATTATATAATTTTTTATGGATTCTACAAATCAAACACAAAAACTATAAAAAAATATTGTTATAATTATTCTATATTCAGTATATTACTATCTTCAGCTCAAAACAACCCGCCGAACAACCATTTGGAAGCGAGTAAATGGCAAATTAAACTCTTGTCATTTTATGTAAACGAGGATACTACTCTAAAAGTAAACAGAAATGTATACAAGTATAAGTTAACTGCAATTTCCCTTAATTTCCCACCTTAAAGCTTAAAGGATCTTGTTTTATATTTCTTGACATTAAAAATGACAATAATTTGTAACGGTAGCGGTGTTGCAGACAGAAAAAGTTTATTTTACATTATCCTCTTTACAGCCTTCAGCCTTGCCTTGCCTTGCCTTGCCCTGCTAGACACATTAAAAGTGGAAGATTTCCTTTGTTAATCACGAACAGGGAAGGGACAACGAAGTCGTAAAACATTTGTGATATTCAAGTAACGATACGTTCTTTTTATCTTTTGAAATCTGTAATCCGATCTCCCCGTTCGAGTGTATGTATTGTCTTTCATGCGGGAAAAAACTCAATTCTTAGACAGCGACTAAAATACTATAATTTTTTCAAAATATTACATCCCCCGCGCTATCTATTGTGAACGAATCCCTGCAATTCGCTCGTGTACATTTAGTTAATCAAGTATTTGTTTATTCGAGATGTAAAGAACTACCTACAAGTTTCGTAGTTATACAAATACCAGTTGCATGAAATCTCACTGCTTTGTATATCATGCAACAGCTGGTTCCACCAGTGCCTAGAACACAATATGTTGCAGCCGGGTCACGCGAACTAAAATCTTCTAATAAAACGTAAAATTGCACTCTATGGAGAAATATAAACGCTTCCTAAGCCCACAAATAATAACAACACACCGTCTCTACCGGCTGCCAGAATATCCAGTTTGAGGAATGTTGCATTCTTCAGCACTGACTTTCCTAGATTAGCACTTCCCAAATTAGAAGCTCCCAAAAATCTAAACAATGAGGAGCAAATTGAGAAACCTGAAAAATCTTCAATATACATATCGCATATCCGGCTGCCGTGGATGACATATTATATTAAAGTTGAATTGAAACTTCAAAATTATTATTATCATTAGGTAGGTACTTTTAATTTAGGTACCTACCTACTTAATTAATTACAGAATCCAATAAATCGGAAAAGCGTGATTATGTCACCGGCGAGCTATTTATGAGTTTCGCTCGAGTACCGTATAGTGGTCGGTAGTAACGGATTCCTTTAGGCGAAACTTTTTTTATTATTTCTAATTTTGAAACTGTCATTTCGTGGTGGAACTCCATTTTAATGATTTTAATAATACCAAATTTTAAACTTTATTCCACTATTTTTTTTTAAGACCTGCCCGGTTTTACCTTATGACGGGCATCTTTAGACTGGACCAGTTATTAATTGAACTGACCACATTATTAATTGGGAACATTATGCAGATAAACATATAATATGTATTGCTAAAAATACGTAAGTAAATTAAAATTAGTGTTCATTGGGCCTTGCATATTTCCGATACTAGCACTATGAATAATTTCGTTCTAGCCATACAGCGTAGATATTGATTATATTTCTGTTTTATTTTCAATCTTGTTGTCCGTTGCTTGAAGGAAAATTAAACTTTAAATAAATCTTCTTGAATTACAAACATTAAGAACATGCTGAATCGCTTAATTAATCGAAGCAGTTAATTTGATTAGTTGGGAATTACCAACCTATTATATTATTACCTTCTATAATTATAGCGCAGACAAAATAATGACGCTGGTATTAAAATATCAACAGTATTTGTTTATTTTGTATTACCTGAACGACTTATTTAAAAAATGTTAAACAGCAATCTGTCATCCCGACCAATCACGGATGCGACCGTCGCGACACGTCGCTGCTTTCTAACTCTCCTAAATAACAACAATAAAAGTATTATGGTGAAAGGTCCTCTTGTTATCGAGTCCCTGTCCCTAGACCAAAATACAAGAGGATCAATACAATATAGTATATTTGGCTTATCAAGATAACCACTAACCGGTATTATAAATTGTATTTTGTAGATAACCTTCCTTTACCTGGATGCGCCAGACGACGTGTTCTCCAAGATAGCGGGCACCGTCATCAGCGAGGTGCGCGCGGCCGGCGTTCGCGTGCGCGGCGTGCGCTCGTGGCACGAGCCCTACCACCACGGCTACTCGCGCAACCCCTTCACGGACATCGTGCGAGAGACGCACCACGACTCCAGAAGTGAGTGTCCGCCATATCTACTACCTAACAGTTACCTCACGATTAGCACTAACCGATCTTATACTAATATTCGATACGCAATAATCCTGGAATGACTATGCAATACTTGTGATACTTGTGGTACTGCGCAGTAGGAGTGTGTATAAATATACCGCACATGTATGAGGTTTCCTCCTTCGAGAGAGAGAATCCGTACGGGGATTACAAGGAAAGCGTTACAATAGGATTACTGATCCGTAAGGAGCTGCTTAGTGCCTAGAGCCAGTGCCAGTGCCAGTGCCTTGTGTCTACCGCATTTTACTTAGTATAAGTCGGATAGAGTTTAGGGATATTGTCGTATGAAATAGAATCGAGAAATACGATAAATCAACCTATTGCCTACATACGTAGGTAACTGCTTGTAGTGTATGTGTTTTGCTATAAATGTTTTGTGTTTCAAATGTTGACAGGTAATACGTTTAATTGCGCAGAATTCAGAGTAAAACTCTTAAGCTTTTGAAAAAGGTTTTTAACTCCGCATAAGTCCCCAGTACCTCAATTCAACTGTTGTACAAATTTGAACTTGGACTATACGTAATTTTGAAAAGAGTTCTCTCCGTTGTATGCGAGCGATCCTTGTATGCGGGTGCCCGCACTCCTTACCCAAGTTAAAAGAGCAGAGGGTCTGGTTGGCACTGTAATCTGTAGTATGCAATTTATGAAAAAGTCTAAATTCCGTTTCACAACCCGCTTCATCTCTATTGTGATCTTCGCACTGGCGGGGTCCAGAGGGAAACCTGGCGGCCTCTTTCATATTTGGTGATGATGCGTGTGTTGAGTGTTGAGTGGAGTGGTTTTCTTTTTAAATTTCAAAATGACTATATGTTTAATCATTGACCCTATACTATATTAGAATTGTATTGACTCTAAATAATAATAAGACAATTCATTACTCAAATTCGTACTATTCCGTCAGAAAATGAGTTAATTGATAAAATGTATGTTCGCGAATTGTGTTCAAGCAATTCTGAAGATGTTTTTAATGTGATGTCTACCTCTAAAGTACTACTAATAAAAGTTGAAATAAAATGAGAGACAAACTGGAACATCTAGCAACTGTTTGTGACACATCTGGCGCCTCGGACAGGTCTGCTTCCATTTTAGCGAATGCAGTCCTTTAAGATGTGGGTGTAATTAGCGGTGAAAATTCCTCAAAAGTTTAAAAATTGGGGTAAGTTTGGTTTTGGACGCGCAAAACTACGGCAACATCTGCGTAATACGGGCGCACTCAAGAATCTGCATTGTACTTTGGTGGCCGAAATGATACAATAAGAGCGTATTTCCTTGATTTCTGAACCAGAATCTGAATACATTGCTCAAGTTATACTACCTTCTGGGAGATAAGTATCCATTCAAAGGTGTTGTGGAATTCCTTTATGACCATTGCGATTTCAAGTGCATTATCGTATCACTTGTCTGTGATGGCACAGCCGTGAATACTGGATCAAAGATATATTAATACGGAGCAACTGTTGGAGATATACCATAGTACTTTTTAAAATAAATAAGAGTGTGCGCTGCTTAGAGTAACAATATGCACTGTATTGTAGAGACCGATGTCGTAGGAGGGAGGAAACACAAAAGCAGGAAAATTACTCCTCAGCCGATCTTTTGAGCGTAAGAACGAGTCTTTGTTGATCCGCATCAGCATGAGGCAGAATGTGTGTAGTTTGCTTTTATTTTGATGGAAGATATATATACAACAGTAGTCGTGTGAGGTATTCGGGGACGTGCTTAATCTTCGTACTATTTATTTAACTACGTCCCAACAATTAATAGAGTAATATAATGTTTGTGTACATAATATTATATAATAAAATGTAAGATTACAAAGGCGCTGACCGTGCGTTAGTGATACAGATTAAAAATACACAGCACAGTGGACGGCTTCTCGGAAGCTCCTCTCCAGGGAGATCGGCCGGAAAATGTCTATGAAGATTTCAAAACAAACAGGAAATTATTGTGCTTTGAACAAAACTACATAATATTTTTTTTTAATACGTCGATAATAATAACAAAATATATATCCACTCGTAAATCAAACATTATTTTCGAAGAAGTCGTAACTTGCAAATAAGTGTTTATACAGATGCTGCCAGAGGCGCGCCGCAAACATTATCTGTTTCTCCTGGCTCGGTGGGCAGTAATGTGCTCAATCGATCGATCAATAATAAGTTTAGACTTAAGCGTAATAAAGATTAAGCCGCACGAGTTACAGGCATCGGTGGCTCAGTGGTAGAAAGCTCGCCTGCCACTTCGCATTGCACTTCATCTGACAGGGTTCGGGTTTGCAACCTTAATATCTGTCACAAGCCATTCTTAGTGCGATGTTTGAAGTTTGAATCAGTAACCACAGTCTAGTGATGCGAGTAAAGTGAATATATAAAATAAGAATTAAATTCAAAATAAACAATATACTGTACATTAATTATGTAAATAGATAATGAGGCTGAATTTCTTATATTCAATGCTAACCCGTAGTAGAGCCTTATTTCAAAAATGTAATTTTTCGTTTTATACCATTGAGCTAATTTTAATATTTGTCATCACAATTCCAAACTCTATTTAGATACCTACTTATGTATGTATTAAATAAAAAAACATTTCCATTCTTCGCAAAATAAAAAAGTCAAGGAAGCATTTAATAATTATTTTTACCGATTTCGTGTTTCATAATTCGGACTTGATGAAAAATATCCAAATCTCAATAGTACAAAAAAAAGTATTTTTGAAATAAGGTTCTGCGGGCTAGAACTAAAAACAACATTATCAACTCTATTATAACCCATTAATTAATAACTTTCGAATTTACTTCAAATTAACAGTTTATTTTTTTCCATTAACAAAGCCTAGTGGTCGGTAGTAAAAGTGCATTTAATAATAATAATAACAGTGAAAATAACCTTACCTAATATAGCAAGGAGAAAATAATACATAATATCCATACAAATTAAAACTATTTAAAATCATGATCGTTATCATAAATCATGAGAAAAAAGTTCAGATATGGGTATAACAGCGCATGTGTAAATCAACAGATTGAAAAACAGTTTACTAGAAGCTAAGGGTGTGAATTCAATTAAAAAGTATGCATGAATCTTAATACATTTGTTGAAGCAAAGAAAGGGAAATCATATTGAGGACAGTTAACATGTTGGTACTGAAAAACATCAATATTCAAGTATTATAAGTTAACGATTCTAAAAATGTCGACAGTGTAAATATAACGAGTAACAAAAGAACAAGAAAATATGTTTGACAATGAGTATAGAGTTTTCAGTAAACAGAAAGGATATTGAGTTACAAGGACACACACAAGAAGAAAACCGAAACTAAGCAAATTAAGGATGTTTAAAAGAAACCTGTCTTTAAATTTTAAATTCAACCTTCTGAAAGAGACATCTTTACAATATTTGTTAACGTAAATCTAGTCGTATTACTTGCCCAATTGTCGAGTACCATCTTCTCGAGAACCTTTCACCAATGTGTCTGCTTGACTCGGAGAATGGCTGTGAATCTCCCAAATACGGCCGTAAGTAAAAAGGAGCCACTAAAGCACATTTAACTAAAACCAATAATAATCAAGTCATCAAACAGACGTGTTTGGGTAGTTACTTTTTGTCAAGATTGAATCAATGAATGAATCTTGCAATTAAAACCAATTTCAAATCATCTTAAACTATAGAAAACGTTCTGAATACTATATAAGCATCGGTGGTTCAATGGTAGAATGCTCGCCTGCCACGCGGGCGATCCGGGTTCGATTCCCGGCCGATGCAATTTTTTTATATCTAGGAAAAACAGATATTTTTAATATATGTTTTTAAAATTAGAATTTTAGTGATGGAACTTTCTGCACACTACAACACGCCAGCCGGTTTCAGCAAAACCGTGTAGAAATAAGCAAAATATTTATACGAAGAGCATGACAACTATTTGCAGGTTAGGCCAGTAGATGTGAACTATCACATTTTTTTAATAAATACCATTTCTATCATTAAATAAAGGTCATTAATAGTACGGCCATATATCGGTTTGCTACGAGGGCGAACGTCTAAAAGTTCTGGGAGAAATTACAACTAATAATAAAAATTTCTACCTGGTCCGCATTGCCTTGTATAACTTTTCTGACTTACATATTGAAATTTGTATTATTATTACGGAATTCAGAGTTTAGGGTATTTGTGTTTCATCTCACAGAAGAATTCCCTCGTAAGCTCCGCCTTTTAACGTTGTTTTCCGAGAAAAAAAATGGCTTAAGAAGTTTACGTTAATTTTGTTTTTTTTAGAACGAAAAAAATATATACAATTTTATTCCTCAAAAACACTAAAAAATAAAGCCTTTCTGTTCAGTTTTCTTCGAAAATGTTTGGGCACATCGTCGACTAACATAAAAGTTTACTTTCTGGTTTATCGATCGTTAAGTTAGCCGAAGTTTATGTTATATTTTTTTCAAAGCCTGTTGTTATTCTACACCTACGCCAACTAGTTTCAACACCACCCTTGTCACCGTCACCATCACCATAACCATCATCAGAGAATGTTGAAGAACATGTTCGAAACCAGTACGAGGAGGGTTTTCATATATTATTTCGCTGAACAATGACAATACGAAAACCAATCGGAGGTCAATCATCGGAAGCACCAATCGTTTGCCTATGGCGCCAGTAGAATGCACAGTGTTTCTACTCTCGTAGTACGAGAACGTATGGAAGCAGAAAAACACTTTAACTTCTTCTTCTTTATTTTATTTGAACATTTTTATCGGAAGATTTTTTTAAAGTACAACAGTTGAACCTTCAACTGACGACATTCAAGAACCGCACGGCAAGGCGCTCTGAATGGGACCGCTAACTGACGATATTCAAGAACCGCACGCCATGGCGATCTGAACAGGACTGCTGAGATGAATGGTCAACTCAAAATTCACACTCTAACATGCGGTATGGAACAAAGCATGTTTAAAGGGGTCTTAAATTGTATTGTAAACAATACAATTCAAGGGACAGAAACACATTAAAGAAGGCAATTAAGAAATACCTAAGGACCTTGGTCTGACGGGTAGATCACAGGGGATTTAAGTTACAGTAAACATTATGGGAGGCAATTAAGAAATGCCAAAGGACCTTGGTCTGGAGGGTAGGTTACAGGGGATAAGCCCCCACGTGGGCGCAACTGCATGGCCCATTACAGTTCTCATAACGAATTCACTACATTATTTCATAGACATAATGAACATTACTCAGATTTGCTTAATCCTAAAACATAAATCACACTAAAATATAACTGTAAACATAAACATATAAAATTAAGATTTGCAGTAAGCGATAAGACATTCCTTCGTAAAATACTAGGCTAGTACTAGAGTTACCTTATTTAATTTCACCTAGTAACGTCGCATTTGGGAACGAACACACAGCAATACCCAGACATTATTTTTTAATAACAAACACTTCATGTGTACAACAGTACAACATAGTAAGATAGCTGTCATAGCTGTTTTAAGATATACGAGTATACCGGTTGGTAGCCCAGATGACAAATACCCAGGCGTCGTGGGTTCAATTCCTCTGCTAGTCACTAAGCATTCTCAAAAGAAAAACCACGCTTTATCAGGAAGTCAATATTTCAGCGCAGTGCAGAATAGATCATTATTTAGAAAATGCGTATTCTTCAACAAACTAAAACAATCTTTCAGCGGGAACTATTCTATGGTAGAATTAAAAATAACATTATGTTTTCTTGTCTTGCGGCGTTTTTCTTTGAATAACGACAAAACTTTTATCTGTTTGGTAAATCCTAGAACTAGAGATTCTGATATCTGGTTTATATTCTCACTCAGCCCTGGGGCCTGGGGGTATTCCGAACAAAGTACGAGTAAAGCCTGATTCACACCAACGTCCGGTTCCGCTCAGTGCCGATATTGTTCCGCAAGAAAACTTATTGATATGGTATGAATATCAATCAAGGAGTATGTGCCAAGACAAATTTGTGTGGCAGTTTATCCTTCTGCCCACCCTTGTGATATTTTACTACTTATTTAGTTAAATAATTATTTTGAAGTGTAAAAATACTTACAACGCAATTTTTTTATTTTTTAAACCATTTTTTTTATCACTAAATGATTTTTTTAATAATTAATATTAGATATTATTTAGTGATAAAAAAATGGTTTTTGATAAAAAAAAATCTGCGATGTTACACTTCAAAATAATTATTTAACTAAATAAGTAGTTAAATATCACAAGGGTGGGCCAAAGGATATACTGCCACACAAATTTGTCTTGGCACGTACTCCTTGATTGATATTCATACCATATCAATAAGTTTTCTTGCGGAACAATATCGGCACTGAGCGGAACCGGACGTTGGTGTGAATCAGCCATAAAGCTGCGTTAAGTCGCATTCAGACATACGAGTACGTTATGCGAATGACTGGCGTCTTCGTTTCTGACCATTTCAACTTTATGACAACAGCGGAAATGTTTTCCGTCACTGTGTTTACAAAGGAAAGTTTCAGCGCTGTTTTTGCTAAATATGAAGAAGAAACCTGCAACCTCACTGATAAATATATTCAAATTATTTAACCCTAATAAGTGTCTAGAGGTATCGTATAACTCGGTAATAGTTGTTTTATTTGTGGAATAGCTAATTCGGTGAAAAATCGATGATTAAGGGATTTTGCAATCATTTCATATGCTTAACCTGATTCTGATTTTAAAAAACATCGATTAAAACAGTTTAATATTTCCAACCTCTGTCGCAACTTTTGAGCGATCCTTCCTAACCTACCATTAGCTTACCAAAACCAAAACAAACAAAAATAATCACGAATTCACAGCAAAATTAATTCAGACAGCAACCAGCGGGAGTTTTTGGTTCAGATCGAGGATGAAGGTGAATTTTACCAACATCCGTGGTCTGCATACCAACCTTACTCCCATCCAGTATCACCTTTTCTACTCTCTCTTACGGAAGTACAGATTTCTGTTATCTTTTACTCGCAAATATATTATTTGTATTCGCCAGCTAACAATTCAACATTAGTTGTCTAGTATCTTGTTTTTCTGTGCAATATAGTTGAATGCTGTAAATGTCGTTCAAAGAGAATATAATATAGCCGAGTGCCGACAACGTGAGAGATATTAAATGAAGTACCTATTTTGCACATCTAGCAGCTACTTTTACTCGCGTATCTGTACACAAGTAGAGCTGAGGTGATGCAAATAAACCGTCAGTTTTCCTTTTCTCCATTCCGCTGCTGTTTTCGGCGAAGACAACGGCTAATGAAGAGTGAAGAGCGAAGAGCGAGCGGGTGTCATTAATTCGGGCAGCCTGGAAAATATTAAAATAGTTTTATGACTCTGCAGGTGCTACAGACCCTTATTCCCGGCTGGAAGAATAGTAACAGCTCCGACCTGGTTCTGGTTCTAGTTTCTCTGCGCATCGCTCAGGCCTGGACTGTTGATAGAATTTCACGATATAATAATCAATACATTTCTTAAGCAGGAAAAGTGTCGGAAATCTAAATACTCTCATTTTTTCTCTGAATCGTTTAATACTGGTGAATGATTGAACGTATATAATTATCCTTATTTACACTGCAAACTGAAAACTGAAAAGAAAAAGAAACAGAAGTGTGAACCGAAAATCATTCGCACCAGAATTTCCTGTTAAGATTCGTGACAAGATATACAAAAATAAATACAGCTCAGAGCGTTCGGACTCAAGACATTAAAATAAATCAATCATTCGAATCATCAGTTAGGTTTTAGTTTGTCCCTGCAGGTGGCTCTGGGAGGATGTTCGCGGTTGATTGAACAGCTGCGGAGTCAATACATAATTGTTTTAATAGCCAAGCACTTTTTGTATAAGCATCGGTGGTTCAATGGTAGAATGCTCGCCTGCCACGCGGGCGATCCGGGTTCGATTCCCGGCCGATGCAATTTTTTCGAATCTATCGTATTAATTATAAATATTACTGCGCAAGGATGACACGCGAAATCGTGAAGCGTTCCACTTTTTTTTTTCAGAGTGGTAGATACTCTAAGTATCGCCCTGGTGAAAGACCACCATTCAGAATCGAAACGTTGCTTGAAATGGCTTAAGCCGTGTTTGGTGACCAGATCTGAATAGCCAGGTACTTCCCAACCTTCCTCTTCCCGATATCCTTCCCCTCCCCACTACCTTCAGCCTCACAACATACCCAATTTGGGGATGCCATAGTCTCACTGGCTCTAGACGGTTGGGAGCAGTTGAGACTCTTGTGCGGTATTCATGTAAAAAAAAAAAAAAAATTCTCCTCGTTTTTTGCAGAATATTTTGCGTAGTTCCATAGGGATAGTATGCGACTCTCGGCGACGTTTTAGTTGGACAGAACAAAATAAATAGCGCTTAGAATTATACTTCATGAAAATTCATTGTACCTACCTCTATGTGAGTAAATATCTTTCTTGTTGTAAATTATGTTGTAAATCTTGTTGTAATTAATCTTTACTCGCTTTTCCCTTCTTTTTCTGTACTCCCTTTTAAAAATTGTATGCCTTTGTAAAAATATTTTTTCTTTTTTATTTAATAATGTTGTTCTTCTCGGAATGAGTTTTTTTAACTCCTTGGAAATAATACTCGGATATCAAAAAAATATATATTCTTTATTATCATTTTGATAAATAAAAATTTGTACTGTGGTCTTTTCTGGTTATGAATATCTTCCTTAGCAATTGCGGTCTGCAATATGATGCGATCACTGATGTGTGTGTAATCTCCTGGTGAGATGTTTCGGTGATTCTTGAGTTTGATGGCATTTTCCCTCGAGAATTTCCCTAAATATGATATTATTCTCACAGAACTATACCAATGAATTATCAAACAAAAAATACAACAACTAGAATGGTAAGATCTATTTTGATTTGAGTGCTCGCATCCTTAGCAAAATTTTACACTACGTAAGGCTAAATTTAATCACCTTTCCGAACAAAACTCTCCTATCGAAGGTTTGCTATCATTAGGGAAATCTTCACCCCCGGGCTTCAGCCGAGGAGCGAAACTACACTTTTTTTCATTATTTTAATTTTATCAAATTTACTAGAGGTTATTTTAAAGTTCTGCTTGTTTTTTAATATTTGTATTGTGAAAGCTGTTTTAGCGTTCGAAGTCATTACCAAACTAGGGTAAAGCCACTTAGAAACGACTTATCCATATTATTTTGGCTAACCATTTTTTGTTTTTAGAATGTTTTATTGATAAGTCGATTTTCGTAATAATCTGTTATTTCCTATTTAATGATTTTGTTCTTCAAATTAAAAAAAAAAAACAAAAACTAAGAATAAACTACACTTAGGTTGAAAATCAGAAAGTGCGCTGATATGGTCATAATATTTAATTATTCATTTCGTTGTATATCATACAATGTCGCAAGGTTTAGCCAGTCGCCGAAGAACATCTCAATTAGTTAGTAGTAGTAGCCTCTCTGTTCGGGGTGCTTAAAGCATAAATCGTTGAATTCTTAAATCGTCGTACATCAATTAATAACGCTGGAACGATGATCGATTTAATTTCGCGATAAGCCGCTAATTGCCTGAAATTGTTAAGCACTCCTCCATTGATGGTTTATGCGCTGGGAATTTATTGGCGATACGTTTGACGATGCTCGCCCCCAGCGCTCCCAGCGCCCCCTCGCGGCCTGATAAAGCTGCGACACTTAATGAAAGGGCAATGTAAACCGAGCGGTCTTGATTTCGGGAATATGTTGCGGCTCCGCCCAGACATTAGTCAACAGTCGTGAGAATCGTTCGGCACTTTGGCCTCTCAAGTCGTTCCGAGCTTCGGCTTGAAGCGAAGCTTTACCTCGTTGCATCCGACTGAACACTCAATTAATCGCACTTAGCATGTCGCTCAATGAGGCGCTGTTATTTTAATTGGACCCTCGAGGACGAGATTTACGTAGCCACTTGACTTTACTGCATAATAATACCCAAAGCCACAATTTGTATTATAACCGTTGCAATCTGCGAGATCTTGGCTTCATAACGGAATGTAATCCTTCCGTATATGATCGCCGAACGCTTAATGATAATACATAATTACATATTCAGTAGAAATTATGAAACTTATTTTTTTCTTTCAACAAAGAAATAGCGGCATTGGTCGCTAATTAAGAAACATCGGGTATTATTTTCACATATTTACTTACTTACTATATAATGATGTTTATAATACGTGACACTCGACAGCCATTCGGCCCTGTTGGGGCACACCAAACCGCGGCTCGGTCAAGTACTGTTGACCTATTTATGGAGCAGTTAGGGCTCTTGTGCGGCATTCACATAAAATAAATATTATTTTTCTAAAGGTCGACACGGTTTTCCCCAAAATAATAGCAACATGGCGATACTTATTGGAAATAAGTAAATTTGATTGTTTTGTTCGCTCCGTTGGCACCACGAGCACACGTCTCTTCAATACACCGGTATTGATTTGGCATATAATCGCGAGATGGTATCTAATGCGGTAAAATGATCGGATGAGCGTAAAAGTTAGGCAGTGCGACCCTTCCCTGCCCGGCTCTGCGCTCCCGTCACTGTCGCCTCACCCTCCTCCCTCGGGGCGGAGAGCGGAGGGACAGAAGGGTCGTAAACAATCTGGCACATATTGAAATGGGCTATAATACCTCCTCCGATTTCCCGAACTTGGAGTATTCTAGCAGGGGTGAGAAGAGATAGCTGTAGCTATCAGTGTCTGTCAGTGTTAGTGTCAGTGTCAGTGTATAGGTTGCGTGCGTCGTGCGGGCGCAGATCCGAGTGCAGGTTGCGCAAAGGCGAACGTATTTCGTCAAGTGTGCCAAAGAATGTGATCAATTCATTCGAAAATTCTGTTTTTTTTCAGAAAAATCATACGAAACATAAAAAAGATAGTCGAAATGTGCATACAATTAGTTTTTGTGTCAATAATCTAAAAAAGATGAATCATAATAATATTTGTTTCACATTTTCAACCGAACGATATGTTTGTACATTGTTCTTGTCGTAGATTCGCCAACCAATCTAGACATTAATTTCTCTTCGTCGATAGTCATTATTTTCTAGCAAAGTAATCACACGAGACGAGGCACAAGCATGAGATATCGGGTGTTACGACAGAATGCAAACAACTGTGTAAATATTTGTGTAATGATTTAAAACTATAAAAATGCATCGGCCGGGAATCGAACCCGGATCGCCCGCGTGGCAGGCGAGCATTCTACCATTGAACCACCGATGCCGGTGGAAGACACGCTGAACTTTCCTATTGAATAATCAACTGAGAAAATTCTCCCTAAGCCATCTGTAGTTGCAAACCAACTGACTAACAGTACTGGAAATACGAACCTAACAACGAAATTGTACCAATAAATAGTCGGTCAATGTTCACGTTGAGAATCAACACGTTTTGACCTATTTATTTTAATCTTTACGCGTTGCACTTGGTCGCGAATGGATCAGTGGGCACTAGTTCTTTTCAATGTGACGATTTTCGACATTTAAAATTTTTGTTATCCCAAACCACGGCTATCTAGAATCAAAGCGGCCCCTTTCTTCCCGCCGTCGATATGGTCATGTAGCGCCCGCAGAGTGATTTCCGGACCCACCTAATTTCCTTTAAATCGCGTGCCAATGTTGTCCGGACTGGCTGCATTAAGGACACCCAGTCGCTTTTCACTCTTCATTAGTCATTAGTCCTTATCGTCGCCGACCACCAGCGGCACGGAAGAGAAGTAAAACTGTCGCTTCATTCGTATCAGCTCAGATCTCAGAGAATTAAGGCGCCATTAATAAAATCTAAATTAATACCTCTGTGCGAATGTGAGTTGGAACGTGGCTGAAATCCACAATAGATGTAATACCGCTCGATGTGGGCGCTCGGTTTTATTATATTCCGTCTACTCGGCGTCTATATTTTGGAATGATATTATTTTTTTGATACAAGCTTTCCCCACGTTCAAGAAAATTGATATTTCAGATGAAATTAAGATGGTCAGCATCTCTTATAGAACTATTTGTGGGTCAACACAAATATGTTTGCAATAAAATCGAGCTATTATTGTGTTGGTCTGTGAGGCTCATAATACTTAGTAACGTTTCTGGATTTTCCGAATGATATAAAAGTGAAAGAATCTTCAGCCACACAGCCGATTGGTCTATCATCAGTGTTGACTATTTGGTAAAACATAAAAATAAATTCTCCGAGGAGCGGCGGCAAAAGTGCATCGGCCGGGAATCGAACCCGGATCGCCCGCGTGGCAGGCGAGCATTCTACCATTGAACCACCGATGCTTATACAAAAACTGCTTGGCTATTTAACAATTATGTATTGACTCCGCAGCTGTTAGCTAATCAACCGCGAACATCCTCCCAGAGCCACCTGCAGGGACAAACTAAAGACCTAACTGATGATTCGAATGATTGATTCATTTTAATGTCTTGAGTCCGGACGCTCTGAGCTGTATTTATTTTTTGTATATCTTGTCACGAATCTTAACAGAAAATTCTGGTGCGAACGATTTTCGGCTCACAATTCTGTTTCTTTTTCTTTTAAGTTTTCAGTTTGCAGTGTAAATAAGGATAATTATATGCGTTCAATCATTCATAAATATTAAACGATTCAGAGAAAAAGTGAGGGTATTTAGATTTCCGACACTTTTCCTGCTAAAGAAATTTATTGATTATTATATCGTGAAATTCTATGAACAGTCCAGGCCTGAGCGATGCGCAGAGAAACTAGAACCAGAACCAGTTCGGAGCTGTTCCTATTCTTCCTGCCGGGAATAAGGGTCTATAGAACCTTCCGAGTTATAGAGTTCAAGTGCTTGACAATTAAAATCATTTACTATTGTAAGCCGTTGACACTGAGCGTTCTCTCAGAGGCGTACAAACCTCGCTCGAAGGAAATAGTACGGACTATTTATAAATGGGTATTGGTAAGCACGCAACTGGTAGAGATTTTAATTAGTCTGATTCTTGAATTATTTCAGCAGAGGGTTACAGGTGGACCTCCGACCTAACGTAGAATGTGTGCTGACATTTATCCACTAGTAACCAATAGGCAATCATCCAAACATGTGTGGCTCTCCGTAATTCTGTTAATAATATAAATTCAACTATACCTTCCTACATATATAAGTACATATACACGTTTCCGGTAAACTATCTGTTTCTCTTCTTCCCCCTCCTCTATCTACATAAGTCTACTGTCGTTTTTCTCACTTTTACATGATAAAATTCCTTAATAAGTTATGCTTGTACACGAACATATTTTTTTAAATTCAATTTGTTCATAGTTAGTTTGACTAAAATATATATTAAAAGAAGTACATTAACGATTCTAAATTGTTTCAATTGTGTGCTAAAATATATTATAGAACTAAAATATTTATTTATTATGTGTTTACGAGTATGTTTTTGTTATTAAGCCGAAAGTAATTGTATTCTTTAATAAAGCGATGAACCAATATTAATAGAAAAATATTTTCAATTGCTTAAATGTATTAAATTCACTAACTAATAGTGTATCCTTGTTCTATGTAGGAACTTGAAAAGAAAATTCTCATGTAAAACAAAGTACGCATCTATCTAGATACAAAAACACGGGGTTCGCTTCAAATAGGATTCGGCATTCATCTTTGCGGTTAATGTCTCGAGATAAATGTAACATATTTGCTGTGCGGACCCGATGGCCAGGGAATGCAATCTCGCGCTGCTACCTACTGCCACCCACTGCCACCCACTGCCACCCGGTGCTAACGGGCAACTCGGGTCAGAAGGGTCGGCAAACAAAGGACCCGACACACTCCTGTTATGGGATCCAAACCCAAACAAGATTGCGACATTTCCTCAACAGAAGGTTGCATCGTGAGATATGATCCGTTAAACACACTTTGGATTTTCCCAGTTGTTTGCCGGTCAAACACAACTAGCGCATTTAATATATTTGATGAAGTCTAAATTAGATTTTTTAAAACCATTTTGCAACTGATCTCTAATTGGAAGCATTTTTGATTTTTGTGTTAATTTGTAGTTTTTTTAATCTATCTGAATTTATCACAACTAAGCGCTGTCCAGTTTGTTGATATTTTGTTTGTGCTAGAGTGCTAAGATTAAAAAAATTAATTTAAATAATTTTTTCATAGGCGAAAATATTTTTTTCAGGAATTTCAGATCTTTATTCTGCTATCTATCTAATCTGATTTCGACTGCATTCAATCCACGTTTGTCTTTCTTCTGCTACTTGCATATCAGAAGTCCGTTGTGGATCTTCTTGAGCATCGTTGCTTCCTCTTCTACTTACTACGTTGAACGAACGAATTACGCATTCAGTCTTCCATGAAATGAATTTCCCGCATTCACTTTTCTCACGGTATCCTTATCAGCCATTCCGCCTCTCTTCGTGAAATACCGCCTTTGATATTGACGTAGATACATTTTTTTCCTTTCTCATTGGTAAATCTTAAAAATGGTTTGGACGGTTGGGAGAGAAGAGGGCCCCGAGGCCCCGAGGAGGCTCGAGGCTCGAGGCCCCGCAGCGAGAACACGCTTGTCCCATCAGTGCGGCTGTGTCGAACGGCTGGTGGCTCTCCCGAGGTCTACCGAGTACTCCCAGCGAGCAGCCACTACTCTGTGCTCTGCGCCACTTGGCAGGGTCACTCCCCGCTGACTGCGCTCATTATTTCCAACTGTTTTATGCATTAAATAAATATATGTCGCAATGTTTGATCAAAGTGCTTTTATAAAGCAATGTTTTGAGAATAGGATAAAAGAGTTTGTAAAAGCCATTGCCAACAGGTAAAAATCACGGGAGAGTCTTGAAAAATAAATTTTCGTTTGAAAAAATGTTCTTTTTTACTTAAAATTTTACTGCAAGCATACGTTAATGACACATTAAAAAAACCTGCAATAGTAAGCCATATGGACACACATTTCAAATAAACTACCTACTTTATCGCTTGTCTGGATTTGATAAAAATATTTTTAATATTTAATAATTTTCTTAACCCATACATCAGTTCCGATTTTGAAAATATTACAGTCGTACATATGTACTTACGCCTAAGGAAATTGTGTTGTTTAATTCGTTTTCTTTACTTCGTGTTATTTACCGTATTTCACAATTATGGTTATGGGCAACACTTTTTACGAAATTTGCGAAAATGTTTGTCTAGTATTTTTAGGTCAACTATCAAATCTTTATTCAGCTCGCAACGTCATTTCCATCATCAAAACGCCATATTTTTCAACGACTAAAAGATTTTTCAAAGAGAGTTTAGAAACTGCAGCAAAACTAGTGGACCATTATAAAAGTCCAAATTGCTCTCGGTCCGCTCCATCTGCCACCTCTCCCAACCGACGTCGAGGTAATGGGTGTTCTGGCTAGTTCCATCGCAGTCTTCTCGCTTCTCGTTTATCGCAGTTTGAGACGGTCCGTGTCGTTGCGCTTCCAATTCACTGTGCACTTGTTGCAATGTCGCGAGAATCATTGCACAATTGGGACATTTCAAAATAGAATGCCGTTCACAATAACATCTCCGCAAAATGTAGAATATTCTAAGTGCAGTTTTACTGGCGCTCTACATTTACTATAAACGTGACAGATAATCTGCACTGAGTCCACCGAGCAGTCCTCAAATAACATCCAAGGGCGAGACGGGCGCTGAAGGCACAGAATTTAGCACCGTTTCGTGTGTTGACGTAATACTGTTATTGGCTTGATGTCTCGTGACGTTTGATACAATGCACCGTAAAAAGAGCCGAGCCGTAAATGAACACACGTATTTCTTGCGGCGTGAAGATTTAAATAGATATGCGCGACGACTTTGATGGATTTTATGTTTATTTGTAAATCATTCCCTTTGAAATTTGGCCATGGTTTTTTATTAGAGCATAAGTCCATAAGGTTACTTGAGCAGAAGCTATGTTTTCACTCTGGTTCTTCGAAGAATTTATATAACCTGGTTGACTCCACAGCCTTTTTTGATCGATATAACCACGAGTCTACCATTGATTGTTAAACCTGCGTCAGCACTTATTCGCATTGGTATTAATAGATGTAACGCTTTGTTCAAAACGGCTTCCTAAGAACATGTTCTCTGTTATTTTCAATAATTTTATCTCTTATTGATTACGTATTAATATTTCACAATATTATGCTATTTTTTATATATTCTGTTTATGTTATTTATTTGGTGTTCCACAACCCGTTTCCAATATAACCTACCACGTATTACTTTAACTAACATAACATTTGAATTGATTCTGTAACATGCACTCGGAATGTCAGTAATTTACATTTTAAATTAAGAAAAATTTTCCCTCACCATTTACATTATTACCGTTAAATTATGTCCATATTTTCCTGATAATTTTTCAGCAATAATATTTCGAGGACCAGGTTTTATTTTTTTATACGGTGTAGTCACTTTCCGAGAAATTCCTCCGAAAGCATTTGAGATTATGTAATATGTTCATCAAAGTTAATAACACCTCTGGCAAAACACCCTTCCAGGCCTGTTACAGCTATATTAACTCGACCTCTTCCATCCGCCTTTCGACAAACATTATTTTTATCGTTAAGCTTTTCTCGTTTTTGGTTCAGTCGCCGCCCGTATTTTTGCGGAACACCCCTCACTGATTTATTTCTAGGGTACTGTGTTTTCTTAATGTTTCTGCTTTACCTAATGACGTTATTATATTATCTTGTCAAAGGCCACGAGGGCGTGCGTAATAATTAAATAACATAAATAACTGGACTTTCCGAAAGGTTTTTTTCTATAAATCAGTACAAAATAAATAATATCGTGTCCAATATTTGTTCAATTATTTTCTTCGTTGAAAGATGACAGAGAAGAAGGAAGAGACAAGAGAAACGTAAACGGATCGTGTTTCCTTTTGTTCCAGTTTACGTCAGTCTGGGAAACCACTACGACCACCTCGGACTCATGGTCGCTATGGACGAGATGAAATTATTCGATAAGGGTGAGTTTTATTATTGTATATATACATATATCATTTCAATGAACATCTTTATTCGCTACACAACCAAACTTATTTACTAAAAATCTAATTATACAGGATAGCGATAAAGCATTTCTTAAAATCTCTTTTCGAAAGTCAACTTGAAATATCCTAAAATACGACGATGTGTAATGTGATTTGAGAGAACGTGTGGTGTGTGTTGGTCTTGAGGGCAGGCGAGTACTGGGTGCTGGGCGTGGACATCGAGCAGTACGACGCGGGGGCCCCCCCGGCAAGTACCTGCGCGGGCTGCTGCGGGACGCGGGCTCCGCGCCCGACGCCTCCGCGGCGCGCGCCTTCCGCGCCTTCCTGGGCGTCGTGCCCAGCGCACCGCGCGCCTTCCCCCGCTTCTCCGTGCAGGTCAACCGCCACATGGAGCTGCCGCCCTTCAGCTACCGCAACGCCGTCACCTACATCGGGGGCATGAAGACGGTCAGTCTCATTACTCTTATTACTCATACTAACTCCGAGCTTATTTGTTCTTTTAGGCATTCGGTCGAGCTAGTGACCCCAAACTCTGGCGCTGTATTTAGTTTATTCATAGTTCGGTAATAGTCACCTGCAGCTAGCTGTCAGCAGTTAGAGGTTAACAACAAGGGGGAGATTTAAATCATTGCCAGTGAGCGGGATTATTTTGTTGACTTCGGGATACTGAGCCTTGTTGCTTCCAATACGGCTCAATACCTCCAAAGTCAAACAATTCAATAGAAATGTGCATGAAACGCTCATCTAGAATACCACTAAGGGACGACTTTTGAAATGGTTTAGTTTGGATGGAGATTTGAACTCGCATACCAATACACGCTAAAACAGCAATATCATTTCTGGACAAACATTCAAATCTGAAACTAAATATTTCTGATTGGATCATGGGTCGGGAACCATTTATGCGCCGAAACCACGTTTCATAGAGAGAGTAAAAAGCAAACTTGAATACCCGTACGTGGACGTGGATATGGCCGTGGCCATGGCGCCAGTAGCGTTCTTAGTAGCAGCGACAATTTTTTTTTCAAGAAAACAAATACGTTATGATTACAGCAATTTAAAATGATAAAAAAAAGTTTTGTTTAATTTAAATGATACATTTAGTTCTTTACTCCCATT
This sequence comes from Drusus annulatus, assembly GCA_022651775.1. Lineage (NCBI taxonomy): Eukaryota > Metazoa > Arthropoda > Insecta > Trichoptera > Limnephilidae > Drusus > Drusus annulatus. The sequence goes on from JAGWCC010000584.1 coordinate 103,700, forward strand.
TCCACGGCGATCTTCTGGTACGGCTTGTATTATATATTTAAAATAGGAGCCAATACGTATAAATATGTTGACAGTTTCGAGTCCATCCGGCGGTATCCAAGGATCCCATTTAGAATGTCTACTCGTTATCATATTCTCTCTTGTAAATATTTAAAAATTGCGGATGATTAAAATGTTTCTCATCGTGTGAATTATCTGGACGAGATCGTATAATGTGTTTTGTTGTGTTGATTAGATCCGGCCCGAAGCGGCGTACCTGTACGACGCGGTGCACCTGTACGCGGGCGCGCTGCTCAACGCGCTCCGCCAGGGGGAGAACCCGCGCAACGGCACCTACATCGTCAGCTCCATCAAGAACACGCACTACCACAGCGCCATGGGGTGAGTCGCGTGTCCTGTATTAAATACATAGCGCTGGGTGGGATGCCTCAACACCTTAACACCTCATCAGTAGTGTTAAGGCAGACATACTAAATGTCGCGCACACTAAACAGCGCGGGCAGACGCAAGTTGTCGAGCACTCGAACGGGACAAAACATTTGAGGTGGCTATTATTCACTGAAAAGGTGGACAGTAGAGATGCCAGAACTGTAGGTAACTGTAACTAAGAATGCTCCGCAGATGCCATTTTCTCATCGGCGTTGGTGGTGTAATGGTCAGCATAGTTGCCTTCCAAGCAGTTGATCCGAGTTCGATTCTCGGCCATCGCACATTATTTTTATAATTTTTTTGTGATCTTTAGGCTTTCGTTTTTTTTTAATAAGATCGAAAAATTTGATTTTTTTTAAATACAAAAGTAAAGATATTTATTCCAGGGTTAAAAATGGCCTAACTCCTCCCATCATCAAAATCATAAGATGTTGTTTGTGCAATGATGAAGAACTAGCACTAACAGGGGATTGAACCCGCGATCTATCGAACCAACAATGGATATTTAATTTATTTATTATATTTATTTTATTTCAATGGTACGTTAGTCGTGTTTGAAGTGATTTTGAGAGCTAAAAATAATTTCGTTGATCCAGAAATCCATAGCATGATGCCAGTGCTCATCGATGAGTTTTTGATAAAACATATTCACAAAGCGATGTTGAGTTTTGTGGTGAAGATGAATTAATCACGAGAGTACTAGATACATGGTCAGGTTTAGAATCGAAAATTTTGTTCACGATTGTACTAAATATCGGAAAATGAATATTGAAAAAATAATATTATAATAGTTTCCAAGAAGTATAAGATTGTAAAATTGACGATAAATGAATAGGTTGGGATGGAAAAGTTGGTCACTGCGTTTCTCCGTAGAGTAGAGGTATATAGGATAGAATTTCGGTCCAAACTGAAAACTTACCTTTTCAGACTCTCATATCCTTAAATTCACTAGAAGATTCCCAACATAATCTGTCTCTCGACGAATCACCTTTAGATATACAAATTTTAACCAAATCCCGTACTGTACGACAAATTCAGAAAGTCTTTTTTTTAATTCGCTCTTATGCCCTAAATCGGAAAAAAAATTATTCAAAAAAAATACATATATAAATAAATTTTAAAAATAAAAATCGTAATTATAATTTTAAATTAATAAGTGTGTCTATCTGATAGGACCTGTCATAATGTTTATGAATATTTTCTTATTTAAACTAGGAATCAATATGTAATAATATAAAATAAGATCTGTACAGCGCCCTTGAGGTGATTTTTCACAAAAACGGCGCTATACAAATCATCCAAATATTATTATTATTATTACCGAGTTAGAGTCTCGATTACAACCTTATCTTTTAATTGTATCTGTCTTTTATATTTCCTCAAACTCGGTTAATTATTTTTATTTTTTAGGTTTTTTAATTTTATTTAAACAAACAAAACGGAGTTCTGAAAAATAAACTTTAAAACAATAAATAAATAAAATAAAATCTGTTAATTGTATTTCAATAAACATTATTTATATTTATTATGAATAATAAAAATTAATTTATTATATTATAAAAAGCGAATAAATTGAAGTTTATAAAATGTGATTTATGAAAATGAAGTTTATAAAATTGATGAAAGAAAATAATCTAAAAAAATGTAAAAATGTTTTGCTGTATTTCTTACGTGAAGCTATAATATATACAATGAATGATAACGTAATGTTATCCAGAGTTAAATTACTTTTGATTTGTTGGATTTTCAAGTAGAAGAACATTGAACATCTGTGTAAAGACACAACAATATCATTGGAAATATGACAATATGTCTACTCTCTGCTGGCAGCTGGCAGCTGTCTGGTGGAAGGTGTAATTAAATACGGAATCAAATACGTTGGCATTCAAAATACTCTCGTCCGCTACCAATAAATAATATATCCAAGCTTAACGTCGCCATCTTAAACTAAACCTTCGTTGAGCCAACAATACATGTACAGTCACTTGCACCAACTGCTGAATACCAGCTAAAAATACATGAACTAGCTAAAACACACATCTTACTAACTATCACGCCGTTTCTAAGGATGAACCACCATGCACCTCTCTCTTGGCACACGCTCCTTGCTTCATTCACATTCATACATCGTTTCAAACATACTCTTGACTCTTGACATGGCTCGACTCAAGTATTTGATCCACTTCATCGTGCCATGTCTTCCTCAGGAGTCCTCGACTTCGTCTACCGCTCACTTTCCTTTCTTCGTTCATCCACTCTACATGCCCAAACCATCTAAGCGTACCTTCCTTGATCTTATTCAATCCGCTTCCATCAGTCTTGCATTCTTTTCTGATATCCACCATATCGGATCTCATTTCAACACCATTTAGTCTACTTTCATTATTTCTCTGCCAGTTCCATGGCTCACTGCCATACATTAGGGTTGGTATAACCTCTCCATTGTGGACCGTTATCTTCGCTTCTTTGGACAATACTTTTCTGCCACTCCTGTGCGTAGGTATAATATATAGATGTGTAAAACAGTCCATCGTTAGATTATTGAGTATTGGCTGCTGCACGCGGGAATGGGCTCTGGTCTCAGCAATGTATACCAAATACCTCAATATCAATATAATAATAATAACAGTGAACTTATATAGCGCAGTTTTGTGATATTTCACCTCAAGTGCGCGTCATGCTAAATTAATTATGCTAATAAGATTAACGAACAAGGAGAAAATAATACATAATATGTATACAAATTAAAACTATCAAAAATAATGATCGTTATCATAAATCACGAGAGAAAAGGTTCAGATATGGGTATAACAGTGTATGTGTACATCAACAGATTAAAAAACAATTTACCAGGAGCTAAGGGTATAATAATTCAGATGAAACATATGAATTCATTTAAACACATTTGTCAAATCAAAAAAAAAGGAAATATGATTGAGGACAGTTAATATGTTGGCACTTAAAACATTAATATTCAAGTATTATAAGTAAACGATTCTAAAAATGCAAACAGTGTAAATATAGCAAGTAACAAAAGAAAATAAATATTTTATGACAATGAGTATATGGTTTTCAGTAGATAGTGAGGACATTGAGTTATAATGATAGAAGAAAAGAGAAAACCGAAACAAAGCAAATTAGGGACGTTTTCAAAGAAATTAAATTTTAATAAGTTACGTTTTGTATGTGGGATTTTTAAACAATTTGGTTTTTAAGACTCTATAACTATTTGAGTCAGATCATGGTAGGAATAGCTGAAGACTATGCCGGGGACACTGTATTAAGCGAGAAGTGTGTGCCGACACAGAGTTGTATAGCGTTCCATCTTATCTGCCTACTTCTCCTAGGAAATGTCGCGATGGTCGACTGAACAATTAGTTAGTTGGGAAGCCGTTATGTTTCGACCGGTCTCTTTAGTGCTGTTGCTTAAACGCGATGTTGGTGGTTATTGAAGCTGCCTGTAAATGTAGACACAACATCACACCAAACTTGCGAAGGGTAGAACTTAATAATACAATCCTCGTATGAGAGATGAGAGCCGCACTACGGATAACTTACATAAATGAGTATTCCACCAACGGATGTCAAAAAGAGGTGGAATACACCAATCCAACATTCAAGTACTATAGATGCGAGTCAATATTTCTTTTTTGAACCCTCTTTTGGTTCATTTAAATCTGATCCATGTTGCAGTGGGGCGCATTCCATGGAGACTTTTCAATGTGAATACTACACTTTCCAGAGTGTTATACTTTAAGTATCGCCTTGGAAAGACCACCATTCAGAACGAAACGTTGCTTGAAATGGCTTTAGCCGTGTTTGGTGAATAGCCAGGTACTTACAAACCTTCCTCTTCTCCATCTTCTTCCCCTCCCCACTACTTTTAGGCTCAAAACATACTCCAAACAATTGGTAGCACTTGGGACTCGTGTGCGGTGTTCACTTTTAATAACGTCTGGTTGGTTGGTTTTAAACTCTAATGCAATTAAACAAATATATATATTTATAAATAGAACACATACACTTTGTTTATAACGAAATATATGTTTAATGATTAATAGCGATCGAAGTTACTATTATTTCATATGTAAAAAAAACATTATTTAGTATCCTTCGATACTAAAATCGCTACCTCCATGGTCCCAGGAGCACAGCAAGTAGAAGGGTTGCTTTGAACCCTCTTGTCAAAATCAAGATTCTAGTTTTCACCATTTTCAATTAACAATATCACAAAATGTTCATCTAACTAAATCGTCGCATTTCTCACATAAACAGCGTTCAACGACCAACAGAACCCGTGGGTGGGTAGCAGGCGCTAGCGGGTGTACCCGTGGGAGGAAATAAGCCAGCCACGTTAGGTTTTTCCCACAGAGCAATAATATACAAGAAAGGGCCCTGTAGAGAGAGCTGTAGTCAGTTTCACTAGTTTTACCGGACTCGGCTAGACCTGGGCGTGGCTAGGACTAGGTCTAGGGTATGTATACATCCATTCATAGCACATGTCGACATAATATTTTTGTTTTTCACAGTATTGTTAACAAAATATAACATGTAACCTAATAAACCGTTGAGTTATGTCAATTTATTTCGGGTATCATAATATGTGGGCGGAGTCAACGAAGACGCGGGAGATAGATACGAAGAGCATTTTAACAATACTTTAAAGCGGTGTGATAATTCTGGAAAATTTGTTGTCTCTTTCTTTCTCATGGTGTACGACGTAAAAACTCAGAGAAAGTGATTTATCCCAAATCTGTATAGGTTGGATAAAAATAATTAGCTCCCTCTCCATATATTGTTACTTCAAGGTTTTTCCCTTATTATACATTATCCCTGTTATTTTACTTCCTACTTTAAAAATCATTAGTTATTTCAAATTCCTGGTATTCCTTAGAGTTTCCCACGGGTCTATCCTGGGACCGCGTCTATTCTTGCTCACGAAAACGGCGCTATAAAAATCATGCAATTATTATTATTATTGATTATGTCAACACTCATTTGCAATATTTAATATTTACAGATGACTTAAAACATAACCGTGAAATTATTAACCCTACCGACTGCATTGCTTGCACTTTTAGTATACCCAATTGCAACATCTTCTCATGTACCAGATCAAAGAAGCCACATGTATTTGAATATGAACTTAACGTTTTCTTTTTCCAACGTCTAAACCAAATCAAAGACGGATTGGTTATGATAATAAAGTTAACTTTTATCAATACGGTATTGGCTTAGTCACTGTATTGGAGTCAAATTCATTTATTTGGGCCCCCATACAAACCTATATATATATATATATATATATATACACTATGGACATATATATATATATATATATATATATATATATATATATATATATATATATATATATATATATATATATATATATATATATATATATGAGGCTTGTAGAAACAAACACGGCAAAGTCCACCGATAATGGAAAATGAGTTAAATATGAGGTTCGAAAGAGTAAAAAAAATGCTTCATGATGCAATGTTGCTTTCTTAACAAACACGGCTCTAAACCATTTTTATTTTTACGGATTAAAATTGAGTTCCATAACAAACTCGGCAAAGTCCACTTCTTTCCAAATCAAAGACGGCAGTTTTCAAACGGACCAATAGGAGCGTTGTAAATAGCTGTTTTCAAGATGGCGGTTTGTTGTTGTAAAAAATTGTTTTTGTAAAAGTTGAGATATTGACAATTTCGCAAATTACCGAAAATGTCCGCTGACGTGCATGTTGAACTTTTGTTTCTTGTTATTTTTTATGGACATAATTTTTTTAGTTACTAAACAGCATAGTGGTAAAATAAATGAGTTTTTACTTACGATTTAGAGTTTTATTGAATAATATGATTACTTTATTAGTAGTTATTGTAATGTCATTAATATTGTAGAAATCATTGCTGTATGAAAAACAAAAAATGAATCAATGATAATTCCAAGCAACATAGAACCCGGAAAAGTTGTTTTGAAATCGTTAAAAGTAAGAGATGTCAACTATCTTTTTTTTTTTTTTTTATTTAGCATCTATATAAATGAGAAAATATGCAAATACAAAAATATGACGTATGTGTGAAAATGTTAACAGAGATAGTAAAGATAAATTAGGTACATTAATTATTATAATTGCAACACTCGTTGTTATTATCGTTTTTTTTTTTTTTTTTTTTTTTTTTTTTTTTTTTTTTTTTTTGACCAAGCATTTCTGGTGATAACTGAGAAATCTTCCTGCTCTTGAATATTATTCCGCATTCATATCTTATTAAATCTTTAAAACAAATTTATATAAAAATATCAGAATAATAGTTATTATTCTTTTCTAATTTTTCTTTTCGATTTTTTATTTTTTTTTTTTAATTATTAATTAGGTCACCATAACTTACAAACTTTTTCAAAAAATATTTTGTGAGATATTATTGTTTTGTATTTCTATCAAAATAAATAATTTTTTTAAATGTAAAACTATTTTGTTACTGACTTTGACTGCAACCTTGTGGTGTCCATTTCAAAACTGGCAAAGTCCAGTTGTGTTGATAACAAAAGCGGCAGTTGTCAAATGTGAATAACAAACACGGCAAAGTCCACTAATAATTTGAATATATTTTTTGTTTCGCACCAGTTAAACTAATGTATCAAGAAGAAAATTAATGTTTTTAGTAGGTACTATTTGTCGAATTTATTTTAGTGACAGTATCACAAGTAATTTTTAAATTAAACGTTTTTTGTTCTTCCTCGAAAACTGTAGTCAATGGACTTAGCCGTGTTTGTTTCTACAGGCCTCATATATATGTCCATAGTGGCGGTTCCTTTTGATACACGGTTCTACTTTTAAAAATTCTGACACACACTTTTTGTACCAGAATATCACTCTCGGGGACGTCATTACAACCTCCCGCACTGTCGAGTGAGTGGCGCAATTTATATATGGACTCACCTGTGGGTAGCCACTTGCTTCTTAAATGCGAAGGATTTTAAAATTATACAGAAAAAAATATTGATCTTTTTTTTAGTCCTTTCGCATTTACAAGATTTTCGGCATTGCATACACATTTTACCAGCGCAGCGGTACAACTATGATGAATTGTTGTTTTTAAAATGTCTGATTTCATAAATATTTTGCACAAATTGTGGAGATATGATTGTTGTATTGTTTATTAATAAATACTCGCATATACTCGTAGTCTGACAAATATAATTAGACAAAACGGAGCCCGTTTAAATTATGTTAAGCGTTAACACCAAGATCCAAGATGTTTCAAAGGTAAAATAATGTGACATTTAAAAAGCAGAATATTATTTTTTTTAAATGTATATTCGTCGTTTAGGTTACTTTCCATATTCTGAAGTTATTTTAAAACATAAAACTTTTTGGAAGTAAGTGGAACTGTGGTATCACCAATTGGAGGATAGGGGGATGAGACGGGGAAGATGAAGGTTTAGACGTACTTAGCTGTTCAGATCTGGTCACTAAACAAGGCCAAAGCCATTCCAAGAAACGTTTCAATTCTGAACGTGCCGTAAATACACTATTTATGATTTTAAATAAATTGAATGTGAAATTAAACTTTTTACTTTACTTAAATTTATTCGTGCACGCCAGATTACAGACGCATCTTTTTCTTGGATACACACACTCAATTTTATTTTTAAGTTTCAATAATTTTCTTTTCACGGGGAGTCAAGCATAACCTTATAACATCTGAATTTCCTATAAGGGTTCGGAAATCGGCGTGCAAAGGCCGCTGTTGTCTAAGTCATGCAAAACACGTTGTTCCAATTTAATGAATTTCCTGAATTACTTGTCAAACTGTGTTATACATCCACTTCATTTTTCCGCATATTGCTAAAATATACTTTATTTCTGTAGTAAGAAGATCTTCTTACCTCAGATAAAAATGAAACATTAAAATTTATCCTGTACGTTATAATTCAAATGTTTTGTGACTTTAATATAAACGAGTCTTTATAAAATATTCAAGGTCAAAATAGCGATGTTCCTGCCTAAAATGTGTTAAGGTTCTATAATACGAGCCGCAGATCTTAATTGACTGTTTCCCAAGAACACTTGTTTTGACTATTTTCGTATCCCATATACGAGTATGGTCTCCGGAATAATAATTTTCGGTGTGTAATTAACTAATTAATAATGGTTGTTTGAGTATCCCATATATCGCGTTATTATAAAAATGCCACGAAATCAGTTGGTGATTTAAAACCAAAATACTATTTTATATTTATGCTACTAACGAAAACAGGGATCACTAGCCCACGGTATACACTAGCAGCCAGCGGCATCTCGCATAGTACGAATCGTTTTGATCAGCCAATATAAATGCAAGAGTTGGACGAAAAATATAAAATTCGATATCAGCTTCATTCATACCGATATGATAAAATGTTCGTGTCACGATTTGGTAATACGGCGTGTGTCGTAGTGCGGGTGGCTCTGGCTCCCGTAAGCTACAATAGGGAAGGCTTCCCTCGCCCAGAAACGCTGTCTGACTGAGTGGTGTCTAAAAGCCCAGGATTTGGACTTTAGAACAGCGGTTTCAAGAACTTTGATCCCTTGTGTCTGATGTCATTCTGCCTGAAGCCAAAAGACATCCCCGATTTGGGGAACATTGTGAGGTCGAACGTATCGAGGAGGCGTAGGAGACGGATCGAAGAATGGTCAGGAAGTACCTTGTCATTAAACATAGCTAAATCCATTACAAGCTGAGTTCGCGTTCTTTCCGCAAGTGTTCGAAAAAACACGAAAGTCAATCAATTTATTCGATTTGGACCTAACTAACTAACCATCACGCTGTTTCTCCGCAGGGGTAGGCAGAGAGGACGGACCGCCATACAACTCTATCTTGGCACACACTCCTTACTTCATTCACATTCATACATAATCTTCTGTTATTCTGACTCTTCACATGACCCTATTAAAGTATTTTTTTTACTTGATCGTGCCATGTTTGGACCTACAGAGGCAAATAAACCACGAAACCAAACCGAGCAAATTTCTTCACTCTGTTGCCAGTAAAAACATTATAACGCTTTTATATCATCATTCTCAATATGGTATAGGATTAGCCCATGACTCCGGAACCAAATGAAAGCTAACCTAACCTAACCCAACTCTGCAATTGATTCAAATACTCTCTACTTTTCCTTCACACTTCATAACTTTCACCCGATTGGAATGGCCATCTGAATTATTTGCCTAAAGAGTTTTACTTGTGATTAATAAAATGTTTTTTTAAGGTACATGGCCTATATGGATGCAAATGGTGATGCCGAAGGTAACTACACTCTCATCGGGCGCTTGGCAGACCCCGCTGCTCCGGGGGGCTGGGGGCTCTACCCCGTGGGGACCCTCACTCGCAAGAAGCACAACGACAGTGCGCTGCCGGTAAGTCGCTCCCACACAAACACTGACAGCTCGAGGGGCGCTTGCTTGGTCTGTACCCGATACACTCTCACACTACATTCTCTTGGAAATCTACTTTCTCTAATGTAAGAACACTAATACTTTCCTTCGGGCTTGATTGTTTAGAGTAACACAAAAACCACGTAATCGGGTTTGCACCTTCCTAACCAGGACAAGTGTAACTCACGCTCCCTTGGATTACAAGTTTTCACTTACTTTTGGGCGATTTTCTCTGATGATACCAGCTTTCCAAGTTAACATTGAGCTTACACGAACGGCGTATAATTCAGTCGCCTGTGCGGGTATTCTTCGGAGCAATTAATTCTAAGTACAAGAGGATGCGGAAAGAGTTGACTTTGATAACAAGTCACGCCTGTCACCTCCCCTCTCCTTGCAGCGCACCCGCCACCCCAACCAGCCCGGGGAAGATTAATCGGCGAGGTGCCGGCATAGGTAAAAAGATAAGCGGAGATTAACAAGGAACGTGTTGTCGCAAGTTTCTGAGACGGTGACAAACAAAGATAGTATGAAGGGCGTTTGACCTCTCATGATTTAGAGATGATACACTCTTACTGACCTTTTCTATTTTAGCACAAGAATAATTACAGTTTCTCAAACTTGTGTTTGAGCATTTTACTACATATCTTTCCCTGAAAACTCATAACATAGCGTATTCTATCTAAAATATGGTCAGCGCAACTACATTTTATTCACTTTGAATCTAAAAAATTAAATATATGTTCTTGGAGTACAAAGAGTAGTGTCTATGCAAGGCAGTGAAGTCAGTTTTTTACTTGTTTTTGATGATTTTAACCTGACTCGGCGCACCTGGGCGTGGCTAAGACTAAAGCTACGGTGTTTATACATCCATTCATATCACATATCGACATAATGTTTTTGTTTATTCGTACAGCCACTTTTTCACAGTATTTTTATCAACAAAAATATAGCATATAACCTAAAACACCGTTTAGTTGTGTCAAGTTTAGTGGCATAGTAAAAAATGTGGGCGGAGTCCCGCGGTGACCCAGGACCTTAAGATCATCCTTACAGTATATAGAAGCGGTCAATGAAATTTGTTGTCTCTTTCTTTCTCAAGGTGTACGACGTAAAAATCCAGAGAAAGTGCTTTATCGCAAGTTTTTGTAGGTTGGGTAAAAATAATTAGCTCTCCCTCCATTATATGTTATTCAGTTGATTTTTTAATGATTTCTAACAAAGTGCGAATATTTTACATGTTTTTTTGGTATTTGAGTAATTATTGGCTTCAGTCTGAATAATTATTTTATTACTAAACATGTAATATGCTTCTTAGTTTTATTCTTATTTTGATTTTAGTAACATTCCAGTGTATATTTTTTGTAATTATTTTAAAGTTGATGTGGAGTAGACATGCAATATTAAATTGTGGAAGCGCAGCTGAGATGAAGTTTGATAGAAAAAGGATATTTGAATTAAGGCACGGTTGGTCCCTGGCTTGACTGATATCGCGCCAATATGCGGCACATTCTTCGCGTGCTCTATCTATGATGGCAGAAAAAGCATCCTTCAGAGAAAAAAAGAAAATAAAGATCCTCTGACACATTGAGGAAAAGGACAGGAACGGGACGGGAGAACTGAGACCGCAGCTAGAGGAAAACATTTGTGGAGGAAGTCAAACCCCGCCCTGTGACGTAGCGCCGCGATGATGATGATGATGATGGGTAGTTCAATGATTTTTTTCTAGAAATAGTTCAACCTTAAACTATATAGAGTGGTATCTATTCAAGGCAGTGTAGTCGGTTTTTGATGATTTTTACCGGACTCGGCGGAGCTGGGCGTGGCTAAGACTAACGCTAGGGTATGGTCGAGTGGTAAGACGCTCGACTACGAATCCAAAGGTCGCGGGTGCGACCCGGTACGACCCGGCGTGCGCAAATAACTTTTAATCAATTAATATGTGTCTTAACACATTTAATTCATATAAAAATAATAAAAATATATCTTTGCGGCACGTTCCAGAGTGGTAGACTCCATTCAGAATCGAAACGTTGCTTAAAATGGCTTTAGCCGTGTTTGGTGACCAGATCTGAATAGCCAGATACTTTCCAACCTTCCTCTTCCCAATCTCCTTCTCCTCCCCACTACCTTCAGCCTCACAACATACCCTACTTGGGGATGCCATAGTCTCACTGGCTCTAGACGGTTGGGAGCAGTTGAGACTCTTGTGCGGTATTCATATAAAAATAAAAATAAAATTATACATCCATTTGTATCACATATCGACATAATGATTTTTTTTGTATTCGTATACCACTTCTTCACAGTATTATTATCAACAAAAATTTAGCATATTACCTAAAAAACCGTTTAGTTGTGTCAAGTTTAGTGGCATAATAAAAAATGTGGGCGGAGTCCCGGGGTGACCCAGGACCCCAAGATCATTGCGACGGTACATAGAAGCGGTGTATTATATTTGTTGTCTCTTTCTCTCTCATGGTGTACGACGTAAAAACCCGGAGAAATGCATTAATCGCAAGTTTGTATAGGTTGGGTAAAAATAATTAGCTCTCTCTCCATACATTGTTACTCCAAGAGTTCAACAAAAGATAGCACAAAATCGAGGAGTGAGCTGATTCCTAATATTATTTGCTTTTTAATTATAATAGACACGTTGTTGAAGAAGCGCTTTTGCACAAAAAACGTCGATAAATAGTCTTTTGAATTAAAATTGATTCATTTAGGATCGGTACCAATGCGACGAGGTGTACTTTTTTTTAAATTTCATTAATCCACTTCCTTTAAGAAGTAGTCAACGGAGGGGAAGGAGGACTAGACTTAAAATAGACCAAACCTTGTTTCGTGTTGAGGGACTGAACTGCAAAAACACGCAACTGGTTATTTTTGATTGTGTGATTCTAGTTGGTGCCATCATTCAAAATGAAGATGAAGGAAGTTGTTTAGAATTGCTTTCACTTCCATATAGTGATTGGTTGTAACGAGAAGCCGCTTTTGTCATTGCCGGTTACGGTATTGAGTTGTAAAATAAAAGCAAGTGAAGATGAATTGACCGTCCGTCAAATGTGATTTCGAAAAATGGGAAAGTTTTCAGAAAATAGTGCCCTAGGAAGGGTCTCTCAGCCTCCCAACTGTCAAGGATTTGTCGATATTTTGGGGAAAATTGATCATCTTCAGATTTTTTCAATTTTTGTGTCGTTCGAGATTCTTCTAACCAAACCCTCGCGCGATGAAGACAATTTATTTGAAGGGACTGGCCACACAATAGACTTATTATGGACCTCGACTTAATCCGACGCCTCCGCAGGATGTATTGGAGAGTCTTTCTCTGTCAAACACTAGTCTTGCTCAATGGGAAGGGAAAATACAATAAAAACGAAAGGGGAATCGATGAAGTTAAAATTCTCTCAAATAGCATTAGTGGAATCAGATAATGGAACCGAGAAAGCATTAACAAAATAACGATTGAGTCGTTTTTGAAGGAGAATAAATGTTTTCTTTTGTCATTCAGGACAACTAATTTGTTATTTGAATTGTTATTAGAAGTGGAGCTAATTTCATCGTCTGGGGGTCAGTGGTAGATCCAGGTAGTACCTTCGGAGGCAGTTCCTCCATTTCTGTCAACTTCAAGTGTTAATTCAATGTAAGAAAAACATTATACATATTGAAATGTTTCACAACTAAAACTGACTGTTGACTATCAAAAGGAGACAAAGTCCTACACAAACATAAATCTTTAAGGCCGCGGAAAACATGTTTACTAGGTTTTAAGGGAAAATATAAAGTAGCACAGAGTGACAGCTCTAACTTATTGGTGCTAAATTACTATTTATTCATGCGAGAGTCGTTTCGTCTTTCGAAGGCATCATCAAACTGTGGCTCGCCCACCAACAGTTATTAAAAATAATTTTACTTTTGCCACCTTGTTCTTTGTTTACCGAGTACAATGCTACTCGTATTATAGTGATTCTATGATTTTGTTTTTTCTTTTCTATCTATTACGACTTTATAAATCAAAACTAATTTTGGTTGAATCGATTTTTATATCTTCATGCATATTAGAGACCCTCTACCTTTTTACCACTTTGTAATGTCGAAAAATGTCCCATTTTACATGAAAGGACACCCTTATTAATATCAATTCTGGTTTAAACCTTCCTTACCGCTGGAGCACCAAAACTCCGGGTTCTCAGTAAACATGTGTCGGTTATTTAAATTCGTGTTGCCAATACACGACCGTACGAATGCCCAGTCTGCCCGGGCCACTTTCTTAAACACGACGCCCTTCGATTCGCAATCGACCCGAGTTCTAGTTCATATTTTAGCGCACTCCGCGCTTCACTGATCTGGGATATATTCCACGCGCGGTCCAGTAGTACAGGCGAGCCGGCCTACAGCCTACAGCCCACAGCCCACGAGACAGGGTTCGTTTCCGCCCCCTGTGTCCGCCGCTATCTGCGCGGGGCGCGCCACGTCTTCCGGTGGAAATTCCATTTCGCACTTGAGAGGGTTTGACGAAACTACCAATTTGCGCGCCCATCGAGCGGGCGGGTATTTCCGAAAAGCGATCGCCTTCTGGTGCGAGCTTCGCATTAACTTCCTCGCCGTAATGTCGCTGGCTCATTTATTACCGCTTTCAATGTGCCGTCGATTCCGGTGGCTCTTTTTCATACTAATCTCGCTTGCATTTAGACGGTATGGCGGAAAAGGATTGTTTCCTTCATTCGTTCGCCCTCCTTATCTTGTCAACTTACTTCCTTAATAAACAAAAGTTTCACTTGCTACAAACAATCTAAACGGAGTTTTTCTTTATTTACAAAAAAAAAATAATTCAAATGTTTGTTATAGAGTGCTCGGTTCCGATACAGAGTTATGTTTATCCACATTCATTTGAATGTTTGTAAAGTATCGATGATTTTTAGAACATTTTGTAAAAGGATTAATGATCTAACGTTTATTTTACTCATATCAAAATATATCTATTAATTTACATTTCATTGTTCTGGAATATTTAATTGAATGAAATATATAAATAAATGTAGATTCATAAATTATTTACTTTTAAATCTGTGCCTGACAAAGAAATCTAATTCGTCGCGCGGAAAAGTCCAGGTACGCGGGCTAGCAGCCTTGTTCACTCCCTCTTATTGTTTCAGCGCGTTCTTTAGTCAATTATTTTTCGTAATTCAATTTCAGTGATGTTTTTCACAGTCCGTTTTTTACAAAATGTACCGCGTACATTTTACCTATTTTCGGCTACCGGTCTAATAAAACGCCAAATAAATATTTAAATAGGCACGAAAGCAATTTCAATGAAAAATGGCCGCGCGGAACACGGGGGAAAAATGACAAATGTCCCGAGCGTGTAGACACTATTGTGATATTATATTCTAATCGAGTTTTGGGCGGAAATTCTCCCTCGTACAAACAGATCCCTCGGATCGGAGTACTGAAGCTGTATGCTCTCGTGCCATCTACGAGTATATAGATTACACTAGGTATGATCACCAACTGGCTAGTCGGGTAGAAGTTTTTGATAAAATCACATTAAGGAAAATAATAAGACTTGTGTATTATTTTTTAGATCTTGTAGCAAATATCCACATACTGATTGAATAAGCGTGGTACCATTGCAAAGCCTTGTTTAACACCTTATTTGGTATCCGAGAACCACATAAAATTACCGTAAACTAGAGTTAAGACGTGATTAATTGACACCCCACTAAGGAACGCCACGATCAAGTGAATCAAACACTTGAAACGGGTAATGTCAAGAATGGGAATAGAAGGAAATTATATTTGTGGCAATGTATGTGTGTGGATAGTGCCAGGATTGTGTGCCAAGACGGAGATGTAAAACAGACTGCTTTTTTAATCACTCATGTGCACCTATTGCCATAAGTCAAGGACAAGGCAGATTGGACACCCACTCAGCTCTACTGGAATATAAACACGGATTTAAGTAAAAAAATATTTTTGTAATCATAAAATCTTGTGATGAAAAGTAGATATTGAAAACCCAATTGCTTTGTTTACATAACTATTTATGCGTTTTATTTGACACAAAACTAATTATTCTTTACATTCGCTAACTAGTTTTTAAATTACCCGCGACATCGTCGGGGCATATGTGCCTGGTATAATAAAACAATAAATCTAAATTATGTTTTAAAAACAACCACTTTTTATGAAAGGAATGTTTTTCTAATATTCCTTTCATATACGTACAGTTTAGATTTGTAATTATTTTTATACGGATTGAAAAAATAATTTAATAAATAAAGAACATGAAAAAAAGATGTACAGTAAGTTTCAAAGTTTACAAGAAGAAAAAATTGATTGATTATCCCCGTCTTTATTGTTTCGTATACTGACATCTTCGGCGCTGCGCGATTCACCACCGTTAGTCAACATTAGTGTGAAATTACATTTAAGTAAGATCGACACAAGGTCAATTCATTCAGGATATAAAATTCTGACTCGAACTAGAACGATAATTTTACCAATGTCAGTGGTGTCAAGGTCAGTCTATCGCTATTTGTCTTTTCGGGTAATTCGGAGCACACACTAAAAACGATGAATATCTCAACAGGGTATTTCGTGCGCGTCAGATTATAGTTATTTTTTAAGCAACACCTTTCGTCCTGCTGTCCTAAAACGGGAAAATCTAGTAGGACACTCAAAAACGTCTTTAAAAATTGTAATATGTAACGCTTTCGGTTCTAAATAAATTAAATAAACGTAAATTTGTGGATTTAATCAGAATTAATTGTATTCCAGGAGCTGAAGCTGACGCGCGCCATCCAGTGGGTGGGCGAGGGCCCCCCGATAGCGGAGCCCCCGTGCGGCTTCCGCGGGGAGAAGTGCATTAGTAAGTCAATCAATCATACATAGGCCTTGAGATTTCCATCAATGTCAATTTAAAGAAAGGCCGGAATATGGTCTCAGATCTTTTTCGTGACTACAGCTTTACCAGCTATGAGGCAGTCGAGGGAATCCTCACTTAACGTGAGAACTGCTAGGTGACTTTTTCTACTTTTAAAGTTTCTGAATACTCCGACCATCATTACGCATCACAACATAAATAAATACAAAGTAGAAAATAAAAGGAGGATTCGGCGGAGATACAACATAGATACAGTAGAATAGATTGTACATTCCTTCGCCCCGCAGGTCACACGGGGGAGATCTCCGCGGGGGTGGCGGGCGGCGCCCTGCTGCTGCTGGCCGTGGTGGCGCTGGCGCTGTACCGCAACTGGCGCTACGAGCAGGAGCTGGACAGCCTGCTGTGGAAGCTGGACTTCCGGGACATCCAGATCGCGGACGAGAAAGAGTCCAACACCACGGTGGGCTCCAAGGTTCAACGGGTACGTTCTTTTAACACTTCGTATATCATTCATTCGTTGAACTCCACGTTATCTGTTTAAGATCTTTAGTATCTGCTATCTAGACTTAATGAATTAGGTACGAAATAAAATGATTTGATGATGGGTAAAAATTATGGTATTTTCAGGAATGAAAGGAAATACTTTGTTATTTTAAAATGAATTCATAATCCTTGGACTAAACTAGGTTGAGTGTGTTTGCGAGGAACTAAAAAAGATCTAGACAAAGGAATGAATTAAAAAAAGCATTCGCTAATAAAAGGCGGAGATTTGATATCAACGGTGCAGCAGCAAGGCCTATGCCTTAAGTTGCAGAGGAAAGACGGACGTAGACTGAATGAAGTCGGAATAAGATTCCCCAAGCGTGTGTGAGGTAAACCTTGTACGACCGTGTTAAGATCTGAAATCTATTCAAAGACATGAAAACGTTAGAATTATTAATTTGGGAAGGGGTATTAGGAGAATGAAACGCGTGTGGATGGGAAAAATTTGGGGAGGAAAATGTGACACAATCAAGTGAATAAATTCTTGAGTCGGGTCATGTCAAGAGTAGGAATGCCATATCGTTGAATTAAAAAACTTAAGATATTCAGTATTATTGTTTCGACCGTTATAATACAGACACGTGTCAATATATGGTCGTTAGATTCTTAGATAGCTTGTACTAAATTATTTGAAGTAATGGAAAAAAAAAACAAAATTAAATGTACATAAAACACGCCGCTCAAGGAACTACGCTCATATCTCAAATGAAGAGAAGCAGATTGGTAGCCTGCAATCACTGCGCGCTAAGACCGACGAAACAGCCCTTTCATTTCGCAGCGGAACAAACGTCGTTAAACTGACCGAACGCAAAACAACTGGGAGTTAAATTTACGCCTTTCGCGCTGAAACCTCAACAATTTAACTGCGCGCCGAGCGCAAGGAGTTACTCTCGCTCTTGCCGAGGTCAATGTCCGGGAAGGTTAAGGCCACCACCCTCCCCCTCTCCACCCGCCTCCCCCTGACATTAGCATCCCCCTCCGCCATCACGTGAAAGTGAAAGTCCAAGCCCCGTGAAAAAATAAAATTTAAATAGATTTATGTGGACGAAAGGGTGTTTTTACAGTCGGAAGCTCATTATTTTTGTATACATTGAAGGCTTTTGGGACTTGACGAGCGAGGTTCAGGTTAAGTTGCTTTTAGTTATTTTAAATTATTCTCCCTTTCAATCTTTTAAGACAGACATCGTCTAGTGAGACGATTTAACGAATGAACTAATTTATTTTCAAATTCAAATATTTTACACTTATATAATAGTAATGTAGAAGAATAGTGTGAGTTAGTCCTTGTAATTACAGAGACTCTCTTATATCCTACGTAATGGGTTTAGAGGAATTTATTATCCAGGCATCTCGACCTTCTTAAAGTCTTTTTAGGTTCAATTATAGTAAAATCACAGCGGAAACTTCATGGTTCTGTCCCAAGATTTCATCTTATGAAATCCAAAGATGTATCGCCGTTTTTTTCAAAGGATTTTAGTACTTAGTTTATCAACTGATTAAATAAGAAAGATTTCCAAGCATTCTATCAAAACTAAGGAGTTGTCAATAACATTAATTCACAAAAAAAAATCAGATATCATATAATATCAAGGACCTTGAAGCAAGTTCCTATTACAAGAACATATTTTTGCCTCGAAGAAACTTTTTATAATACTCACATTATACTTAGTTAGCTCACCAGCTCGATTTTTTTACACGATTGCTGTTTTCGTTTTGCTCCTTTTTTAGAAATCGTAAACAGAACGTATTCCACGAGGATTATTTCTCTGTTGAATTTTTGTAATTTTATAGAGTCCCTCAAGGATCTATCCTGGTATCACTTTTACGTTTACTTTTTATAAATGATATTGGATCTTTATCACCGTGGATATTTTTTGCTGACAATTGACCTAAAACTGTATCGGAATTTTTTCAACCATTCATGCCTGCATTTCATTGACTTCGTCGCAAACTGAACCAAATGAACCACTTAGAAATAATATTACACTACATTTCCATTAAATGTATTTATGATATTTTATAAACAAAGTGTGTTTTTTTATCGAAATAGACCATGCATGATTTACATTTACTTTAGTGAATATCTGCTCTAATTTGTTATCAAATAAAGACTACAGACGGATATAGAAACTGTTATAAAAGCGCAAGAAGCAAAATATGTTAATGTTCACAGTATATGTATATATGTATATTCTCGACGAGAAAGAAATGCTGAAGCTTAACTAAAGTTAATATGGCACTTCAGAAAATGATTACGCTAGTATTGGCAGATATTGTTCTTCCAATAAATACACAAAGGAATGGAAGTGGAACAACAAACCGAAGATCGTGATACATAGAAGAAAAGGTTTATATTATGTTGAATAGGCAGTAAAGACTAGAATAACTGGAAATAGTACAGTAATGGAAAAACTGAAAGCTTTGGAGAGGCGTATTTATTTAAGAATTCTTTTCAATTATCTACGTAATATTGACCTGGAAATTTTACTGCTTTAAAACATGCTAGAAATCTTCTGGTGTGTCCCATTGAAAACCCTCGAACGGTAAGTTATGGTGACATCAAATTTGCAAAGTTTTTTCTATTGAGAATTTCTATGTCAACACAACGTTTTGTAGTTCGCAATGTCATTTCTATATTGAACTATGATGCTTTTAAATATTATTAATTTACGTTTCCAAAATGTAGGCACCCGAAATTGTTTGTTTTGAATTATATTTCATGTGGGTATTCAAGGGAAAGAAAGGTTGTTCAAAACTCGAGAAAATCGAGTAATAGCTGCTAGTCATGGAAAATATGGGGAAACTTCTTTGTTTTTTTAGGCCTCTGGACACACTAGCGAGCTTTCGGCCAGCTGCAGGATCTCACAGCTTCAGAGGGTGGCTGCGACGCCCCACCCGCCTCACACTCGTCATATCCGTGGGCTCATTCGGTTTCCATGAGGCGGGCTTAACGCACGCTTAATTGAAAAGATTTCTGAGATAAAAGAATAAATGCCGCGCGCCGCTGTAAATTCATTTAACCGAAATTTTAATGGTTTAAGTTAAGGCGACATAGCACTCAAAACGA
The DNA here is from genome assembly GCA_022651775.1 of Drusus annulatus. NCBI lineage: Eukaryota > Metazoa > Arthropoda > Insecta > Trichoptera > Limnephilidae > Drusus > Drusus annulatus. The sequence goes on from JAGWCC010000584.1 coordinate 124,050, forward strand.
ACGGTTTGCCCGAGATTCAAATTCGAATTAATTCTATGAATCTAAAAAAAAATCTCTTGTTTTCCAAGCATGTTCTCGTGATCTAAGTAATTTACATTTTAGATGAATAAAAACTGTCTTTTCGTGCGAAAATGTCCAAATTCTTTTTCAGCAACATTCGCGGTAAGGACCATATTTTATTTGTCGACGCCATGGATTGGTTACTTCTCGAGATATGCACCGGAAAACATTTGAGATTGTAGTAATATGTTCATCAGAAATATTTAAAATTCAAATCTTAAAACGTTTGCTTTTCCAAAGTTGCTACAGCAAACTCAACCCTATACCCCTTCTGCCGTGCATTAGTCATTAGACTCATTAGCCAACCATTAATTTTGCCGCCCGCAGTTTCGAGTGTCATTCCCGCTCGAAAGCCGGCTGATACAGACATGGAAGCTGCGCTCAATGTCACGATGATTATAATTGACTGTAAGGAATACTAAGTGAGTTGGTGAATGCGCCGCAGGTGATCCAGCCGCTGGTGCGCACGAGCCAGGTGTCGCTGAGCTCCAACCCTGACGCGGAGTTCCGCTACTCGTCCATCTTCACAGAGGTGGGCATCTACAAGGGGCGCGCGCTGGCCCTCAAGCGCGTCCGCAAAAAGTCCATCGACATCACGCGGGACATGAAGAAGGAACTGAAGATTGTGAGCTCTTTCATATTGCTCTTTGTTTTGTTTAATCCTTCATAACAATGTAGGTATATCGTACTTTAGACTCGTGCGATAGCAGCGCTTCTCCGTCGTCCCATGGGAAGTTTATGGCGCGGACTGCGCTGATCGAAGAACACCATCATATGACCGCCCTCCCTATGGAGTCCCTCTATACTCGTGATGATTATTTAATAATCTCCACTAACGGTTTTATTTCATTTTTATTCTTGTAAATGAATTTTAATTTTTCTTTGTTATTTTTCATATATTATATATTACAATTTAGTTTTTAGTATTATTCAATTATATTTAGTCAATTATAGAATTAATTGCGTTGCCCTACTCCTGCATCTCTTCTTCTCCTGGAATTTATTATTATTATTATTAGACTAACGACCACTGTGAAGATGCCCGTATTATGGTGAAACCGGTTCGGTATCAAAAATCAAGTTATAAACAAATGTATTACTCAATGACCACGAACTTCCACTACGAACTAACGGTTCCATAAACACAAATAATTAAATATATAATATAATGCCACCAAACAATCAAAAGCATAATACAACATAGGTACGTGGTTATTTCTTTTATGGACTACGTTATTTTTTATGAACAATAAATTTTCTCTTAAAAATACGTCCTTTAGTTAAGTGAACCTACTAATTTCCGCCTTAATGAAATGATTCAATTCATGGCAATCCACTAAACATATTTTTCTCTATCGACTTTCAGTTAAGATTCCCGTATTGTTATGTTTTTTTTTTGTAGAGCTTGGCAATCACACTCTAGTGCGGAGTCATGAAATAACTGGCCACAAACTCTGGTGGACTCTGTGACAACGGCCGGTTATTTTATTAGATTCTTCTATTTTAAGTGTGTAAGATTTAGAACATAGATGTCAGGTTGGAACGCTATGTTTTTTCCACCGGTATTTTAATGAGAGGTTCTCCGAATAAGCTCTCTTCAAGTCCAAGCATCTCCGAAGATAAGAAGAGTTCAAAAAAAGTGATAGTCATTTGGCCTTTCAAAATCATTCACATGAACATTGTGCCCTCTTTGTCTTCTTTATTTGCTTGATAAAATATATTACAATATTTTTGCGATGCCCGTCTCACCGAGAGGATCTCGTGTCGAGAGATTTATCAGATCGAATTATTGGATGTATTTAAACATTAAATAAAAATAAATTCGTAAATTATCAACTTAAAACCAATTGAAGATTAACTATTGTAATACTTTCCTTAACTTGCAAGGAGCCAACTTTCAAGATGAAGAGGTTATTAAAGTGGCCCGACGTTAAAGTTATAGCTATTCTTCTTTGCTTTAAGGCTCTAAGGCAAGTGTTCCAACCAGATGGTTTTAACAAATTATCGAAAGCCGTAAACTGGAAACGAAAAATCTTTTAATGTTTTGGCATTAATTTTCTCAAAACAGCTTTGATATTCAAAACCATTTTTTTTAGCTTAAGCCAAGACGGCTATTTTAATTTTCTTTGCAATTCTTGTTTAATCGACTTAAGGATCTCCTCATTCCTGACGATTTTAAACTAGGGGCAATCGAATTAGGGATTTCTCCCGCTTGAAAATTCATCAGTTTTGATAATTATTCCGGCAAAGAGAGCGTCAGCGTTTTCAATTCACGAAGCTAAAATAAACAAAGTTTATATAATTCTAGGGAGATTATTCAATGAAATGAATGTGTATTTCTGTCCCACGCTGTTGTAGATGCGCGACTTGCGACACGATAATTTGAACGGATTCATCGGGGCCTGCACCGAGCCGCCTAACATTTGCATCGTGACGGAGTACTGCACCCGCGGCAGCTTGAAGGTAAATATACACATACGCTATACATATCATTCATTCATTTTCCATTTTTTTATCAATAACATATGTCCTCACTAGGTGCCTTGTTTTAAGGTCACATCGCACTTTATATTAACTCACAAATAATTCTTCCAAAAGTTGTGTTATGTGACATCAACTGAGTTTTATTGCACTTTTGTTTGGGATACAGTTTGTGCATACCTTTACATGTTACATAATGTTAAAAAAATTACAGAAATCTTTAAAGATTTTAAATAAAAACCATGGAATATGGGTTTCTTCGTAAATTATATAATTTTGACGAAAAAAACTAACATACATGGGGCCCTAGCACGAAACATCGATATAGATTTTATCGACAATGTGGGTAATTTGGAATCGTTCCCGAGCCCGACTGCAGATCGTCAACGAGCAAACGACCCCTGGTATCGAAACCAAATCTTTTTTTTAAATCATTTTATTCGTTAAATTGAAAGGTTATATTATTTATTTCCATCCCATCATATTAAATCTACTCTTGTTTGATATTCTATTTTTTCGTCGGCTTTTATTTATTTTTTTGGTATTATTTATCTTTTGTGCTATCTTTTGATTTATTTTTTGAATTTCATTGTAAGAGACCATTTGACAAATATATTTAAAATAACTAACCTACAAAACTGGAGAGGGGGAAATGGGTGTAATCAAAGTAAATTATTCATTCGCGTGGAACAACGTCTTGAATACACTATTAGATTATTGGGGTATATAAGTTCGCCTTTCAGGTTTGTGGGGTGTGATGGGATATGTTAAAGAGGCCTTATTTTTTTTTTTCACTGACTGACTGATTGACTGGCCTCACAACCTCACTTAACTGAACATCAAGCAGCCTTTGGCCTGTTCAACCGTAACTTGCTGACATCGTTGATTGCTTTGTGATTTTTCCAGGATATTTTGGACAACGAGGATGTGAAACTGGATTGCATGTTCATCGCGTCCCTCGTCGGCGACATCATCAGGGTGAGTCATTACTACCGTCTACACTATGTACAGAGACATTAACACCCCATTAACCTGCCCACCATCTACCGCCTACTGCCTGTTACTACAGTGAACTTCCATCTCTAAGGAAAACCCTATTTAATTACAAGCTTTTACCACCATTATAAATGTTTATTTATCCCCACGCACCAACAATATACCAACATTTAACATGTATTTTCACACTGGCAATTTTAGGGCAAGAGATTAAAATATACTTTTCATTTTCATCAGTTCTCAAATTAAAAATACGAATAAAACTTTGCAGCTGATTTTGTGAGCTAAGGAACTCTAAACCTTCAAGCATACAAAACATTAAAAGTTAATGCGTTGGTGATGAAAATTTAATGTGCAAAAGATCAATATTACATCTTGAAAAAGTGCTTTTTCCGTAATATTACGTAAGATTAAATAAGCACAATGTTCACCTGATTGTGCCGCTAACATTCATACGGAAACAATTCACACCAACTGTTATGCGCAGGTACCTGATCTATTATTCTACATTTTAAGTTAATGTGAACTCGCGTGATTGTCTTGTATGATTGTATATTCTTCTACCATTATAAATACATTCCCTTGCTTTGATACTATTTCTCTATCTTCAAAAATATGAGAATATGTTCATTTTTTATTAACTATAATAATATCGAAATTAGAATTAACTTTAAAGCTTTGTGCTTTTTATCTGGTATGCAAAGATCTGAAAAATAATAGTTATGAATTTCGAGGAAGTATGAGATTGATAGAAATGCCGGCTTCCAATAAGGTTTCGGTAGCTCAATTGGCTGAGACTTTACTCCCGGATAGAATAGGGGTTCCGGGTTCGAGTCTCGGTCGCAACCGATATTCTTTTTAGTTTTTGATTTTTTTTCTGATTTATAGTTTACGTTGAAGATTATTGAAATTATTTCAGTAATTAATACAAATATTTTGGATTGTGAGTACATACGTGCGTAGGAGTGAAAACTTTTCAAATTTGGAACTGATGAAATTATCAGGTATTTTTTTTTTTTCAAATACCTACCTACCTAATAAAGTGTCTACCTACAATGTATTTTAGCAGACGTTATTCCACATTTTTCATTTGTGGATTAAAGCAGTTCATATTTTTTCTCGGCAAGACAAGTTTACAACTAGTATTTTTTTTATAAAAGCGGAGGAATTGTGTATTTGTAAGTAATTGTATTATTATTCGACAGTCTGCATGGTCGAGTGGTATGACGCTCGACTACGAATCCAGAGGTCGCGGGTTCAAACCCGGCGTGCGCAAATACATTTTATTTAATTAATATGTGCTATAACATATTTGATTCATATAAATTAAAATAAAGTATTTTTGCGGCACGTTCCAGAGTGGTAGATACTCTAAGTATCGGCCTGGTGAAAGACCACTATTCAAAATTGAAACGTTGCTTGAAATGGCTTTAGCCGTGTTTGATGACCAGATTTGAATAGCCAGGTACTTCCCAATATTCCTCTTCCTCATCTCCTTCCCCTCCCCACTACCTTCAGTCTCACAACATACCGCTATAGGGGATGCTATAGTCTCACTGGCTCTAGACGGTTGGGAGTAGTTGAGACTCTTGTGCGGTATTCACGTAAAAAAAATTGTAGACAAATCACTGCAGTGGGTAAACAAGTCTGAATCAAGCTTTAAAAAAATAAATTTAATTTATGAAGGCAGTTTTCTTATTGGAAAACATGTGCAATGGACTTCTGCCTCCGTACGAGCTTTGCAATATCCTCCGAAACGCAAATACCTAAAATAACGCATCACTGAAATAGTGCGTACTTTTAATCAAGTATAATATTTCCCTACAATTGGTGGATTACAGAGAACCTTCCCGTAAGCCCTCGCTAAACATTTCATACAACTCTGAAGCTGAAGCCTGAAGCTGAAGCCTGGCTGAGTACGGGCCGAGTCGGAACGACCCAATCACATGGCTCAATTCACTGCGAGCTCTTTCAACAAACTATTTCTTCAAACCTGAAATTTATTTTACTAAGCCGAACGTAGAATTCGGTTGGAGACATAAGAATGAAAAGCTACCGTCGGCTTTTATGTCTTGATATGCGAGTATAGATACATAGTACATGCTTATTATATTTCTTTTCGGAAATCCCACAGTTTTTATCAGGATCCTGAAATTTGGGAAATATTTGAAATACATTATTCACATCGAAATAACCTACTTTGGCCAAATGGTGATTTTCTTGTTTTCGCGTTTCTTTGTAATACCTACTTACCGTATTCTCATTTGGTAGACACTTGCTTAGATTAGTTTTCTCTCTCAAATGATGATCTGTCACTCATTTCCTCTTTGCATTAATGTGATTGGTTTTCTTTTGTATCGATTACTTCATTGTTTCATTCAACGCAGGATGGGAATATTTCGTAATTGGATTGATAATTCTAACCTTTAATGTTTTATTTAAATAAAAACACACGTTGTTTTAATCCACTTTTATTTTTGTATATGTCTACTAGTTTTTTATACAGTATATTTTTAAGTCCCGATGAAGATTCAGCTGAATCGAAACTAGTAGACATATACAAAAATAAAAGTGGATTAAAACAACGTGTGTTTTTATTTAATTAATTATGCCAATCCACAAAGTGTTTGCTTATTCTGATAATTATATATTGTTTTGTTCAAATCAATGTATGTTATTTATTATCGAACTGTTAAATGAGCAAGAAAATATTTTTTAAATAGAACAATAATCTTTCCTATCCGGATGGTAAGATCTGGCATCACGAAATTTGTACCGATTTTCTGTATAATATTTCTATCCTCAGTTCCTAACGTAATTATAATCGTGTGCTATGGAATATTTGTTTGACTGTCAAAAATATGAAAAGTCGCCATTTTTGGTTCCATAATTTTCTACTGTATAACGAGAAAAAAACGGTTTGAAATCTTGTATAAAACCGCGCAGTAAAACATTCCCTGGTTGCGTACTACTACTACTACTGTCACGCAGCTACTTTTCTCATTCTCAACTTTTTGTGGAAGTAAGAAAGTGCAATATAGCGATTACAGCGCCATCAGAGCTCAGAGCTCATAACTCAGAGCTCAGAGCTCGGAAAGAAAACTACTTTTTATGGTGAAAAGGCAATTCTCTCAGAGCACACAGAGCACGCAGAGCACAGGAGCAACTTCATTTTAACAAAAAAGCGAACTGGGAAATAACACGATGCAATGATGTTGGGCACATCGATATAGAATGCAGGCGATTGGCTCACCTGATAGGGAAATGACCCTTTATCGTTCAGACTCATATCAATTAATCAATAAACTGGACGGCGGCTGCAGTTGATGTTGGTAAAGTCGAACGTTTATTACGGTGGAGTTTCAAGAATGGTGTACAGTAAAACCCGATCTGTCTTTCACGCATTCATCGATTTCCCGCATTTGTCCCTCATTCGTTCATTCTCTTTATATATCGTGTTCCGGTTGAAAAGAGTTTCAATACCGTCCATATCCGATTCCAGCCGAGTGATCGACGTAGTTTTACGCCTCAAATGGTTGTGCTGCGTCTATTTTTTATTTCATCTCTAAAATTTTTGGGGGGGTCTTAAAATAAAGAATCTGGGTTCTATTTTTTATGCATTTTTTAAAGTCTACTTGAGATATGCACTGACAAACTTTAGTCAAATTTTAATTCTGCACTGAGACTTAGCACACCTTGGAAACCTTCAATATCTGTCCTTGTAGTGTCAGTTCCAACCAGTAGGATACATGTAGGAAGTGTGTTTTCCAGATAATACTAACGCGAAGCGAGCAACACTTTTCACACATCTTTATTTACCACAGGTGCATGTAGTACCTACCAGTACACCAGCACAGAACCAGCAATGCGCCGCGACTTACACTCAAACCTCGAAACTTACGAATTTCCCAAAAGCCTCAAGTTTTTTTGTTCATTAAAACTCAATTTATAAATGAAATTTGCAGCTGATTTATTTGCGTTCTGTTGATAAAATGTACGTATAAGCGTACCCCCACCTTCCAGATGTTTTACGAACACAGGCTAATGCAATTAAAAAGTTAGGCTCACACAAAAAATAATACAAAATATTTGTTAAATTACTGTTCGCATTTGGAAATAATCACCACCTTAAGTTTCGCGATATGAAGTGTGTATCGGTTAAAAAAACAGCTTCTTGAACGCGCACAGAATTAAAAAAAAAAAAAAAACATTTTATTTCCAGATTGGAAAATTATTTTTTTTAAGTACCGCTTACTTTTCAGGAGGAACTTAGTTGAGGAGAAAACGTAGTTTCAAATACAATGCGACTAATCACGACATAAGCACTTCTAGTAACTTCTATATCGCTGGTTGAGTAGCTGTGCTTGAGTATTTCATTCCCGCGTCACGCTGGCGGTATTTTCTGCTTTCACGTGGGAAAAAAGTTTTTATGCATTTCGAGCATTCTTTTGCATCTACGACGCTACGGCCCTGTTGTTGAGAATTCCCTTGGAACGTCTCTTTTTGTTACGTGCGTCATTTATAAGAAAGAAGGAGAGGTTACAATAGAGCTATCAGCCGTATGCCTTTATCAGCGTTCTGCTTTTTTGCATTTTTTTCTCCGCGAAAACTTTATTTAGAAAACTAGTTCGTGTTTTTGTGTTCCGATATAAGTAGATTGGTGTCTGTACGCAGTTGCGTATACAGTAAAAAGTAATGTGTCTTTTGTATGCTTTTATTCGTGTTAATACAATGTGTCACCGGCAACGTACATAATCCAGGTATCGTATAAAATATTTAGGCAATGTAAACAATTTTTTTAGGCAATGTACCTACACTCGTAAAAAAATGTATATTTAACTGTTTTTCCAGAATTACCTTTTAATGTCATATCACTATCACTAGTATTTAATGAGATCATCATTTACTTTTAGACCTCGGTTTATTGAATTTTAAATATTTTATTCATAGCAGATTAGATAGATATTTCATAAAGTATTACAATTTTTTAAAGGAATTCTTAGTAAAAGCCTGTAATTGACAGTTTCTAATATCTACTCGGTCAACTATCGGATATTTTATTCTTAAAAAAAATAATTGTATTAAAGAAAGACAAACATATCCGGGTTACGAATAACATAACAATATTTTTAAAACTTTTAATACCGTAATAAATAATAAGCGGAAAATTTTCATTGATCAATAATAGAGGACTTACCTAGCAGAGGAACTGAACCCATGACGCCTGGGTGGAATTTACAAAACATAATATGCATTGTAAATAGTAGAATCTCGGCGATTAGGCATTCTATAGAATTCCTAAACACACACAATGCCGGTAACATAAACGTAGACATTTTATAAAATATATATTCCACTTGTTTCTTTCTTCGGCTAAAGATAAAATCTGTATGTTATTAGAATTTTACGTTTCCAGTCTGTCTTCGCCGCGATGTTCTGCAATTCATTTCCTCCCATCATTTGATTTGTATTTATATGCTACAAAGAAAAGCAATATTGCTGTAATATACCGCCACTTCCCACGAAAATACTTTTTACACCATGATACTTTCGCTACAGACTGCCAAAATCAACTTGTTTGGATGTGCGCTAAGGTACGTATATATATATTCGCTAACTATGGCGAAAAACATATTTATTTAGCTTTTGTATTGCTTTTCTCTTATTCCTTTTACTAAACAGCTGGTGGTGCAAGAAATTATTTAATCATCAACCTAATTTCGTTTTACATTTATATTATACAACTAGTTACTGCCCGGCTTTGCTAGAGCTTGATTACTTCTCTTCGAACAACTGAACTTGTATTTTAGATAATTTAATTTCAAAGCTCCAGCTTTGATGTGATGCATAAGAGAAATTTGCGCCGTCTCACAGACCAGGCAATACTGCATAACTGCAATCAATTGCCGCTGGGTGGTGAATGAAGCTGAGGGCCTTGCAACGACATGTCTGTTATCTCGTGTCACTTCCTCGGCAGGGCATGGGCTACCTGCATGAGTCTCCGCTGCGCTGCCACGGCTCGCTGCAGGCATCCAACTGCCTGGTGGACTCGCGCTGGGTGGTGAAGCTCTCGGACTTCGGCCTGGAGAGCTTTCGCCGGGGCGAGGAGCTGCCGGTGGAGTCTTCCCTCGTGCAGGCGAGGCTTGAAGGTGAATATTCATATATTTGTACATCTGTTGCACTGGTATTTCATTGTGATTCCCTTAATTCTGCGAGGCAAGTGATTTGCCTTTTTACTTCACCGTTGCTCTTGATTATTCTTAACATGTTTAGACACTGTAAACTTGAATTTTGTAAATTTCAATTTAAGACCATTTAATAGGCGTATTTAAATAAACGAAGGAACATAATCACCAATTTCTCGGTTATAAATAAGAAAAGCGTAAATTTATGGGGGAAAAGTACTGCTGCGAATATAGGTAACGTAAGCGTACCATAAAAACTCAAGCGGCACCGGACGAGCCTGGATCGAGAAATGATGTGCATTTCGTTTCACGAAAATAACTGCGCCAGTGTCCGACACTGCCTTATATGTTTATTTTATTTTAATCTTCATAATTCTACATTTATACTATAGGATAGGTAAACATCATATTTACTATGGGCGGGCTTATTGGCAGACGGCAATGTCTACCAACTAACCCGTCATCGTTCACATCAGCCAAAAATGACAAGAAGCACTTTGCAGCGAAATAAGACGAAAAACCTGCATCTGCATCTGCAACAATTAATTAAAATCCGATGCTCTTATTAAGACTCCTGTGGTTAAGTTTATAATATTCCTTGTGTTCCCCCCAGGTCTCCTTTACCGCGCCCCCGAGCTGCTGCGCGCGGGCGCGGGGGGCGGCTCACCGCGCGGGGACGTCTACTCGTTCGGGCTGCTGCTGTACGAGCTGCACACGCGGCGGGGGCCCTTCGGCGAGCAGCCGGGGGGCGCCGAGCTCGTGCTCAGGAAGGTGGCCAGCCCGGAGCTCGGTGCGCCGCCCTTCAGGTCAGATATTCGCTCTACTAAATAATAATATATTTGTAAAAGCTCGCGTGAAAGCTCAACATCGACCCGGTAAAAGTTATTTATCAGATATGTCAGTTATTAGGCGACATTCGCAGATCAGGCCCGCCTTTCTCTAGATAAGCTTGTCTATGTCTTTATTTCATACTCTGCAAGTCTGTAAAATGTTTTTGTAAACATTTTTACAAGTTACTATCTGGAAGTATACATAATGCATACTGAAGGAAATCAACTTGTTTATCCTAAATAGCTTTAATCGTGCGAGGCATCACATGTTGTTTTGTCCGTCAAAGAGTCGAACATTCTCATATCAAAACACCCCCATAAATAAGGCAATCCAACATCTAACTACTCGATGACGCTGAATCGACCATATACATCTTTATGTGTACATATACACATCTCTCAACGTGTGTACAAGTCGAGAAAGTGTAATACAAGCATACGTGTATTATCCTATTTTATATCTTCAATTGCTCTTTCCAATATTTTTTTGCTCGCTACTGGGAGGTTTAATTCATTAAGTAGTGCGTTGTAATATGTATTTGCAATGTATTTATTGTAAGGAGTTAATTCTAATTTTAGCTATGTGAGTAGATGACAGTAAATGTATTTGATTTTGTAATCGTGTTTTGTGCTGGTGTATGTCGAAATTAAAGGCTGGTTCAATGTTGGTGTGTGACGAGTGTTGAATTATTTGTAACGCAATATTATGGCAAATCTTAAAAGAACGAATTTATGCCTGTTAGTATATATATTTGACACGAGTATCCCATGGTTAATGGTACACATTTCTAATAGCTTACTTTGGATAACTAGTATATCGTTTTTTTTTTCTTATTGGTAATGGTGCTCCATATACTAACTAGATAACTCAGATGGGAGTGGATCAAAGCATAATATGAGGTGGGGAGTACACCAGTTATTGGTGAAATTTTGTATTTCACGTGTTCAACACGGGGAAACCACGAGGGCTTAGAGTCTATGAGTAACCTCAAGTATTTCGTTACTTGCTAATTTTGATTCAATCGATTGTGCCATGTCGTCCCCAGGCGTCCTTTTCTTATTCACGTTCGCTTATATTCTCTTGACACTTCTTTTTCCCCCCTTCCGCTCTACAAGTCCAAGCTGGTTGTAAAAATGGCTAAAACCTTTACCTTTCTGTCCAACTAAATTATAACTTAACGCAGGTGTATGTTTCCGCTAGGCAATTGTTTTCCCTGTACATTCAGCTTTTAATTAGTTTTTAAAGTTCGTAATTGTCTCTTTAAAAACGCTCTTCTACGGCAGGTTGTTCCCTTATTATTACAATAATCTCTGCTAGTACTTAATAAACTGACATTATAATAAACATTAATTACCTGATATACCCTCAAGACTTTTGGAAACCTATTTGACTTAAATACTTAATTTAGAAACGTTTACATGAAAACAGGCTTTAAGAAAGATTTTAAATAATCAAAACACAGTTGCTGTGTTTTACATCACAATTTATGCCAATGCTTTATGTCGAGGGTCACGTGGCGAGACACAAATAGACGAGATGAGAAAATGTAAAATAAAGCGTATGAAACCAATTATGACCATAGTAAAATATTTGCTATGTATAAATATATATTATTTGCTCGTTGGGAATGGTTTATTATAATAATATTTTATCTAACTAACTAACTAAACATCACGCCGTTTCCCCGCAGGGGTAGGCAGAGAGGACGGACCGCCATATAACTCTGTCTTGGCACACACTCCTTGCCTCGTTCATATTTATACACCGTCTCATACATACTCATCTGTTATTCTGACTCTTCACATAACCCGATTTAAGTATTTGATTTACTTGATCGTGCTGTATATGTATGTAGATATGCAAAAAATAATATAAGAGAGTGAGACAGTAGATAAGAATCATTAGAATTGATTATTTTGAAGACTCGGAAAATAAAAAAAGTTGTTTATAATAATAACGTTTTAACTAAAAATCTAACCTTCGTATTTTATTTTAAAGATTTTCCCGCTGAGTTTTCTTTCTGTCATTTACGTTCACCCTCATATATTACTGGCTCCTTCGTATCTACCTTATCTTTTTATTATTTGAGTGTGTATAAATACATGTAAGTCCTGATGAGGCCCAGCCCGGTTGAAGCGTAGCCCGGTCCGCTTCCAAAATAGCGATGAATGGCGGTGTCTGAAAACGTTACGGAGTAAAACCATGTACGACCGTATTGCGAACGAGGGGACATTTGGCGTAATGAACCACAAGCAGAGCGGATGTACGGCGAAAGGATTATGTCTGGGAAAATACACGAAGCGTAAGTGGATGAAAGAAAAGGCGGATCATCTCATGAGTCGTTATAACAGAAAGCATGTATGAGATGATGTACGAATGTTCCAAGAAAGATTTGTTTACCTTTCCTCCATCTGCCAATCCCTGCTGTGACACGGTTAGTCAGTTAATTTGTTCGGCACTTATTATAGGCCTAGTGCTAGTTTCCACGGAAAATAACCTCACAAACATGTTCTAATCTGCCTTAAAATCATTAATTTACGAAGAACTTTACCCATTTCCCTGAAACCTCGTATATAATGGATTGAAAAGTTGTATTAATCTTCCGAGAAAAGCTGTAAACACGCACCTAGAAATTACCCCCCCCTCCTCCTCTCCCTCTTCCGGCAAACAAAAACTGAAAATAAAGTGATTCCATTATCGACAGATGTCGCCCGCGCTGACTCCTGACCCCCGTCACCCAACACCGGGAGGAAAGCGCCGCCATATTTTCAAACTTCCCGATATCTTTTTCTAAACCCTTTCACATAAAAAGGATTTTCGGAGATATTGTTTGTCGGAAATAACCGGAGCAAATAATTGCGGTGAAACGACTCCTTGTATAAGTGGTACTTTATTTGATTCAGAAACCGTTTTCTTAATAATGTGTCCTTTTCAGGCTGAAGGCTGTTGATGAAATTGATACCGGACCTTCGTCATAACGTAGTTCAGTTTCTCAAGAAGCGGGGATCAAAGTGTACATAATAAAATGTACATAATTAATTCAGTGACCGTAGATGAGTAAACACGATTAATACAAAAACTTTGTTTTTTCCAGACCTTGTCTCGAGCCGTTAGAAAGCGGTTTTGACTTCGTGAGAGACTGTTTGAAGGAATGCTGGGCAGAAGTTCCCGAAGACAGACCTGACTTCAAGGCCATCAGGACGAAGCTAAGACCTCTGAGGAAAGGAATGTGAGTATTATATTTTGAGAAGTTAAGAAACAAAAACATAACAAAAATTAATATAAACACATTTATCTAAATTATCTTATTTTAGTCTTTAAATAGGTACTATCCTATTTCACACAAGTTCTACGAGTTTTTTTATATTTCAAAGTCACGATAATAACAAACATTCAAAATGAAGTACAGGGCAAGAAACATTTAGTTGGGTTCACCTAGAAATTTCAGGCAGAAGGAGGGTATTTGTAAATTTTATTAAAACCACAGCTCAATTGTTCGAGAGTTTTTGCTATCGGCAAATAATTTTTCTGCTTTATAACCCTCGACAATATGTTATAGTTAGTTTTAAGATGCCACTACCTACAGTAATTATAAAACTACAAACACTGTTTATACAAATTACTAATTATTAAAGCGTTTATATAAATTCTGGTTTCACATTCTACCGCTGGCTGATGTAATTATAAATTAATTAAAATATTATTCACAGCGAACTCAAACTACTTGAATTACTCGCGTAGCCAAATATTTAATTAATATCAGGCAGATTCTGGAATTACGTATTACAACAACAAGAATATTCTTTGGGGGTAATAAACCTGTGTCCATATTATATTCATGGCCTCTCCCTAATATTATGTAGATGTGGATACCCTTATACATGCAAATAATAAGCTAAATACATAAGCAAAACAAGGTTAAGTACATGCGAACTCTGAAACTCGAGAGAAAGTTCAATATATCAATAAATTATCTTTATTTTGATTACATGGCAAAAGTTCAAATTGTCTGGAGCCAGTGGAACTATGGTATCGCAATATAAGAACAATCGAGAGTCTGAAGGAAGTGGAGAAACGAGGAGGAAATTTCGGAAAAGCCTTGATATTCATATCTAGTCAATAAACATCCTACATATTATTTATTTTGAATTCTGGTTTTAAATTAATGACTCTAAAGTTATTGTTAATTTCCTACAGCGGGAATCAACTTTAAATAATAATATTGAAAATGTTTAACTTTTAAGTATTATTTCAAATTCTTACACGCAAAATTGATTGTGTTGGTCGATTTATTTTTGAATTTTGAATTTCCTTTGTGCCACTGCTAGCAAGACCGAATTATTCACCTAAAAAATCTATAAAAATACCTTTGTTCCCAGGAAACCAAATATTTTCGACAACATGATGGCGATGATGGAGAAATATGCTAACAATCTGGAATTGTTGGTGGACGAGAGGACAGACCAACTTCAGGAAGAGAAAAAGAAAACAGGTTAAACACCATCTTAACCTTAATTAGATCTAAGTAAAAATTCTCTTCATTCTTTTTAATTTTGAAACTGTTAATTCGTGGTGGAATTCCATTTTAATGATTTAATAAAACAAATTTTAATAAAAACAGACTAGTCTGAAGATGGCCGCCATAGGCTGAAACCGGTCCAGTCATAAAATAAAAGTGGAATAAAGTTATAAATTTGTTTTATTAAATCATTCTCTTCATTCCTTTCCTCTTCGAATATTTAAAAAAATATATAAATCAAATGAAAATAACTCGATAAGTTCACAGGGAACCTTATTTGCTTCTTGGTAATATTATGCGAGTTATTTGCTTTTTATTTAAAAAAATTTGGCAAAGATTGCTGAGAGTCATTCACATTTGAATTAATGTGGGGAAGCGTCCAAGATGGCCACCCGACACACCGCAGAGACGGCGGTTCCAGCTAGAGATGAGTGTATTTACCGGAACCGACATCGATATGAAAAGTGTTATACTAATACAACTTATCCATCTCAACATTCCTTGCCGTAGACTCAGAAACAATAAATTGCTATTCCTCAATTATCACAATACTAATTATGGATATAATTCTCCAATGTAGTCAAGACTTGTTAACTCAAGCCATGGTCTTGAAATTTTTGGTACCAGTCTAAATGATTTTTGTCATTCTTTACGACTCTACCAAAACTTTGACTAGATCATGGCTTGAATGTTCTCTCTTATGTTTATTTTGTCCTATTTTTTTCATCGCTTCATTTATTATTATGTACTTCTCTGTTGTTTTTTTTTTCCATTTCGTGTTTTATGTATTTTTTGTAATTGGACTTTAGTCCGTTAATTTATAAATAAATAAATCTATACAATGAACGTTTGGTATTCGTGTGGAGTGTGAGATAAGCGCGTGAATTAGTTGTGTATTAACGGCGTGTGTTTGTCTGTCTGTGTGGTCCAGAGGCCCTGCTCCTGGAGATGCTGCCGCGGCCCGTGGCGGAGCAGCTGAAGCGTGGCCACCGCGTGGACCCGGAGAGCTTCGACTGCGTCACCATCTACTTCAGCGACATCGTGGGCTTCACCGAGATGTCCGCCCAGAGCACGCCGCTGGAGGTACCCCACCCACCTCTCTCAGCCTAACCTAACCTAACCTCGCTATAATCCTAACGAATCCGCGTTTCAAATCTATGTCCCCACTGTTCATCAACTTGTAGGTATATCAGAACTGTCCATACATACCAGGTACCATACAGAATTCCGCTACCAGAAATCCTTGCCGAATCCAGCGCGAAGGAACACGGTTCCTGGAAGAACGGCGGCACTCTACCGCCACCGCACGGTGAAACATGTGGTTTTGTCTTCTGCCCAGTGTACACCTCTCTAATTGCAGGTGGTTGATTTCCTGAACGACCTCTACACCTGCTTCGATTCCATCATCGAGAATTTCGACGTTTACAAGGTGGAGACCATTGGGGACGCCTACATGGTGGTGAGTACTAAGCTCTTAAAACTTTCCACTCTCTGCTTTCCACTTTACACTTGCCGTTTGCCAGCGAGTCTTTCTATGGTTGGCACTCGAGACTACATCCAACCAATAACGTTACATATATATAGACACGTTGTAGCGCTCTCAAAGTGGCAAAAAATAATCACGCTAGTTGGTGTGATCGGTGTTTAAGCCGATTTAGTACTAAACGGTCACGCGTCGCTTGAGGTCGTTTCAAGCAAGTATGGAACGCGGTCCGAACTTCGGATCTATTTCGTTCATACACATATATTCTATGAATGTCTATCTTTGTCATACATGAGCGATATTTGAATGATGAATTTACTGGTAACGTGTGTGTTTTGCTTGCCACATTTTGTGTTAATATTCTAAGGCTATAACGTGTCTCTATATATGTAACGTCATTGCATCCAACCCTTTCCGTAGTAATAGTGCACATCGCGCACCGTAGACCCGTAAGACAAACTACTTCAGTCGTTAACCCAGTCACGAATCAGAGATACGGGCGTAGATGCTCTACGAGAACTCAATCATGTTATTCTCGTTTGATGTCACTGTTAGGGGTTGTTTCCGCAATTATCACATAGTAAACCACGGTTTATTTTTTAAATATATAGAAAACCGCACAAGGGTCTCAACTGCTCCCAACCGTCTGGAGCCAGGCGATACTTGGAGTATCTGGAAGTCTGGAACGGGCCGAAAATATACTTTTCATTATTTTTATATGAATTAAATGTGTTATGACACATATTGATTTAATAAAAGTCATTGGCGCACGCCGCCGGGTGTGAGCCCGCGACCTTTTGCTTCGTAGTCGAGCGTCTTACCCCTCGAACATGGAGGCCGTCAAAATACATTTCGTAGAAATCAATAAATCTGATAATATCTCAAAATCCCGGAAAACATTAATGTCACCGACGTAGGTAAATAATAATTAGTGAAAACCGCGAAAAGCTTTACGAACGTAAACAACGATTTAATTATAAAACTGTTTTTGATTTTCCAAAATATTTATGGCATGATTTGTGGCGTTACCGTGCTAACTAAATGCTATCCAGAAAAACAGAATAGTGAATGGTGTACATAGATTGCGTCTTTGAACATTTGTGCGAAGATTAGACGTAGGTATGTTCCCAAATACCCCTGTAGTACAACTGTTGCGCTGAACAACAAACCACGAATAATAATATTATTTCAGCCTCCCTGAGGCCTACAAATAATGTTATTGATTTTTTTTGGCCACTTCCCCGCTCCTAATTTTGACGAAGTTCAGATTTTAGGTTCTCTAACTCATACGAAGGAAACAATTCCACAAACAATCTTACCCACGTACTTAGACAACTTTTTCTTAATTCAGCAGATTAGAGCAGGTTTTTTATAAACCTAAAAATAAAAATTATTTTAATTGGCTTATAAATACTACTGCAGTAGATTTCAGTTTTTTTTTCATTACCTCGACAAAGGAGGTTCGTGGGAAAATTATTTCCCTTAGAGTCTATGTCATATTTGGGGATGATGTGTGGAGGGTCTTTTTGAAGAAAGGAATGATTGAATCTGGGTCTTGAAGAGGCCCATGTTGTAGGAGAGAGGAAACGCAGAGGTCGGCAAATCGTTCCACAGCCGAGTTGTTGAACACAAGAACGAATCGTTGAAGCGGCCCTTTCTCATGTCGTATGTTAACCGTGTACAAATGTTGGGCGCGCGTTTGGCGAGTATTCCGACTATGCATTGATACCGAAGGGATCGATGAAGCGAGTTCCTCGGAGCATCTTCTATCGAAATACCGGTAAAACAAGGACAGAATTCCCACCTGCTGTCTGTGCTTCAAAGATTGCAATCCGTTTGTTAAGATTGGAGAATCCATCTAACTGACCACCCGTTTCTGCACAGAGTCAAGGGTTTTTTTCAGGTATTTAGATGCCCCAGACCAGAGGTGGCTTCCAAATTCAACAGTGGGGCGCACTTGCGATTTGTACAAGGCCGGCAGTTGTGTACAGTACGCCCAGCTTGTGAGAGGCTTACTTAACTCTGACTAATTTTCAATGGAGCCCCCGTGCCTCAGCTGGTCAATTAAGGTTATACCAAGCCTGTCAATGGAAGGCTTTTTTTTTTATATAAACACTGCACAAAAGTCTCAACTGCTCCCAACCGTCTAGAGCCAGTGAGACTATGGCATCCCCAAATAGGGTATGTTGTGAGGCTGAAGGTAGTGGGGAGAGGAAGGAGATGGGAAAGAGGAAGGTTGGGAAGTACCTGGCTATTCAGATCTGGTCACCAAACACGGCCAAAGCCATTTCAAGCAACTTTTCGATTCTGAATGGTGGTCTTTCACCAGGTCGATATTAGAGTATCTACCACTCTGGAACGTGCCGCAAATATACTTTTTATTGCTTTTATATGAATTAAATGTGTTATGATACATATTAAAATATTGTTAAGATATTGGTAAATTTCAATTATGTTTATTGAATAATACACATCTGAAATCTATTCTGTGATATCTGATGTCTTATTAACAAATATGTGGATTCTATTCGTAACTTAAAAACTTGGCTGAAAATCTAAGCTTAAAAACAATAACTGCGTTGACCTAGAATTTACAGACAAAACAACTGTGCAAATTTCATGACCACAAAGGCGCACAGAATTTGAAAAACAAATATTTTCTTCTTCGTGTACAATGTAGAACAATTATTTAAATTATTGCTTCCCCGATATAAATCAAGTTTGACGTAAGAGCACATTGTTTGCGGATATTTAACCGACATTTATGTTTCAAATGACATTTCTGCCATCTTCTGTGTCTAAACTATTTGAACACTAATAGAAATCTCATCTGACTCAGTCCACAGCTTAACCACTATTTATATTCCGCTTCGTAAACCCCTTCAAACGATCTCTAGAAGAAAGTAATATTCCTTTCATCCAAAATTCGATTGTGCTGACACAAATATTGCAGTTGCTACTTTCCCTAAATTCTCGTTTACATCTTAACGTTTGGAGTTTTACGGAAAATATTTCAAATTGATATCCGGATGATTGTGTATTCCCCACGCGTGCGTAGGCGGGGCGGGCGGGCCATGTCGCAGGGCGGCGCCGGCCGTCACAGCCCTCGTCTCGAGGCATTCCTCGCCCGGTCTTCTACTGGTTAAAGACAGGGAAACGATAGGGAAAGCTGGAAGGAAAATGAATCGCTTGCTGGGAGAACCGATGCTAATTGAATTGCAATGCAAACGGAGCACATAGAACTGTTTTTGATAGATAAAGTAACTTTTCTAGAGTTACAACTGCCCGGGACGAGCGGCACTTTATTATTCCCATTTTTTTATTAATCCTGTTAAGTAAAAGGCTTTGCGTTAGACTGATTTAGTGGTGACTAGTTGATAATTTTGATTTTATTAGAATTTTGGTTCTGATTTTCGCTAGATGGGGTGATAAATCTTATCACCATACTGACATCGTCAGATATCCGGTCACGCCTTTTGCATTCTGCGTCTAATTTAAATTTGTTTACGCTGAAAACGGGCCAGGACATCGGGAGGTGGCTAACATTTTACTGCCATTCATCACTGCATGGACAGGTATCGTTTTCAATTATTTGTAATCTCTAAAGGTAACTCTTCATCGGATGCTCAGTGGAAAATCAGGTCAGTTCAAGAGCCAAACTATCTTTCTCGGAATTTAACTGCATCAGCAATAGTTGGGAGAAATGATTGGGTTACGATCCCTGCAGGGGGTGGCTTATATTGTTCTTACCGTTTCTGGGCATAACTTAGAGGAAAGCAAGTTTTTACGGGGCCAGTTTTCTTCATAGTAGCCGCCCTCGTTTTTCCGGCGGCTTTTTCATTTCCTCTAGGCCCGCGCGCTCCCTAATCCAGCCGATTAGAGTTTATTCACACCGAATTTTTCGTGAGTGTAATTTAGTTTGGATTTCAATTACAAAGGGATTGACTGAATTAGCGGCACGAATGCTATCAACTCCGGAGCCACACTCGGAGAATATGTAAGACCACGCTCACCATTGGGTGACTTCTTCAGAATCCAGTCGAGAGCTTTTCTGATTGCCGGTAGTTCGGTTTGAAAAACTAAGCAGATATCATGGAGTTTTAAAGTTCTTGTTGGTAATTATCTTGTTCCATCATGTGCATCTTAGCTCCCGAGGAACGACGTCCAAATCAATGGCTTTTGCAATGTCAAGCAACGTTTCAATTCTGAATGGAGGTCTTTCACCAGAGCGATACGTATAGTATATACCACTCTGGAACGTGCCGCAAATATACTGTTTTTAATTTAATATTAATTAAAATGTGTGTTGACACATATTAATTAAATAAAAGTTATTTGCGCACGTCGAATTTAAACCCGCGACCTTTGCATTCGTGGTTGAGCGTCATATCACTCGACCATGAAAACCGTCAAGCAACTCGCAATCTCTAGGTCTAGAGCCAACGAACTTACCAACCGCTTCTCCACAAAGGTCGTCGTCATTTATCAGTTGCTTCGAATCAACACAGTAAATGGATCTATTTGTGTCAGCGGGCGGAAGAGCATCCTCGCTTTCCCCAGCAATCCACTTAAAGAAGAACTATTTGTTTCTGCCGTCTCAAACTCAATCCATTTCGTTCACAATTAAATTAGTCTCGGAGCAGAGCTGCTCCATACTTATCGGTACTCGTATCTCGGATAACGTAATGAGCGATTAAATTATTAACGCCAACTGTTGCCAAATGTTACATTCCCGAAAGATAAAAACGGCTGTCAATTAAAACGAGGTCGGTCGATATTCGATAGTGCCTATTATTTAATGATTGCAGCACCTCTCAGCTGAGGGCTTCTGATTTAATAATAAAACATATTTGGATGGCTTCCATCGCGTCAAATAATACATCCGTGCTGTATTATATTTTATGTATTTAATTCAAATGAGCTAAAATAATCACAATACATTACTTTTCACATAAGAACAAATAACCTTTTGCTATCGATAAAAACCAATACCGCCTGAATAAAAAGCTAGTCCACTAGCAGCGCCTCTAGCGGCAGGTGCACAAACATCTTTATACATCTGCAAAGAGTTTCACGTTTTGCCTCTTTCACAACTACTCCTCTACTTTCTATAAAAAAATCTAATATTCAATAACATCTTTCCAACATATTTTATTTTATTTACTACTACAATCACGTTATCATTTATTATCTAATTATCTAATGGATGTTTTGGTGGAGTGTGAGTTTAGCATGCGGATGAAATTACTCTAAATTCATATTTATTTATTTTCAAGGTAGAATTACGTAGGTGTTTACATCATTCAAATCAATGGATAATCAGTAATAGTTTTTTATTTTATATTTGCAGATTGGTTTATACGTGTCATGAATTGGATGAAAATGCGTTCATGCATTTGTGTATACATTAAATAATGTATTATGGGAATAAAACAAAATCAAACAAGACAGTTATATTATTAGTAGATAATAGGAACATGAATCAATAGATAAACATTGACTATGTAAATATAATTGTTTGATCAAGATCCGGTTCCGGCCTTATACGTATAAAGGCGGCATTGTAAAAACACGCATTTGTCATGCTAAAGGTAAAAAGACTTATCTCTTTCCCAATGAAGATAAATTCGTTGAAACATTTCTGCGTGACTTGCGAATTCTCATTTTTGGATTGTAATTTAATAAATCAAGGTTTCTGAGAAAAATACCCAAAAAATATAAGTTTCGTCTCCTCTGGTCTAACGATTTGGTCTGAAAGTACGTTTGTGTTTTGTCTTGGCATTCGTTTATTTTATTATGTTTGGGAGATCAAAAGTTGTACAGTAATAAATAAGTTCATCCAATAAATAATAAAAATTTAAAATAATACAGTTAAATTTGAATTGTATTTAAATTAAATAACTAGTTAGGCATTATTGCCTTAGTAAGAAGTAACTTAGAATACAGCTCAACGATCTGGTCCCCATACTATAAAAATCATCCACTGAAAATTGAAATAATCCAACACAAATTTCTTAGCTTCATCAATTTTAAACTCTCATTATTATACTATTGAACAAATTAAATATACTAGCTTAGTGAAAATATTACATAACTAACTTATCTTGTAGAAGAACCATGAGTGACCTAGTACTCTTATTCAAACTGGTTAACGGTGTACTGGATACACCTGATTTAAATAAGCTGATAACGCTCCGTGTACCTAATCGTGACACAAGACTTTCTGAGTTGTTTCATGTTGATTCATCAAGAACCAACTATGCAATGAACTCCCCAGTCCAAAGGTTACATAGGCTTGGAAACGAATTTAGTTATGTTGATATTTTTCTGTATTCCATCATGAGATTCAGATCGGAGTTGTATAGTATTTTTAGGTAAATTAAACAAGTTAAACATGTTGTATGTCATACATACTAGCTGGCTGTTGAAATTTTTTCATAATCTTTCGCTTAAAAAGTTTTAAAAAAAATTCATTGCTGATTTGACCTTCTAATATATTTTTGATAAAATCATATGTTAGTAATTGAATTTGTTTACTCTTACTGTAAAAGCCCAATGGGTGTTTATCAAAATAAATAAATTATTGTTTTATTTGTAAGAGTGAGGGTTTTCAGTATTATGATTATACAACTGCGATCTTTATCACTCTTTGATAAAAGCAGTGGCGGAGATTGTAGGGTTTTTTTAGTAAAGCACTGTAACCTTGTAAACATTTTTTTCACCCTAACCGGTTTCGGTGTCACAGTGCTTTCGTCGTAATAAAATATGATTTCCCGACGTTTGAAAGTGACAAGTTCAGTGTGTATCCCACCTACAAGTACGGAAATTGATTGTTTGTTTTTGACTGTCCTGGTCAGGTGAGCGGCCTGCCGCTGCGCAACGGAGACCAGCACGCCGCGGAGATCGCCTCCATGTCTCTGCACCTCCTTGAGGCCGTCAAGCGCTTCAGGGTGCGCCACCGGCCTCTGGACCAGGTGCATCTCCGCATCGGCATACACTCTGGTAAGTCTCAGTGTCCCCTTCCGCCCCCTCCTTATGTTCTTATACTCTCCATGATGTGGTTATCCAAACCAAATTGCTGTAGCTGTGATGTGAATCAAATCAGTCCATCACCGCCGGATTTCAGTATCCACAAAGAGCAGTCACGCACAGAGCCGATGTAAGCCGCGTGCGAAGGCGAGAGTACGGTCAGTCTGTCTCCCGGGAACGACTCAACTTCGGTTCTACTTATAATCTCATTGATCTCTAGAAAATAATATTCTGTCGGCGAATTGAATTCAATAAACAGTATGAACCTTATGTTATCCGTTTTACTCTCTCGGAAGATATAAAGATATCGAAACTGACATCAAGTTGGAAAGAGCGTATTTTTTTAATGTTTTTTTCTAATGTGAAATCGCACATTAATTTCAAATATCCGTTACCAGTGGAGCTATGACATCTCAATTTGGGAAATTGTTTGCCGCTGAAGAAACTTGGGGAGGCAAGGAGAATGGGAAGCGGAAAGTTGTGAATTACATAGCACTTGAGGATTGTTTACATTGTGCTAATAATTTAATCGAGTGGCGAATAATTTAGTAGCTAAATGTGTCTAAACAACATAAATTTAGTCGAGCAGTATACAAATATAATACAAAAAGATATAGCAGTTACTAGCCACTCGACTAAATTCCTAGCATAGTGCAAACAAGCCTTTAAGGTATGTCTCAAACCAGGGCATGTGTTTTCTATAATCTAATTCTATCTGCGTGATGTGAAATAAGGCAATCAACCAATACACACTTTTTGGCTTTCTAATACAAGAAATTACCTTACTATCAGGCCGTTTCTCCGCAGGGGTAGGCAGAGAGGACCGACCGCCATACAACTATGTCTTGGCCCACACTCCTTGCTTCGTTCACATTTATATATCGTCTTATACATACTCTTCTTTTATTCTGACTCTTCATGTGGCCCGGTTCAAGTATTTGATTTACTTGATCGTGCCATGTCTTCCTCGGGCGTCCCCGATTTCTTCTTCCATTGACTTTCGCATCATATATTCTTTTCACACTCCTTTCTTCGTTCATTTGCTCTACATGCCCAAACCATCTAAGCGTCACGTTATTGATCCTATTCATTACGTTTACACCAGCCTTACATTCTTTCCGGATATCCACAATTTTAACACGTCCATGCATGGTTTTACCGCACATAAGTCTCAGGGATCTCATTTCTACAGCATTCAGTCTACTCTCATCCTTCCTTTGCCAGTTCCATGCCTCACTGCCATACATCAGGGTTGGTATAAGTACTCCATTATGGACTGCTAGCTTCGCTTCTTTCGATAATTTCTTATTAGCGCCAACACCGTTCAGTCCTCCATTAATAGAGTTTCCTGCATTCACCCTTCTTTCAATATCCTTATCGGCCTTTCCATCTCTCGTAAACATACTTCCTAAATACATAAACTAATCCACTTGCTCCAAATATTCATCATTCACAACTATATTGCACGCTGTTCTCGTACTCTCTCTTTCAAACACCGTGACTTTAGACTTACTTTCATTCACCATCAACTCATTCTGCATACATACTTGATTCATCCTAGACACAAGAAACTGTAGATCTTCCATACTCCCAGCAATCAGCATCGCATCGTCCGCATACAATAGGAAACATCCTTTCAAATTGGTCATTTTCGCGCCCAAACCCACACCTTTCTTGCATACAATTATCCATGTACAATACAAGCAATACTACAAATGGTTTCCAGTGAATATAACAATTATAATTCTCTTTTACCATATTTAAATATTTTATGAAATTCACACTGAAATTTTAGGTAAAACGTTCGGAAATGCCTTTGCTGGTTTTGAAACTGCCTCTGTTACAGACATTAAAGTATGTTTTTCATAAAATTTAAAAAATTACAGTTTAAAAATTTTGTTCATTGAAAACATTACACATTTTTCTAACTCCCCATGTGAAATTCATAGATAAATTATTTGTAGTATTGCTTGTCATCAATTTTCAAATGTAAAGCTAATAAAGCCCTCCACCAGTTGGAAGTAAGGTGACGGTTAATCTGGTCCTGTCAATTGTGTGTTCCCAGGCCCCGTGTGCGCCGGGGTCGTCGGCCTGAAGATGCCGCGCTACTGCCTCTTCGGCGACACCGTCAACACGGCCAGCAGGATGGAGTCCACCGGATCGCGTGAGTACCACAGCACTCCGAGAGTAGGATTCATTTCGAAACAGTCGACGCTTTTGTGCCATTTGTAACGTTTGACGTTGTCCCGGCAGCTCTGAAGATCCACTGCAGCCGCTCGTGCGCGCTGCTCCTGGGCGGCTGGGCGGCTACCAGCTGGGCGAGCGCGGGCTGGTGGCCATGAAGGGCAAGCTGGACCAGCTCACCTTTTGGCTGCTGGGCGAGGCGGAGGGCCGCCAGAGGCCGACTGGCGGCCGGCGGCAAGCCTCCCCCAGGCAGCCCAACCCGCCCAGATCATCGCTTAAGAACAAACATCTGTCCAAGAGCCCGCTACTGAGGTACGCCTCGTTCATTGTGTTCGTAGCAACGAGAGATGAACATATTCAGATTGTTGATTGTCCTAACTAAAACTGTGTTTGTGATGTGCCGTGGACCAAGTAGGTATATCATATAGACTGTGTTTTGGTCAAAAGCGTTATTCAATACCTTTTTGGAAGCAAACTTACCACTTTAAATAATCGCCCCCGTATAACCGCCGATTCTAGGCCAGTTTTAGCATTTGATCCATTTACGATCAGGTATCAAGCATGACAGCATGACCGTTATGTTATCACTAAGGCCTAAATTATATTCCTCTCAAATAAATGTGGAATAACGCCTTGGTCTAAAACACAGTAGCCTTCACCTACACCGAGAATCAGATGTTGGTTGTTGTCTTCTCTATTCTCTGTGCGGCGCGGATACCCTGCACAGGTGGGGTTGTCAATCTGGAAGTTCTATGAACAGAAGAAAACCCAACCATCTTAGTCATATTATATTATAAAGAACAAAAAGTTAAAAAAATTACCCAATTGAGAATCGAGAGGAAGACTGATGGAAGACGCTGCACTTCGTGACTTTGTAATCTACGTGATAGGTGCGAGAGCAGTTCAGCAAAGTTGTTGTGCACGGCCGTCTAAGGTTGGAGATTGCCCTAATGATAGCCGACCTCCGATATGAGAGGGCGCCAGCAAAATAAAAATAACGTTAGACGTGTTGCAGAGTAGCGAGCATGGTAACAATATAAACGATAATAATATAAGTTTTCCAGACGTCCTCTTTCTCTGGATATAATTTTTCCACGGGTAGTTTTGTAATCTGTGTTATGTGATTAACTCTTCCATTGAGACAGAGATTAATGTTCTGGAATATCTCTGAGCTTTTCGTTCTCACTAATCACGTATTGCCAGATCTGAGTGTGCTCCTTTCCAAAAACTCGCGAACGGTGGAATCTGGCATCATGAAATTCTATCTGGATTGTTTAGGTCAGTACATCGATGCAGATCTACTAAGGCATCGTCATTTCTATCGCTATGAAACTTTGAAGTATCGTTCAAAAGATAAGACAAGATTATCTTGTTTTTTTCATTTTATTTCAACTAAAACGTCGAGTATTAAAATTATTGTGATTGTTTACTTTTGGCAATTTCAACAGTACACAATGTGAAATTAAAATTATTTATTTATTTATTTACGCCCGTTTTAGGCTTTTACATAATTTTTTTTTTTTTTTTCAAAACAGTAACCTCATTAGTGCAAGAATTGTGTAAAATAGAAAAAATAAAAAGAGAGTATTGAATAGCAGATACAAAAATAACTTTTTTTTTTACAATAACTCCACACAGGAGGCCTTGAGGAAAACAATTTCCCTCAGGGCCTATGTCATCTTTGGGGATGCTGTGTGGAGGGTTTTTTTGAGGAAAGGAAGGAGTGAACTTGGGTCTTGAAGAGGCCCATGTTGAAGGGGGGAGGAAACACAGAGGCCGGCAAATCGTTCTATAGCCGAGCTGTTGAACATAAGAACGAGTCGTAAAAGCGACCCGTTCTCATGTATTGAATGTCAACCGTGTACAAATGTTGGGCGCGCGTTTGGCGAGTTTCCCGACTATGCACCGGTGCCGAAGGGATCAATGACGCAAGTTCCTCGGAGCATCAACCATTGAAATACCTGTAGAACAAGGACAGCATTCCCACCTGACGTCTGTGCTCCAAAGTTTGCAATCCGTTTGTTAAGATAGGAGAATCTATCAAACGGGCCGCCCGTTTCTGCACAGAGTCAAGAGTTTTTTTCAGGTATTTAGGGGCTCCAGACCAGAGGTGGCTGCCAAATTCAACAGTGGGGCGTACTTGCGATTTGTACAAGGTCAGCAGTTGTGTACTATTGAAGTATCTGCGGGCCCTGTACAACACGCCCAACTTCTGAGAGGCTAACTTTACTCTGGCTTCGATGGAGCCCCGGTGCCTTAAGTGGTCACCTAAGGTTACACCAAGCATCTCAATGGAAGGTTTGTTGGGAAGATTACTTCCTAACTAAAAACATGTTCAAAAATATTGTTAAAGAAAGGAAATAAATAATATTAAGTAATAGGTCCAACTATTAGTTTAGGTCTACCAGATAACAACAACTGTACTAAATTAAAAATTATGGTGGAAATCAGTTTTCTTATCATTGTTTATTTTGTAGAATCTTTTTTTTTAGAATTGAAAACATAATTCTGTTCTGTAAATAGTAATTTTGAGTTGCAAAGTTTTTTAATCTTGCCAAGATTATGAATCCTCGGAAAACTAAAGTTGAAAATTACGATAGACCTCAGGTGGAGCAGAAAGAAGATGGTTCGAGGTTTACTGGGGATTTGTTGTTTGTCTGAAGTTTAGTTTTCATTTGTGTTGTGTTAGGTGTTCGAGCCTCGAGTCCCCCAAGAAGCTTCGTTTCGCCTCGGGGAACCTTCTGGAGTTCCACAACTACTCGGCCAACACGCACCACAAGGACCACCTCACCAACGTAAGTTGTTACCAATCACGCGGTTGTTTATTCTCCTGCTATTTCGTACGTACGAGGCTAAGCTTCGTCGGCCATATGCAGGTGGAGTGCAATGATAAGAACATAGACATGTGTAAGAATTAGAAGGAAAGTATTTCAATATGAAGTGCTTTGAAGATCTATTTTGATGAATTTCTTAGGTGCCAATGCATGATCGGGAGACAAGCTGATTGCGTACCTATCCAATATTTGTAGGTTGTCATTTTTACCATTTATTGCGTATCAGAAGTTTGTTAGTTTCTATAGTTAAGGGATTATAAATTGAGATGAATATTGAATTCAGTAATGCGTAATTGATTTATTGACACCGCTTTGTTAAACCACGCTCCCCTTGTTAATTCTATTGACGACCGAATGCGATCATTCCACTTCACTGAAAACACCATCAATTAAATGTGAAAAGCTCTCTTTCTTCATAATACACAAAGTTACGAATACTTGGAGCAAGTAGATGAGTTTGTGTGTCTGAGAAGTATATTCACGAAAGATGGAACGGCTAATAACGATATTGTGAGAATGGTGAATGCGGTATTTGCTAATTAAAATACGTCAAGCGAGGCTAGCAGTCTTCAATAGTGTGCTGATTCCAACCGTGATGTATGACAGTGAGGCATGAAAGTAGTCCGAATACTGTGGAAATGAAATTCCTGAGGCGTATGTGTAAGCAAAAAACCATGTATGGCCGTGTTACAAGTGTAAAAACCCAGGAAGAATGCACGGCTGATTAATTAGATTAAGCCAAGAAGTGTGTCCCAAGCAGACTTGTATGACGATCCACCCTCCGGGGAAACGGCGAGACGGTTAGTTAGTTAGTAGTTAGATACTTGTTTCCAAAATGCACATATTTTTCATTAAATGAATCTGATTTACCGATACACTTCCATGAAATGTCACAAACGCCTTCAACAGGGTGTGGGAGAGCACAGTCCTTGCAAAAAGTCTTCCGGGTCCCTTCTGATGGAGTCCTCCGAGTGCTGCTCCGACTGCGTGAAGACCTCCAGCACCTCGTGCCCCTGCATCGAGCACATGGCCGGCTCCACCGCCACCCTGGCGCACTCGCAGCTCTGCGCGTTCCCCTCCCTAGACGCCAAGCGGCCCGCCTCCACCCCTCTCCTGCCCGGCTTCCAGAGCGTGCCCGCCCTCAACTGCCGGCACTCCCCCACGCCCCCCCTATCCGTGAACAGGTCGGCCCCGACCAGCCCCTGCGTCAGAATCAACGGCTCCAGCAAAGACCCCCTGGCAAACGTCACCTACGACAGATGCAATGGAAGTGCGAAGCCGGGCGTTCAGAGGCAACGAAAGGAGAGAGACGTTTGCCGCGTGGTTCTCATTGACGAGGATAACATCGCCACCGAGTGGACGGACGAGCCGAGCGCGCCCTTGTTACTCGACTTCGAAGACAATTCCCGAGCCAAAATAGTGAAGGTAGACTGCGTAGGAGTGACGGAATGCTAGTGATAGCCGAAGTAGGTATAGCTGACAGATTTATACTAAAACTGGTGGATGTGATGTTTTCACGCGACACATATTAAAGTTCGAATGTAACAGTGCTTGTCAGTATCGTCACCCGTGGCTTGCCGGTAACGCGTGTGGTCAAACCCCCCATGTACCCGAGTACTGTACTTCAGCGTTAGAGGAATGGAAGACGTGTACCTGCCTAAATGTTGTTCTTTTTTGACCTAATCACATTTTTTTACTTATTTATTGATTTCCAAGAACACAAAGTTAGATTCACACGAGTAGTTTATTTATGAGTTGTGAGCAAAATGCATGCAAAACGTGGCTTTGTCGATATTCTATTAAATTATTTTTATATATTTATATTTTTACAACAAAAACTGACTATCTAAACAGTGTGAGTATTCAATTATCTGATACGGGTATACAGGTGCCTACCTATTTACATAATCTCACAGTAGGTCTTTTAATAAAAACTTTATAAATGTATTTTAATTATTACAAATTCAGTATTATAATATAATTTATTGAACTTGACTTAACACCGTATATATATATTATATCACCAGAGATTTTCCAAATCGGTTTTATGTGTTATTTTTTGCTATGTTTCTGACTCTTCATAGCTTTTCTATGAATCTCAAAACTTATTTTCTCCTATTTATCCTAATTGAAAAATTAAGAAAGGTCTAGGTCACAAATAATCACACAAACATTACCTACATCCTATTGGAGGTATTTATCACAATATATATTGAGTATTTAACAAGTTATTTGAATTATAATTACTAGTTTTGTTAAGTATTTATTAATATTTTAGCATGTAATACATTGTTATTCTTACTAACTATAAAACCGTAATAATGTGTGTTTTTACTTATGTCCATGTTTATTTGTGTTCTTACGCCCTTTTCAGAGTAGGAATTAAAAAGCTCCCGGCTTTTGACTAGAAAAAGACTCCCGGATACTTTTTGAATCTTATGTGAATGCGGCATTAAGTATACAAACAATATTATACTTTTGTAAAAATAAAAGTGTAAAAGAACTTTCTGGTCTAATTACTCACTTTCCACTCGACACATTTTCCCACGATGTTCTCTCGAAGTTTGTGGAATACCAATAAAAAATCCTTAAATATACCGTTGCGTGAGAACGTTCCGATAAAGTATCGCTTCATGTTGACCTTTTATAAAAAGTCCATTTTATTCTATTATCAGTTGACGCGTTTGACGGCTCGCGGCTGGTTCCCGATTGAGTTCGTCGGGACGGTTCGTAAACTGTCGGTATTTTTCGTGACAAATAAAAGTCAATCTGTGCAATGCGCGCGAGGGAGACGGCTGCATAAGTCAGAAAGTTTCGCTCGGCGATCTCGGCGAAGCAACAAGTTTCAACAGTAAAGAACAACTTCTGGTGAGTTGAAAGCGCGTTGTCCCGTGTGTGGTGGAATTTTAAAAAGTAGTTTGCAAACGTCAAGACAAGATATTTGTATTATTTCAAACGTGCTAAAATCATAGTGTCATTAATATTTTTTCTTTCTTGCACAGTGCGTCGGTTTTTATAGTTTGTGACATTCTCAGGTATAGTGTTTGTTTTACGAAAACTTTACTATCCCTTCAACTTTGTTTTGACAATAAGATTCTATAGAATATTTTGATTTTACCCTACGAAATTAGAGATCGATAACAGTGTATGTATTTTAGTAGAATATGATCACTATTCCATCGCTTTTGTACAGTTGAAACTGCACATATCGCATTGTCTATGTTGTTGTTTAAAAAAAACGCTTTTAGTAATATTGTAAACAAATTGTGTTCGAGTCATTCGATGCAGAGTGTGCACGGTGCACACACTGCACACGACCTTTGGTGTGTGTTATCTTCTGAAGCGATTTTAAAAGTTGTAGCTCCTCCCGGAGAGCTGTAGGCGACAGGCAACAGCTAAACGGACAGCAACACAGCCCTACAAGATTAATAAGACTCCGAGTCCCAGTTCTGTGTGCCAAGTCTCGAAGATAACAGGGCGACAGGCCTGCACCAACAGCAACGCCAACCTGAACCCTGGTCGTCTCCGACACTCGATGAAAGGAATACAACACATCTAATACATGTCATATTCTTGTTCGTGCGTAAGCTTTTGACCCACAAGACCCGAGAGACTAACGCGTTGCGTTGCATTGCAATACGCGAGTTGAGTGACTCCAGATGAGATGCTTGGAATTCGTGATAATCTTATGTAAAAACGTGGAAAATGCAATACAATCACCGTTGTTTACCGATTCAACAACTCAGTGGAATGCGATGCACTCTGGTGTATATGCACTGCGATGGCGCTCTGGTTGGTTGGCTGTTGGCTGTTTGCTGTTGGCTTCCCGCCGGCCAACACTGCTCTGTGCTCTACGTTCTGCTCGTTACTCGTGCATGTAAATGTAAACTAACGAATACTCGCCTGTTTTTATCAACTTGTCCGAGCTATTTTTAGACCGAAGACTCCGCACATATTAATTTTATGTAAAATTGATTGTGCAATGTAAATTCTCGCGCAAATCGTTGCAACAGTTTCCTTGGGCAATTATTATTGTTCGGTAAAGAAAACATTGCCCGTAATGGTAAAAATAAATACGCAGAAGATACGGAGTCTGGGCGAAGATGTTCACGAGCTGAACTACTGATAAGAGGCTTTTACGTGTTATTTACAGAACGAGCACGAGGAATGGCAGCTCCATACTTCAATAAATGTTCGTATAATATATTTCCAGGAGGTACCTGAAATATCGCTTTTAGAAACTTATTTTTTGCTGCTTTCCCGTGAAAATCAAAATACATTTATAGTACATACAAATCAAATCCTGTAATAATAATAATAATAATATTTGGACGATTTGTATAGCGCCGTTTTTGTGAAAAATCGCCTCAAGGGCGCTGTAACAAAGAGTTAAGCTTATAATAGGGTGATCTTATTCTTCAGCTCACTTAGAAAATTACATGGGTAGGTATATTTTTTACAGAAGTAGATAAATAATATGAATGCAGAATATTAAAAAATTAACACATTTTGAAAAAATACAATCAGTTTTGTAACGGCGCTATACAAATCGTCCAAATTTTATTATTATTATTATTACAATAATTTGATTTTGGTGTCGACAATATCTTAAAACGTAGTCTTAAACTAAGTAGGTACCAAATGTTATTTTTCAGATTGTTTTCAGTGGGTACCTACCACCATACTGAAATAACCCACAAATTGAAACAGGCGCGAACCTCTTCTAAAAACGCTAGTTAAGTCGTTAGTTCATCCGATAACCTAACCTAGTAAAAGTGTCGATGAACCATTGAACCTACGGAAAAAGAAAAGTAGTGCATTTATCAAAAGGACAAGTGCAATAATAAGTGATAAGTGGTGTTCTTGTTGTGATGATCGTCCCTGCTGCCAATATCCCCGGCTGAGGATTGCTCCCAAGGCGGAAGTATAGCATCCACTCCCCAACACACATGGTAAGACGCTGTTTACTGCTTTGTTCGCTACTTTATACTGAAACCACCAGAACGGGAAAAGGACCAGGTTTTGCCCTTTCAGATTTCAACCTTTATTTCTGTCACAAGATAGAGTGAGTGTTTACAGCGTCCTTCCGCACACGTCGTAGTGGCAATTTGACGAATTTTGTTGAAAGTAGGTTCATAAAGTAACAATATGTATATATTGTGTGGTGACTCTGGGGTAATAAGTGACGTAGGGTAGGTCCTGCCACCGAGAGCTCCGTTGTCGTTTATAAGAAGAGGGAGATTACAACTGGTAGAGGTCGTTTCAGCGGCGCGCCTTTCCCAGATTTTTGATTAACTTAAATAACTGGAATTTTATTGCACGCACCGATAGATGTATGGACGCACCATAAATAATAACTGGAGCCTCTAACAAACATCCAAAAATTATTTCTGAAAGTTATCCTTAAAGTTCTTTTAAGGACGAGCACTGAATTTGTTTTTAAGGCGCTAGACGTCATAAACTTGAAACAACTGTACTCTAAAAATATCCTATTGCACCAATTTAATAATGTCCATATGTTTCAAGAAAGGAAAATTTCTAGAACCTTAAGGCAGTCGCACATAAAATTCTTTAATATCCATGCCTATAAAACCGCTTACGGACAAAAAAGTTTTAAGTACAACGCCACTAAGCCGATTCAATTCTCTGCCCAGCACCATCAGAAACATACAAACCAAAAGCTCCTTTAAAAGCAATATAATTACTCACCTTAAAAACAAGTTCAATTTAGTTCTTAATATGTAGATTCTGTATCTTCAAATTTGCCATTTACTTATATTATTTTTATTATGTATGTACTATTTTTTCGATATTAACATGTTACTATGTAGCTAAAAAAACAATTTTGCAAATTGCCATCCTAACACAGGCATGCCTAGTGGGATGGGCAATTTACCAACTAATAAATAAATGTATGTTCAAGTAAAATAATTTTTAAAAATCACCTTATTTCATCATTTTGTATTTGAAAAGATGTTGCAAAGACACACTATCCCTTTTCGCTCCAAGTATTTTAAAATAGTGTAAATGAGACAAACGAAACACTTGCATATTTCAAAATCTGTTTTTCAATAAAGAGAAAATAGTATGAAAACACCAAAATCGAGTAACAACATGACTTCATTTATTTATTGTTTAAATTTAATATTATTATAAAGTTCTGCTAGTTTTTAGTGTGACGGCTGTTTCGGCGTTCTAGGTGATTCGAGAAAGCATTAATAAAACCCTAAACAATGTATTTTCTTGAAATAATTCGCTAAATAATCAAATTATATTAAACAAAACATTTTCATAAACGGAGAAAAATTAAATAGCGATTCACATTATAAAACAATTAGAAAAACCTGCCTTTGGTAAGCAATAATTTATAATCATTGAATGGGGGAAAACAGCTTTTAAAGTTAAGTACCTCACAGAATAAGAATTTCAAGGTAAATCGGTTTTTACCGAAATAACTATCTCATAAATAAGTCGTTTCCATGTGGCCTGACCACAGTTAGATAACGACCTTGATCGTAAATTTACCGAAATCAGATGAGTTTATGCCCCCACACCCAGTGGAAAAAACGGAACATTGGAGGTCGGATAGCAGCAGACTGTTATACAGATAGTCACAAGTCACTAAGCAGGAAACATAGCAATGGGCCATATTTATTCCCAATAGTGTATAGTAATGTTTTATTATGTTATATTGTGTTGGTATGTACAATGACCTAGTCCAGAGGAAAAGTTCTACCGAGTAATGCCTACCAGGAATATTGAAACGGGGATTACAAAAATAATATTTGCTCTGCTACAATACCTAGCTATTACCTAAGCTAAGA
Organism: Drusus annulatus; assembly: GCA_022651775.1. NCBI lineage: Eukaryota > Metazoa > Arthropoda > Insecta > Trichoptera > Limnephilidae > Drusus > Drusus annulatus. The sequence goes on from JAGWCC010000584.1 coordinate 159,476, forward strand.
AAGTCTTAACCAACAATAATAGTGGTAATAACCAATAGTCTAGTATATTTGCGACGCGTTCCAGAGTGGTAGATAAGTAGAGAAGTATCGCCCTGGTGAAAGACCACCATTCAGAAACGAAACGTTGCTTGAAATGACTTTAAAATGAAATGTGATGTAAATGTGTTTGGTGACCAAATCTGAATAGCCAGACACTTCCCAACCTTATTATTCCCCATCTCCTTCCCCTCTCCACTTCCGTCAACTTTACAGCATAACCCGATCGGGGATGCCATAGTCTCACTGGCTCTAGACGGTTAGGAGCAGTTGGGACTATTGTGCGGTATTCACTATAAAAATATGTATGTGCAAATATATATTTGAATATTAATATTTATTTATGTAAATGACCACCAATGCACAATGTTAAAAGGGTTTGCGAAATATTATTATATGAAGCGGGATTGATGTTGCCATCTGTTCGTTATAAATTGTTGCTAAATAGGTTGGATAGGTCGGTTGCAGGGATCGATGTATTATTATTATGAGAAGTTTCTAGGTGGCCAAAATAATTGCCGAAGCAACGAGAGTGGTGCCTTTGTACAGAGAAAATAAACACTCCGCGTTCCAACACGCATCTGCCGTCGGTGCTGATAGTGACAATATATGTGCAGGGAAACGTTGTTATTATAAACAAGAGATAACACAAGACGTGCTTTACAAAACCGTTATTGAAATATCGCCAGTTCGTGACGGCGCGGCTCCATTTCCCAGCATTTCAAGACCGGTTACATTTTTTTAGTTGAGGTTTTTACAAGTTCAGTTTTCTATTTTTAGGATTAGCTTAGCTTAGCTATCTGTTAGTTACTCCCGCTGAAGGTTGTCTGCTGTTGCTGCATTGTTCACTCTGCCTTGTGGCGCGGCGTCGCTAACTGCAGCAAACTAACTCTGCTGGGTTAGCTATCTGCTCTCCACTGGCTGGTGGCCGCTATGTGGTGGCCCTATCTGGTGGTACTTTGGTAGCCAGCGGCTAGCCCACTCAGCCAGGGCCTAGGCCAACTTCTCAATGGGCCAGTGGCGCTATGTGTTACACTGCTTCTTACTGTATATTCATATTATTCCTTTAGATATACCTTAACCCATTATATGTGGCTGTAAATTCTGGGAAAACTCAGATGTTCAGGAGTGCTAAAACAAAATTAATGAATTTTGATTTATGGTTTTCAAGTTTATTTTGTAGAACTTCATTTTAATTTTTAGGTTTTTTAATTTTATTTAAACAATAATTATTATTATTTTAATATTTAAAAAAAAACAATGTTTAGTTAAAAGCTCTGCGATGTAATTATTTTTACGCGTGACAGCTGTTTCGCCTTCTGAGGGCATTATCAAACTGACCAAACTGTGATTTTTGCATGTAATAATGTTATTTGTCACAATCGTGTCCTTTTTTTTAAAAATAATAGCACATTATTTTATATTCTAACTCATCTAATTTTTCCTTCGTAGATATATATTGAAGGAACAACTCTGCATACTTAACTCAAAACTCGATTTTATTGAGTCATTTCTCTTTTCCTTTCGCACACAGGATTAATACTTTAATTTTCCTTTGTTACGCTACGCATGTCCCCACTCGTTTTTAACCTTACTTTATTATTTATTTATTCTATGTATCTGTTTTAATATATTCTATTCCATCTTGTCACACTTGATTAATCATTATGTTTATCTAAATTCATTTCTATTGTGCCACTATTATCATTCATCTCTTAAAGCGTTGGGTGAATAACTGTAATTGTGATGTTTTCTAATAAATAAATTAATAACCAAAAGTAGTTACTTCAAACATTATGCCATACTTCCCAATGGTGTAGTATTGCAAGGCACCGTCGACACATATTTTTGACAAATTGTAACAGAAAAATGTACCTTGATTATTATTAACTTATATTTTTTTAAATATAATTTATTTATTTTAGCATGAGCCCCGCTGCGCGCCGTGGGGTCTAGCACCGTATAGTTCCGCCACTGACTCTAGCGACAATTTGTCTAGTCATTCCCAGTACGACTTCCTTACAACAAACTGTATTCACTTCCCATACAACAAACGGTTTTAAACTTGATTACCGTTTACCGTTGCTAATCAATAAGTTTTTTTTCCAATGATATGTGAATGCGTCTATCAAACTATGCAAGTGTTGGAGAGATAAAGGTAACCTTGTAGACGTGTGTAATTAATTTTCGTGTGAGATCTTGAAGTTTGTTAATTATTATTTGATTTATTCACTCTCCGGTCGCATTGAACCGCGCTGGCCGCCGATTTTATGCAAACATTAAAATAAGGCGGAAACGACTCGTGTCAAATGTTCAATCTTGGAGTAACAATATATGGAGAGAGAGCTAATTATTTTTACCCAACCTATACAAAGTTGGGATAAATCACTTTCTCCGGGTTTTTACGTCGTACACCATGAGAAAGAAAGAGACAGCAAAATTTCACAAATGGTCACACAGCTTTAAAGTATTGTAAGGATGTTCTTCGTGTCCCGCGTCTCCATTGACTCCGCCCACACGTTTTGATATGCGACATAAATGGACATAACACGGTTTTTTATTTGCTATATTTTTGCTTATAACAATACTGTGAAAAAATGGCTATATGAATAAACAAAAATGTCGAAATGTGCTATGAATGGATGTATAAATACCCTAGCCCTAGTCCTAGACACGCCCAGGTCTAGCTGAGTCCGGCAAAACTCATCAAAACTGACTACAGCAGCGCTCTTTCTTGTATATTATTGCTCTGAGTGTTCAATGGTGCTCTCGTCATTCTCAAGCGGTATTGAAGATAGTCAGGAATTCAGTCAAGCCTCCGAGAGAATGAGGTAATTTTTGATTGAACGAATCGGAAAATAAATCGTAACTACATACGAGGCCTGTTCAAAAGAGAGGTGAATTTTGAATTTTCGCGGGCCATGTACATTCGATTATCGTGTTTTTTTTTATGCTGGTACACATATGTTTATCATATGTTAGCATTATCAGCCATTTTGGATTAGTGGTTTGTTTTTGACAACTGGAAAGGTTAGTCACGTTTTTGTGTGTTCTTCGATTTTTTACTTATGAAAAAAATAGATCAAAGAATAAAATCCATGATTTGTTTTTCCAAAACTCCGTGCAAATTAATATATTCGGAGTAGCTTCGAACGAGTTATTATACTAGTAAAAAATATTTAAACGTTTTAGATTTTTTTTTAACGAAAATTAACTCGTTTTTTTTTTAAATGTTATAAATGAAAACTATATATTGGATACATTAAAACTATGAAAATTATTTAAGTGACTTTTAAATCTCAACATCAGTATTTTTTATCGCCATTTCTGTAGTGAAGCACGTACATTTTTTTTAAAAATGAATGATTGAAATGCTTTAAAATACGCGGTATACGGTTTTAAGTGGAACCCACCACCGCTGGATTTGTTTTGACCCTCCGGGTAGTATGTGTTAATTCATTAACAAGGTCGTTATAACAGTGTTTATTTCAACATTTGTAAACGGTTGGTTAATTGACAACCCCGGTTTAATGTAATCGTACCGCCGAATACAGAAGTACCTACAATAAGGTTGAAATGGCGGCAATGAGGTTAAAATTGCCGTGTCATACCGGCCGCCTATCTCGTTAAATGTTTTTCGATTAGAATTCATATAACTATGTTTGTAACATTATAATTGACATTACTATACTCGTATATAAAGTATTATATAAATAAGTAGGTAAATCCGACCCTCGAAAGCATTTTTACAGGCCTGTTTTTTCTAAGCTTATCTAAATATACACATGAAAATTCGCCTAGTCATGTTTTAGCCAAGTGTTTTTTTTTTTTTTTTAAATTTTATGTCAAATATTTTTAAAGCATTATAATATTTATAATCATTCTTGGTAATATTCTGAAAGATTAAAAAAATACAATTTTTGTGGTTTTCTCAAAAAAATACACAGCCTTATTCATCCCCGCTCCAAAACAACACAAACCGTTTAGTGCAGTTATTTTGGGAAGTACTCTTGTGTCCGCTGTTAATGTTACCATGTAGGTACGAGTAAATAGAAAATAATACTAAATAGAACTGCCCGGTGGCTAGACTGGCTGGTGGCCGGTGGCCGGTGCCCGGTGTCTAGTAGTACTGGACATTGACGAGAATTCTAAACAACGCCACCGCCGTTATCGTTGACAATTGTCAACTGTTGAATATAACTGTTGAAAATAACGCCGACGTTGACGCGACGATAATGTTGGGGGTATTATTTTACAGCTACATATTACCTACCATCGGTAGATTCACTTGACGCTAGGCGCTACGTATCGGCCGTTTCGGATAAGAAAATCCATAAAGACGTCTAGTAGGGAGGTATACAAGTCAAATGTTATTTCAAATTACACATACTATCCTTTACGGAGTGTACACTCTTACACCTTTTGTTTATTTGGCGCTACAGCTAAAACAATAGGTACATACTCAGTGAGTGTTGAAACTGGGTTGAATTGAATAATGTTCGTATGTAGCTATTGATATCCAACTATTGGCGCAAAATTTCGTCAATGGCGTTGCATGTTGACGGCATCTAGCTGTTATTTCCAACGGCTAATTATATTTTGATACAATACTAGTGGCTAGTGGCTACTGGACAGCGGACAGTGAACAGTACACCCGATACACGCCGCACGCAGAATCGTTCTCCTTTCCGGCGATTAGACTGTGTCTACGGTCTCTGGTTTGTCAGCAGTCGAATATACCTACACTTACGGCCATAACTCCATAATAGGCCCGTCTAATGCCGAATATCCTTCGGGTCGGTTCATTTCCGTTCTGCCGTCTCACCGTCTCTCTCGTCTTGTCTCTCGTGTCCCTCGGCCCGCGATGTACACCCACAATTTCAAATGGTATTTGATGCCACTGTCAATTTATAAAACGTAGGCCTGTCATCTTTGGGGGTGCTGTGTGGGGGGTCTTTTTAAGGCGATGCAATTTAAAATAATCCATAAATATAGTCCTTAATCTATGAGAAATAGTTGGGTGACCGGCAAATTCTCTATACTTTATGTTTAATATTTCTTATCAGTATCTGTAACTGTGTTTTCTCCTCAATAAATATATTTATTTATTGTAATAATGCAAAATCGTGTGTTTTTCGATGGAAAATTTGATCGCCTAGAAATATTACATTAAAGGTGCTTTAATTAAATACGGCGAGTAGGACCATAGACATAAAATATAAGACACGTCATATTCATACAAATCTTACGAAAAATGTAGCACCACTAATGTTAACACTAAATGTTTCACCCGCGTACGAAAAGGATAGTGTAATGTTCGCTGATGAACTCGACAGATTCTCCTTGGGTAAGGCGCACTTTTGTTCGGGGATCTAGAATAAAATATAATTACTTTACTTTACTCATTTTTATAGGAAGAATTTATAAAGTATAATAATTAAACCTTTAACTGGCGATATTTATGTACCGCACGGCAGTGCGATCTGAATAGGAATGCATGAGATGAAATAGGTCGAGGGTAGAATAGAGAGTTGTAGTAATGGTCAACTTACAGATCATAGTCCAACATGTGGTCTATGGGATATTGCACGTTCAAAAGAATTTCAGAAATCGATCTTTACAATACAATGTAAGAGACAGAAAGACATTAAAGCAATTATGAAATACAAAAGGACATTGGTATGAATGGTTCTTGACATGGGGTAAATTGCACATGGGCGCAACTGGGTGGGCCTTTACAATAGCCATTCAAAGAATATGTGTGTACGGAAAAGATAGCTATATGAAGAGTGTTTCGAAGGTATGTCTTTGACTTGGTTTAGTGCAACCAGGCGCGTTGTCTCAGTAACTTATCTACACTATTTAATTCAACTAAGGGTAGAACACGTCTTAGTCTTTGCTTCAACCAGGACCGTTGGAGGGAGCCTGGGTATTGGAGAAAGCCATGTCGAGGGAGTATGGAGATCCAAAAGAGCAACAAATCATTGCACAGCCGGCCTGTTTCATATCCGCCCGTTCCAAAGTGTATCGCGAAGATAAACACCAAACACCAAAACTGACACATAATGAAAACCCGCCTCGCCAGTGTAAAATATATAATATTTCGCAGTCCGAGCAATGTCAACAGCGCTTGACCAAACCGATTGACGGAGTTGCAAAGGTGAAACTGGGTATCGAGAGAGGATATTATTTATCTGCATGTCCTAATAGCTTTAACGTGGAGGCGACACAATCCTCGTCCGTGCTCTGCGCTCCGTGCCAAATCTCCCGGGAACACGTCTCTGATCCAATCAAACCAGGCGATGGTGACACTTCCAGCATCTGCTCAAACCCTCTGTACTGCATCCCAGATAACAGATGAGTTCGTTCAACTATTGCGTAGAAAGGTTCCCCGAAACTTTTGCTCGAAAAGGATGAAGACGCGCATCACGGTTTATACCCACATTCTAGAAAAGTGTCCACCTCAGAGCAATAGCATACCGGAGGCAGTGCTTCTGTAGTCAGTTTTGATGATTTTTGCCTGACTCGGCTAGATCTTATACATTCATTCATAACACATATCGACATAATGTTTTTGTTTATTTGTACAGCCACTTTTTCACAGTATTGTCATAAACAAAAATATAGCATATAACCTAAAAAACCGTTGAGTTATGTCCAGTTATAATAATAATATTTTTTTATTCCGGAAGGTATGCAGGAGTAGTGCAATGCAATACCTTCCATAATTGATATCAATACATAGTCATTATAATGTTAACAAATAAAAATGAACATTCAAGAGAAAAAATAAATATTATAAATAAAAATATATTAATGGAGGATATTAGGCCTCATTTCTGCAAAACGCCATCAAGAAGGAGACCATCCTGACAGCGTTAAGGTTGATGGGGCCAATAATTTACTCCAATGCGCTTCTATGCTTGAATTCAGGATCTGACGGGATTCCATAATGAGGTCATTAAGTCGCATATCAAAACGTAATGGGCGGAGACGCAGGAGACGAAGGCTTTCATACCGAATGGTGGTGCTATATTATTTGAGAACTTGTCTTGTCTCTTTCTCTCTCACAGTTTACGACATAAAAACCCGGAGAAAGTGATTTATCGAAAGTTTGTATAGGTTGGGTAACAATACTTAGCTATACCTCCTTATATCGTTACTCCAAGGTGCCCACTCTACCGGGCCCCGGGGCTGATGGCGCCAAATGCCATCGAATGTCTGAAGAACATCAGCATCCTTGTAGCCACCGACTCTGGAGGACCAGCACCAAGGCTGTGGCCAACACAGTACATATCCACACTTCAAAGGCTTCTATATCTTCCGACACGACCAAGAACCACCCCAATCCTTGATTTGCCAGAAGAGACCAAGGAAAAGGCCGCCGATTATACAGTCAGTACAGTACTATCACATCAAACCTTTGACGAGTTTGCTCTTGATCAATCTGAACAACCGCCAATTTTAAAATTGGACCGCGGCCAGGTCCTTCAAGGTCTAGGGCCAACGGTGCCCAAAGGAAACACCGCGGGACATCGCGATTTGGGTCACTGAGATTCACGATCAAACTCTTTCACTTTCACGCGCTCGATCTGCATGGACGTATTCGTCACTCTCTCTCTCTCTCTCTCTCTCTCTCTCTCTCTCTCTGAATGACTTGTATTAACTTGATTATAATATTTTATCTGTGCGAGATTTCGTTTTCACAACAACACAATTCGGCAGAAAACCATCGACACGTATGGAGCCTGCTTTGAGGTACACTCGGAAGAACATAACCATGTTTATTTATTTTTCGTGTCGACTTCTCACGGGAGGCCACGCGGCTCTCCTCGGGATGTCTACCAGCTCAGGGGATGCCGTGTAGAAGGTCTGCTAAAAACCTGGAGCTTGAAGACACCCGTTTCGGAGAAAAGAAACACAAAAACCGGCAAATGACTCCTCAACACACTTTATTACAAGAACAAGTCCTTAAAGCGACCCCTTCTCACATCAAAAAATGTAAAGCGTGTTCAAATTAATGCTGGGTACATAATATAAGTCGAGGGCGGAAGCACAAAAGCCGGCAAATCACTCTGCAGAACAACACGGTTGGGCAGAGTGACATGTCGTTAAAAGGACCCGTTCTCATCAATGTTGAGCACATAAGTCTTCTCTTTCAGTTTTTCATGATAAAAATAACTTAGCGAGCTGTAAATAGTTGCACTGACCCATAAATCTGTGCAAGCTCGCCGTTTGTGAGTTTTTGTTAAGCAGACCGATTAAACGCAGATTTTAAAAAAGAACAACGGAACATATTGTAGCTCATGATGGGCATTTATGATAATTACGTGAAATTGGTCCACCAATCGGAGATAATTGTTTTGCATCGGCCCAAATTGGTCCGTATTATCTTCTGTGAAAGTAGACAAAAGTGTATGGATAATAATACTCGTGTCTGTACTGTCTGCCGGTACCGAGTGACCAGCGAATTGAGCTCGGTTAGCGGCGCTATGCAGCGACGAGGGACTGCGGAATCGTTAAATAATGCTGTCCATTTGTTGGCTTTGGCTTTATTTAGACGTGCTGTAATGGGCAGTAACTCCCTTCCTTCATTTTCCCCTCTGGCATCAACTCTTCAATTTATTATTGGCTGTCACCTGCTATTGCGTACACTTTGTTGATTATAATGTCATTTCTAATGTTTTAGTGTCTCTGATTGAGTGACGTATCAGCTTTAGATATATTTCAATTCTCTGCCCAGCACCATCAGAAACATACAAACCAAAAGCTTTAAAATCATATCATTACTCACCTTAAAAACCAAGTTTAATTTAGTTCTTAATATGTAGATTCTATATCTAGCTAAAAAAACCACCTTTGCAAATTGCCATCCCAACACAGGCGTATGCCTAGTGGAATGGGCAATTTACCAATTAACAAAAAAATGTATGTTCAAGTAAAATAATAAATAAATTTAATCAAGCCATTGTACTGTGCTACAAATTCAGAAAGCTCGTTATTAAATTTGCTCTCATCCCCTAAAATTTGACAATAAAACACATAAATAATTACCAAGTACAATTTTCATAATATTTTGTCTTCTGAGAGTGCAAATATAATATCAAATATAATTTAATTAGCGCTAGTTCACCTTAGGTTCGCTTCACAGTAAAATTCCGAACCCAATTTAACAACGATAAAATAATATATTATAACCTTGTAGTAAGAATATACTCGTACATGGAGAGTTAGCTTTGCGAAACAGTGTAGTTAGTATTGTTGACTTCATACTGACTCGATAGAAAGAGACAAAGATATTTATTTATTTATTCTTGCTAAAATATAAAAAATAAATTTAATATAATATACTAAAGGATTTTGGATAGCTTATTAGTTACCGCCCACGACTTCGAATTCGGACATTTTTTAATAAACATCGCTGTGTTAGTTCAATACTAAAACCAATACTCAATTTATTTATTGTGGTGTTTTCTGATTCCAAATAACATAAGGAATCAAAAAACACCAAGCCAAAATATTTTTGACTTGTAGTATTGAACTAGCACAGTTATATTTTAACACATTAAACAAAACAATACACTATTAACTAAAAATATCACACAAACACTTATAACAGAAGGTTTGCCTAAATAATGATAGAAAAATTCTAAAGTTCGTTCAAAAATATTTAAAACTGTTGAAATACCTCTCAAAAGTGATAGCACATATCACCATCATGTTTGATTTATTTGTATAACCACTGCAAGTTTTTTAATCAACACACATATAAGAAATAACCTCAAAATCCGTTGACGTAAGTTATACGACTCGATTAAGTAAAGTTAGCGGAGAACATTCTTACATACCATACTTCAAAGTGTTGCAATAGTATGTGAAGACCTTTCTTGTCTCTTTCTCTCTCATGGTATACGACGTAAAAACCCGAAGAAATTGATTTATCCCAAATTTGTATTGGTTGGGTAAAACTATTTAACTCTCTCTCCATGTATATTCTTACTCCAAGATTATAACAGATGTGTGTGCGAATCTAAAATCATGAAAAATATTCAGATTTGTATGTATAAATATATTTTTTTAACATATATGTACCATAATATACTTACAATTTTTAAAGCCAAGAAAAGGAGACAATATTAAGAAGGTGTAAAAAAAAACGAAAAAACATAAAAACATTAATATAAGAGTATTATAAAACAACGATTCTAAAAATGAAAACAGTGTGAAAATAACAAATAACTAGAATGTGATAATAATAATATTTGGATAATTTGTTTAGCGTCGTTTTTTGTGAAAAATGACCTCAAGGGCGCTGTATAGATCTTAATTTCAAGTTAAAATTAATTCTTAGTTTATATAAATATGCGAGTACAGCAACATATCTGGCAGGACACTTCTGGCAGGGCACAATCAATTTAGTATAATATCTTAAAATTTAGCTGTATATTACCATTAATATCTGGTCAACACGGCTAAAGCCATTTCTAGCAATGTTTCCATTCGAGTGGTAGCCTCTCACCAGGGCGATACTGATACCGCTCTGGAATATATTCTGTCTGTAGAAAGTTTTTAATTGTGTAATCTGAAGAATGCTGTAGAAATACGATCCCTGTGCGTAAAACCATGTTTGATCGTGTTAAAAATGTGGATATCCGGAAAGAATGCAAAGCTGATGTAAGCGTAATGAATAGGATTAAGAGACACTTATATGGTTTGGGCATGTAAAGCGGATGAACGAAGAAAGGAGTGTGAGAAAAATATATAACGCGAAAGTGAATGGTAGAAGAAGTCGGCAACACCCGAAGAAGACGTGACACGATCAAGTGAATCAAATACTTGAGTCGGACCATGTAGAGTCAGAATAACAGAAGAGCATGTACGAGACGATGTATGAATGTGAATAAAGACAATGCGAAGGGTGTATTGGCAGGGTCCGGGCAGGCGGCAGGAATGCTGAACGTTGCGGTTATCATCAACACGTGTGCGTGTGTCACGCTCACACCACCAAACTTTAGTGGGTGATTCTTCAAAGTCTACCGAAAAAATGTTACTCCATAACCTTTTTTAATTGCATCCGATTGACATAAACGTACCTTCGTATTCAATGTTTGAAGAATATATATATATACATATATATTTGGTCACCAGGCGGGCAGGACCACCTTCGTGATATTTTATAATAAGTGTTTTTAAATAAATCAATTTTTTTTTAATGCAAGCAGGTGTTAATACGTTTAACGCACGTAATCTCAGTTCGTCAAAAGTATTACCTTTCTCTAAAACCTCAGGATTTTTTCTTACATTATCATGAATATTTACCACCCTGAATTTTCGCATTATGAGCGAGAATCACCGTTAATTTTTTTAATGTGAATACCGCATAAGAATCCCAACCCAACTTTTGGTTTTTGTTTTATACGAATATTTAATACAACAGTCTCAACTGCTGCCAACCGTCTAGAGCCAGTGAGACTATGACATCCCCAAATAGGGTATGTTGTGAGGCTGAAGGTAGTGGGGAGGTTGGGAAGTACCGGGCTATTCAGATCTGGTCACCAAACACGGCTAAAGCCATTTCAAGCAACGTTTCGATTCTGAATGGTGGTCTTTCAGCAGGGCGATACTTATAGTAGATACCACTCTGGAACGTGCTGGAAATATACTTTTTTATTATTTTTATATGAATTAAATGTTTTAGGACACATACCAATTATATAAAAGTTATTAGCGCACGCCGGGTTTGAACCCGCGACCTTTGGATTCGTAGTCGAGCGTCTTACCACTCGACCACGCAGGCCGTCAAACTGCTCCTAACTACAGACCCGGTGGGACTATGGCATTCCCAAATTGAGGTATGCTGCGAGGTTGAAGGTTAGGAAATACCCGACAATTCAGATCTGGTCACCGAGCACGGCTAAAGCCATTACAAGCAACGTTTGGATTCTGAATAGTAGTCTCTCACCAAGGCGATAGTGAGAGTATCTACCACTCTGGAACGCGCTGCAAATGTACTATATAGAATTTCACATAATTCTCGAACTCGCGACCCCCTGGGTTCGTAACCGAGGATCTTAACCGCTCGGCCCCGGAGGTCATCAGTGTAGGTCAAGTACTTCCTCATGTTGGAGAGGAAGTATGGTTATTACCCGTGGCTCTATCCTACCGACTTTCTCTTGGGTATGCTCGGAACATACCATCTAGGGGTCAGAAGGGATGTATACTCGTACATTGCAACACACTTCTTCAGATTGATTCGTAGATGGTCCGAAAACTCAGCTATCTTGGACAGCATTCATTTCTATGTTCCTGATGGTTATCTTCGCCATCGGCAGCATAGACTGTTTTATCTCCCAGCCTGCAGGACTGACTTGCCAATGGCCATGCCGGTGGGGAGGGCAATCTTGTTGGTGAATCGAATCGCTTCGGATGTCGATATATTTTGCATAAATGAAGCTTCGTTAAGACGACAAGCATTCCTGCTATTTGTGTAATTATTCCTTGGTTTTATATCTTATACATCATTTTGATGAAATATTATGTTTAAATCGTTTTATTTTTTACTGCCTATACTTTGCATTCATTGCAATATAATAATAATAATAATAATATTTGGACGATTTGTATAGCGCCGTTTTTGTGAAAAATCACCTCAAGGGCGCTATATATATTTGTAATATATATATTTGTTTGAGTATTGTGTATTAATACACTTACTCGGCCTATACTTTGCATTCATTGCAATATTTTTTTTTTTTTTTGAGTATTGTGTATTAATACACTTACTCAAAAAATGTATTAATACACAATACTCAAAAAGTGTATTTAAAAACGCCTTGAAATAAAAAAATTGTAATGTTTTTAAAATAATACTGAATGCTGAAAAAACGGTGTAGGTATATCTTGACCGCAGCCATATTTGTATCCTGGTTTCGATTGAATGTTCACGGTAACATGCTATAAGAATATATTAATAAATGGTGGCGGATAGAATGCGTTGTACCTAATTTCCGTAACGCTTGCCTGGCTACGCTTTAAACTGCGTATGCTATATCAAACCTGAGTCTCCACGCGAATCGTGGAGTTTAACATGGTAACTCCAACTACCTAAATACATAATTATTTTCAAAAGCACCGGTAGTTGCTAACCGATCTTCCAGAGCCAGATTTTCAATGTTTTCCAAATATCTTTGCTTATTAAACTACTTCAAATAGAAAACGAACAATCGTTGTAACGTGTAATAAATCAAATAAATAGATACATTTAACACACTACTGTAAATATATCGTAATGCTAGCAATTACCAAATGAGTTGCTGAGTTGTTGAACAACCCATCAGCTAAGGTGGGAAATACTAACAATAAATACATTTTCATTCAGTAACTACCAACCTTTCCTTATATAAACTCATTTTTATTTTTTTAAAGACGCAATGTAACCCACCTTCTTTGGTTCTATAAAAATTAATATGTAGCAAACAGGTATATTCATTAATATCATTGAAGTTAAGTACATATAAAAAAAAATGTGAAATCATATAACATTACGTATCATTATATAAAATGTACGTAAAATCAAGGTTATCCACCCCTGACACCCCAAAATGTATAAGTACCATAGTCTAAGCAATAACTGTACCAGTCTGAAGATGACCGTAACAGGTTGAAACCGGTCCGGTCTAAAAAACGGTGGAAAAAAGTTTCAGATGTTGTATTATCAAATCACTCAAACAAGCAATATTACGCTGTATTGTCAAAGCTCCATAGCTCACGATGTAAAGGGCCTACACAAAATTACCTAATTTCGAACAGAATAAATGTGTATATTTAGTTCCCGCCTTACAGCGATACAATCAATGCATTCCAGATGCGTCTCGGGAGGTTTCTGGACGACTCGTTATTTATTGTAAAAGCAACTTGTATTATTAGACGCTATTCTCGGGGAAAAGCGACGGACCGAGTATAACAGCACGGAGACAACAAGGTCCAGAGAAGACGGCGGGTCTGCCCCGAGCTGGGCCCGACTCCGCCAGCCCTTGCTGCTCGGGCTGATCCGGCCCTCGTGCACAACTAAAGTAATCGCTCGCGGGAAAGGTTTAAAAATAGATTCCCACTTTAACTTTTTGTTTTGTTTCTACGGTGGAAGCTCCGCAGTGGTCCAGCGGCTTTTTCTACATCGAGAAGAGCGGGTCCACGGTCTGGGGAGGCTGCGGGCGCTTCGGTTCGCGTTGAGAGGTAGGCCCTTAGAGCCTTAGAGCCCCCCTGCCCCGCTTGAGCCGGTAGTTGGCGCTCCGGGGCGAGTTCCATCCACCCATAAGTGGATATCTTTTTAAATAGATCACATTTCTATTTTTAATCCAATAAGGCTGGTGCTTGTTTCTTCCAGGAATAGTGCGTACACTGAAGGTTGTGCAAGCGTATACAGGTTTTTTTCAAATTCTTTATATAGCCACCACCTACCACATGGTGACATCATAGTGAATATAAAAAAAAAAAAAAATAAAAATAAATAAATGAAAAAAAAATAAATAATAATCATAATTTTAAGTTAATAATTGTGTCTATCTGATGGGACCTGCCAGGTAAGTATGTTCCTGTATATTTTCTTATTTAAACTAGGAATTAATGTGTAATGATAGAAAGTAAGATCTGTACAGCGCCCTTGAGGTGATTTTTCACAAAAACGGCGCTATACAAATCGTCGAAATATTATTATTATTATTATTATAATCTTTTAATAAACGTATTTTACACCACCTACAACAGTACAATTAATGGTGTGCACTTCTTTGGAGTACGAGGTGAGCGTGTGAATGAATTACTACCAATGTGTTTATGTTAAGTGAACATCCCCTTAGGAGAACCTGCAACGACATTTTGTATCCATGCCAAAATAGTGTTTATGTTATTGTGTTTTTCTTACGAGTTATCTTTTGCGGAGGAAAATAGTTTTGGCATGTTCATTATTGCAGAGTACTTCGCGTCCGGTAGTTTTATTGCGAGATCCACACAGCAACATTATTTTTGTCGTAGATATTTGAGCGTGTATTTTCAATGTTGGCACGCTGTCCAGAATAGTATCGAGAATGTCACTATTTTGTCCCAATTTAAATGAAAATTCGGGCAAAAAGTTGGAAACTACACGTGTCGGTTGGGCGGTCGGTCGGCGGTGCGGGCTGTTTGCACTGCGGCCGGTGGGCGACGGCTGATTGGCGGGGAAAAACACCGTGTCAGTGAATGTCTCGCGGGCAAATAACGACACATAAATTACGTTTTCACTCTCACGTTCCGTTACTTTTACGACTTCGGGGTTGCGCAGCCCTGGAAAATTCCATCAGGGCCTCAAACTTTTCTATGTATATATATTTTTCTTTTAATGCAATGTTTCCCAAATCACTGAAGGTTTGGTGCACACAATTTCTCTACCCTCTCCTATTCCGTTAAAATAAATAATTGCCCTCGAAAATATACTTTATAAATAAGCACTTAAATAGTTGAAACTGGCGTGTCCGCTAAAACTTACTCACTGATCGACTGAAGGTAATCATTCTGTATTCAACTATTGTGTTTACTGTTTTGAACTCTGCTAAAATGTATATAAGTAACGTTAATAGTTGCTAGACTGAAAGCGTTTTATAACGACAGACGTCATCATGTTTTTTAAACATCAACTAAGTTTTCGTCTAATAATTTCAATCCCAAAGAAAATGTTCAAAGAAACCTAAAATCCTTCCACGCTCCCTCGCGTAATTTGTTAGCTATACGTTATAATGTTGGCTGTACGACGGGTATGTACTGACTAACTAACTAACCATCACACCGTTTCCCCGCAGGGGTAGGCAGAGAGGACGGACCGCCATATAACTCTGTCTTGGCACACACTCCTTGCTTCATCTACATTCATACATCGTCTCATACATACTCTTCTGTTATTCTGACTCTTCACATGACCCGATTCAAGTATTTGTTTTACTTGATCGTGCCACGTCTTTCTCGGGCGCCCTCGACTTCTTCTTCCATACACTTTCGCATCATATATTCTTTTCACACTCCTTTCTTCCTTCATTCGCTCTACATGCCCAAACCATCTAAGCGTCCCTTTCTTGATCCTAATCATTACGCTCACATCAGCCTTGCATTTTTTCCGGATATCCACATTTTTAATACGGCCATACATGGTGTTATGGTATGTACTGTACTGTAATGTACCGTATGTATGTAATAGTAAGGTTTTTTAATTATTTCGTTTACTTGCAGAGTTCACAAAGCTTTTTTTACTCAATTTCTCGAGTGAGTCGTAAGCAATACATTTGCTATCAATTACAAATGGACGATTTTCAGCGCACAAGCTTGTCTTTCATTAGTTTTCCCAGGAATCCTCGAGTGCCCGAGGTAGTCACCATAGTCAGTAGTCAGAATTCAGTAGTTATTATATTAAGTGTACCCCAAGTAGGCAAGTACCTCGGCAATATGACCGGTCAGATATTGCTAATACGAGTTTTGCGGTGGTTTTCAGGTCCCTTCTTTAGATTTTCCGAGAGATTAAAAAAAAGACGAACGTGCTTGAAGGTAACTTGCCTCAAACATTAAGATTCACATTTAAATCAATATAAAAACCTTAGAGTATATAGAGTGGTATCTATCCAAGGAAGTGTAGTCAGTTTTTGACGATTTTTACCGGATTCGGCTAATACTAAGGCTAGGGTATTTATACATCCATTCATATCACATATTGACATAATGTTTTTGTTTATTCGTATGACCACTTTTTCACAGTGCTGTTATCAATAAAAATATAGCATATAATCTAAAAAACCGTTTAGTTGTGTCAAGTTTAGTCGCATAATAAAAAATGTGAGCGAAGTCCCGCGGTGACCCGGGAGCCCAAGATCATCGTCAGATCAGATCGACAGTACATAGAAGCGGTGTATTATATTTGTTGTCTCTTTCTCTCTCATGGTGTATGACGGAAAAACCCGGTGAAAGTGATTTATTGCAAGTTTGTATAGGTTGGGCAAAAATAATTAGCTCTCCCTCTCCATACATTGTTACCCCAAGATAAAAACTAATATGTCAACATATTCGCAAAACGGTGTAGCATTGTGGCTTGCCATGATTCGATTAAATTAAACATGGTCACGTTTAGTCACATTCTAAATATATCCTCGGTAAACCACACTGCTTCCTCCGCTGAATCTTACTTCTCCTTTCTCCCCCACTCCACCATAGACATTTGAAATAATTTTAGTAGTTAAAACAATAATTTTTCTCTAACGCAATATAATAATTTGAATGTCAAAGGCCCTGCTCTCAGCGAAGCAGCCCTCATTAGCAGGTTAGTTTACCCGCGGCAGTATTGTACAAACACGTAGATTATACACCCCCTCCCTCCGCCCCGCCCGTCACGTTGCCAAGACTGGAGCTGACATTTAGATTGGAGACCCCGTAACCCGTGTGTGTCAAACTTACAAGTTTTTCAGCTTCTCGCCCTCTCTTAATAATATTCGGAAACACATTACTATAATAAATGTCGGATAATTTTTACACCCCATATTTTGAGAAAAAATTCCTCAAGGGCAACAAAACCGGAAAATTACTTTTAGTCCCTCTAAAAACCATTCTACTCATTTATTAATTAATCGAGGTCGAAATAAACTGAATTCGTCGTTCCATATTTACAGATGCGAAGATTACCGGGACTGTGAAATTTTTGAATACCGCGCAAGAGTTCCGACTGCTCCCAAGCGTCTGGAGCCAGTGGGAATATGGGATCATTGCAAGGCTGAAGGTAGTAGGGAAGGAAAGGAGATGGGGAAGAGAAAGGTTGGGAAGTACCTGGCTACTAAGATCTGGTCACCAAACACGGTTAAAGCCGACGTTTCGATTCTGAATGGTGGTCTTTCACTAGGGCGATACTAGTATCTACTACTATGAAAGGTGCCGCAAATATACTATATAGCATTTTATGATAAGACCCTGGTATTCCGAAAACGTGATCTTCGAACTTAGTGACCTAACAGAGCTTCGGTTCCGTAGGTGACGTTGTAGAACTAAATGTTGATTCATCTTGAATCGCAGTTTCCAGGACTCCGCAGTTCGGGCAGGTGAGGCGGAGCCATTCCGTTAATTGCTCTAAATACCGTCGAGCGTTTTTCGCAAATTTCCTGCAAATATAATAACGAAACGTGTTATCGTATATTCAGTACTTCCATGCGCCAATCCGCCATCCATCTCGTGGTATCTCCGTGGACAATACCCGTCCGAGCGCAGAGCTCCTCGCTCCTCGCTCAGAAGGTGTGGCGCTAATGTCCCCATCGCTCTCAATAGCTCCCTCCCCCCAGCGAGTGGCTTCCAACTCCCCCCGGAGTTGACAAACACCTGTCGATACGGCACAATCGCATAATATACACCTCCATCCCGACCCCCACGTTATGTTTTAAATGCAATAACAGGTAAAACCCCACCTGGAGGATGGATGGCTTTACTTGCTGGAACCCCTATTTACCTGAAAAACTCTCGATTGTGAAAACCGGCAACCCGTTTGATAGATTTCCTCTCAACTTCAGATTTGCAGATTTTATAACATTGACGTCAGGTAGAAATGCTATGTTTATTCTACCGGTATTTCGTTGAGAGGTGTTTTGAATAAGCGTCATCTGTCCTTTGGACAATGGTGCCCAGTAGGGAGACACGCCCAACATACTTTTTTGTCGTATCAGGTCGTTTTTACGACTCGTTCTTTACATAAGTAGGGTTTCGTTCTACGCACTGCGAGATATTTTAGAGACACCCGGGTTCTCACAATAATACTTAATTCCTCGGTGAGAAGCAGGTTCGAGGTGTGTCGGTCCAAAAGTAAAGTCCACACGTGGAGAAGTACTCCATCATGTTGGAGACGGTTTAGAAGAAAATTCTGAGATGTCTACCCGAGGGAGAGTACTACTGGGAGCTACGTGTTACTACCCCCAGCTCTATCCTACTGACTTTCTCTTGGGTATACTCGGAACGAACCGTCCACGGGTCAGAAGGGATGTGTACATCGTTACACATTTCTTCAAATTGGTTCTTGATGTTTCCATGGAGAGCATTAACTTGTACGAGTATGTTGTCGATAGCTATCGCCGTTATCGACAGCATCGACTGTTTTATCTCCCGGCCTGCAGGACTAACTTGCTGCACTTGGGCAATCGAATCGCTTCGTACGAGTATTTTGCGTTAGTAAACTGCCTTTAAACAGCAAGATTTATTGCCGCTTGTTTAATTACCGCTTATTATTTATGCATCATGTTTAGTTATCAAATTCAATTCTGTTTTGATCACTTCTTTTTCTCTCTCTTGTTTGAAATATATACGTCACACGTCCTGAATAAATGTTCTATACAACAACCCAGGTTCACTCTTCCCTTAAAAGAACCTTCTCAAATGTGATATGAATCCTAAGGTTTTCGTCGGTCCCCTCGTGTGAAATAAATAATATAAAATAGCGAGTCAACTTCGCGACCTCAGATACCGCCAATTCGCCGAAAACTTCAAGCGCTCGGTGTGAATATATATTTCTGTTTTAATTCTTATCTCGGCTTGTTTGTTTTAAGACTTATTTTTCTTGCCGTTAAAATAAGTAGACCACTCGGTAGATATATACGCGCTGTCTGGGCAAATAGATTAATTATTTGAAAAGTGACTCGAGACAATTGTGGAGGAACCTCGCTAAGTATATGTTGGCCTAATGCGGATTTATTTAGCCACAGGAAATTGGCTTATAATGTTTAATCTACAGAAAGGCCAATATTACGAGTAACTTTCTATAATATTCTGGAAAAAGCATCAAAAAGGAATACTTCTTTTTTTCGTTGCGGATTATCATCATCGCTACATTGTTTTTCGACTATTGAGGTAAATATTATATTTTTTTATAAAGCGACGGACGTGATCGGTGAATCTCTCTTCACTGACCAAACTGTGCAACTATTGTCTTATCTTTTGGCTTAACCGCACCATGACCGTGTCACCAACCACCGCGGGTGAGCGTAATTTGCTTCCAGCGTTTCACAATTGAGCCTATTATTATTAAATCGCCCGATAGCATTTTTTTAGTTTTTTTTTCATTTAATCTGCTTGCAGTATTTTTTGCAGATTGTTTGTGTTGCTTTAATTTAAATCTATGGTTGCTGTTTCTAACTAAAAATAATAATAGTAAATGGATTACTTCTATAGCCCCGTTTTCGTGGGAAAATCACCTCAAGGGCGCTTTATAACTTAATTAATCCTACCTAATAACTTTCAGCTAAGATTTATTTATAAATATTAATTTATTATTATATATATAAAAAGTTAGTTGGAATAGTACATATTAATAAATAATTATTTGTTCTGTGGTTGGTTCAATCAATGACATCGAATTTGGGTGAGTGCATCGGTAAAAGCTCCATCATTGCTATTAATCGAAATTTTTTATGAATTTTTTTAATGTTTCACTTTGTTTTATATTTTCTGGAAGAATGTTAAAGATTATTTTTGCAATGTGCCTAAAACTCCGTTCTCCAACAGTTGTAATGATCACAGGATTTTGGAGTAAATCTTTGTTAGCATTTCTAGTAAATCGAGTGTGTGGTCTTTTTTTCATAAAATTTATGTTTGTTTGTAAAAAGATGAGTGAGGATTGTTTTTGCATACATTTGTCGAACGTCAAAGTGTCTTATTAGGTGATAGATTGAGTTAGAATTTGGAACCTGACGTAGCTTGAGGATTATTTTTTTTATAATATGATTATGTTCTACGTTCAGGGATTACCGTTAGCTGCGCGTTGAACTCTCCAAGACACAAATGTGGTTTTGGCGAGCACGCTAGTGGCGAAGTCTAAACCATGACCGCTATACTTGACCGCCGATCAAACACTGACACGGTCCGAGAATCGACAGTTAACGGGCCAGTTTGTGATAATATCAAATGTGACTTGCACCGAGGGGTGTAAATTTTTGGTGTTTTATTCAGATTTTTTTTGGTAATGTATTAATTTTTCGGCGAGTCTTCCGCTGATTGGTGTAAGCGGCCACAAGAAACATTCGAAACTTCGGTTATCACAATCAGGGATGTGCACTGTACTTGCACTCTAGTCGGGGAGAGGGAGGGGCAGTTCTTAGTGTTGGTATTCAAATGAACTGTATGCCGAATGCGTTATACACAACATTTCGAGTTCACACGTCGCCGTGTTCCTAATAGTGTGTTCTGTTTTTTTTTATATGTAGTAATTTATTCTACGCTAAAAATAGCTTTCCTGGAATACGCTTTGGCTCACAGTTTGATAGCGGGGAGCTCCGAGCTCGCTATTCGTACAAACGTACAACGATTTATTATTTTGAAAACATTACAAAACCTTACATTTTAAACTAACGCGTTTGTTTAAAATGTATTAACCTTTTTTTATTTTATTTTTTTATTTTTATATAATTTAATTGAATTAAATTTAATATTATTATTATTGAGTTCTGCTATTTTTAGTTTTTATTTTTAGTGACAGCTGTTTCGGCGTTTAAGGCCATTGTCAAACTTTTTCTAGACAGTTTAAAAAAGCTAAAAATAGCTTTCCTGGAATACGCTTTGGCTCACAGTTTGATAGCGGGGAGCTCCGAGCTCGCTATTCGTACAAACGTACAACGATTTATTATTTTGAAAACATTACAAAACCTTACATTTTAAACTAACGCGTTTGTTTAAAATGTATTAACCTTTTTTTATTTTATTTTTTTATTTTTATATAATTTAATTGAATTAAATTTAATATTATTATTATTGAGTTCTGCTATTTTTAGTTTTTATTTTTTAGTGACAGCTGTTTCGGCGTTTAAGGCCATTGTCAAACTTTTTCTAGACAGTTTGACAATGGCCTTAAACGCCGAAACAGCTGTCACTAAAAATAAAAATTGAAATAGCAGAACTCAATAATAATAATATTAAATTTAATTGAATTAAATTATATAAAAATTAAAATGGAGTTCTACAAATTGAACACAAAAACTATAAATAAAAATGTATTAACCTTATTTGAAACGTTTCAAATAAAGTGAATAAGGGTGTATTACAATGTATACAATAGTCATAAATAAAATTCTAAGAAATATGAATTAGAATTAATGTAAAATAAAGATAGTAAAAAAAAATAAAAAATAAACATAATATTTCACAAAAATGGTGTATAAAGAACAAAGGTACGAGTATGATAACATAAATAGCGGCAGTTAGCGTTGTAACCGCTCTGTGCGAACTGCTACAAAGAACTACTGCATTTTGTGGCAGTTCACACTTTACGCATTTTTGAGTGTGCGAATATTCAATTGATGTTGAAAGAAATGTGAAGACTACAAATACCTCAAAGAACTATTTCATTTTGCGGCAGTTAATACTACAATCGTAGTTCGACTTCATATATTAGTAGTAAGTACTTCACTTAGCGCCTCAATTGTAGGTATATTGTCGGATCCAGTTCTTTTCGATTTCAGTTCGACTTCAATTGAAGCGTTCACCGTGAAGTGTTCATTTCAAAGAACTAGCAGTTCGTGAAGCATTCACAAAACTTTGAAGTTTTTCCCAACGCTAGCAGCCCTGCTTGTCGTGTGAATGGAGCTTCATTTTTGCTAAATATAGCGATATCCGAAGCTTAAGAGTATATAGAGTGGTATCAATCCAAGGCAGTGTAGTCAGTTCTTGGTGATTTTTACCTGACTCGGCGGACCCGGGCGTGGCTAAGACTAAGGTTAGGGTATTTATACATCCATTCATATCACACATCGACATGATGTTTTTGTTTATTCGTATAACCACTTTTTCACAGTATTGGTATCAACAAAAATATAGTGTCTAACCCAAAAAACCGTTTAGTAGTGTCAAGTTTAGTGGCATAATAAAAAATGTGGGCGGAGTCCCGCGGTGACCCAGGAGCCCAAGATCATTGTGACAGTACATAGAAACGGTGTATTATATTTGTTGTCTCTTTCTCTCTCATGGTGTACGACGTAAAAACCCGGAGAAAGTCATTAATCGCAAGTTTGTATCGGTTGGGTAAAAATAATTAGCTCTCTCTCCATACATTGTTTCTCCAAGATCCGAAGCGATTGCCCTCCCCACCGGCATGGCCACGGCCAGGTAGTCCTGCAGGCGGGATGTAAAACAGTCTATGTTGTCGATGTCGATGACGAAGACAACTTCCAATCACTGTTCTCCATTATAGCTGAGTTTTCGGACCATCCACAAATCAATCTAAAGAAATGTGTAGGAATGTACACATCCCTTCTGACTCCTAGATTCTATTTTTCGACGATATCCAAGACAAGGTCGGTAGGATAGAGCCATCACACAATCTACCGGGTACTTTCACAAAAATAATAATCATATTTGTCTTAATTTATTTCAATATGCTGTATCACAAAATGTGTACATTTTAACAACGTATTTTAGTCAATTACATCGATGATATCAGTGGTAATATAACTCCCAATGTGTGCTCAAAGCATTAGCGATGCTATTTTTAGAGTTGTTACATGTTTACATAATATATATTAGTCAGTTACTGATATAGAATGCAAAGTGTACTCAACGCCTTCAAGATTACATACTTTTATCAGTCACTGATAATTTTAACTGCTACTTTAAAACATTATTTTGAATGTGTTTGGGGTGTTACTAAACTTTATAGGTATAATTCACGAATTTACACGCAAGTCAAAAATAGTTAACAATGACGTTGACCATTTTATTGTTTTTCTAATACCTACCCCACGTAAAAATATCGGTAGAAAATAAATAAAGTGACAAAGCGCTAAGGAAGTCTATAAGGTCGGGAAGTACCTGGCTGTTCAGATTTGGCTAATAAACATTACTCAAGAAAGGTTTTGATTCTAAATCTCGTCTGTGGGTTCTCACAAGGGAAATTCTCAGATAATTATTGTACTTGTGAAAAAACTGTATCCCACGAAAATGACTGATTGACACTGAAACTAAATAATATCCTGTGAATAATTAAAACTTAATTATTATTAATCGTTGTGCTTTTTAGGTAAATATTATAATGATCAGAATCTGAAGGTTAAGCGTATCTTGTTACTTGATTATAATTCCTGAATCTCAGGAGAAGCCCGGAAAGCTTCCAAATGTCTACTAATTAGGAGATTAATTACTTTAGCCTGGAAGCAAGGAACGGGACTCAGATTACCCAATTTTTCCACGAGTCAAAAGTAACACGATATTAGCTTCAGTTTATACATTTCATTTTGCAGTACTCTAACTGCGCATAGTTTCCTGCGCAGTCAAAATATGAAGTCCGGCTTGCATCTTACGACATTTTCAAGAAATCCTCGCTATTTTCTAATGCTTTTAATTTTCTATGCCAGACAGTGGGTATGCCGAACAAATATTGACTGCCCAAATAAATGAATTTGCCTCGAATCCCCCGCTGAAGAGTGTTCCCTGCTCGGAGACTGACGAGTCGCTAAGTTACGACTTGGCTCGGATGCTACGAGAATGTTTGCTCTTTGCTTTTGAATCATTAACTTGCCCGCAAAGAGCACGAGGCAATTTCAGGTCGGCGAGTGTTTTACAAGCATTTACTTACAAATCGGGTCTTATGGGTGTTTGTCTAGGCTCCCTAGCCATCGTATGTCCCTCGACAAGTGAATAACAACATGTTGCCTTCAATAACAAAGTTCGATAGAACCCACAGTTTATTACATGGGTTGTGTAAACTCACTGTCAATGTAATACATATTATGATGGATGGATGTTTGGATACGATATGAAGACTTTTGGTAATGTCCTATGTTTATCAATTTTCGTTCAATATTTACTTCCTGCAACACACTTCTGGATGACCTTCGTGGCGGAAGGTTAAGCTCCTCGCCTCTTTACTCGGAGGTCGCGTGTTCAAAACACGGCATTGGAAGATCAAATTTGTTTAAAAATAATAATTTGTGATTTCACATACGTAATTTAAAATGTGCGAAGTTAATGTAAAAAAGTGATTTGCACCTTTTTCCGAAGCGGAAGATACTCTCAGTGTCGCCTTGGTGAGAGTCTTCCAGTCAGAATCGACACCTTGAAATGGCTTTAGCTATATTTACTGACCAGATCTGAATAGGTAATTTCCAAACCACATGGAAATAGAATCGCCCTAGTTGCACTGTCTCCGGGCAGTTGAGACGCTTGTGCAACATGGATGTCAGTAAAAATAATAATAATATTTGGATAATTTGTAAAGCGCCATTTGGGTGAAAAATCACCTCGAGGGCGTCGTACAAATCTTAATATTAATAATTGGCTGATTTGCATAGCGCCGTTTTCGTGACAAAAATATCACCTCAAGGGCGCTTTACAGCATAATATTAAAACTAAGACTTAATATTAACTTACGCATATTACTTTTAACTAGTGACTTATAACTAACATATTTACATTAACAAATATATGTAATTGCTGTTGCCCGTGCTGTCGAACCTAGGGTAGAAAAAATAGAGTAAGCAAAAGTAAACTAAGTATAGCACTCGGACTATATTTAATTCCTAGGTTTCATTTTATTACTAACTACCTAATCTATGGCATATTAATATTTATTTATATTTAGTACAGAGATAAACACTATTAGTTTATTTACCTCTAGTTTGGAAAAAAGAAACAGTTTTGCACTCAGAAGTCAAGATGTTAGACAAAATTATAGTTGGTATTTCTTTTAATTATTACTGTTTTTTATTGTTAGCTTTTAGGGCATGAAAGCATTTTCATAATGTTCTTTCTGAATTTGTAGAACTGTACAAGGATTTGATTAAAATTAACCTCAGAGCAATAATATACAAGAGAGAGCGCTGCTGTAGTCAATTTTGATGAGTTTTGCCGGACTCGGCTAGACCTGGGCGGGACACGAAGAACATCCTTACAATACTTTAAAGTGGTGTGATAATTTGGGAAATTTTGCTGTCTCTTTCTTTCTCGTGGTGTACGACGTAAAAACCCGGAAAAAGTGATTTATCCCAAATTTGTATAGGTTGGGTAAAAAGAATTAGCTCCCTCTCCATGTGTTGTTACTCCAAGGTTTTAACTGAATTGTTGAAAGATAACTTCTACAGTCTGTAAAGTCAGGTTGCTTCAAACATTCGACACCCCAACATCAAAACCTTAACCTAAGTCATCCTTCCAAGAACTGGCGAAGCCACCGATTCTCCGCGTTATCCTCGCTGTACAACTGACCTTTGTGTCTACATAATTCTTCCAAATTGTTGTAAAACTGCCCAAATAGGTTTACTTTCACTAGTGTTCATATTAACAATGAGGCAGATGAACCGTTTGTTCAAAGCAGTAAAAACTACCAAACGGTAAACTCTAACTACATGAAATTTGCACAGCAGTTTAATCTCCTTTCATTAGTTAATCTTATTCAAATCCCGTACCGAGCCGGGTAAGACAGCCAATAAAGATAAAACTTACATAATTATCTTCGATCCTCACATTGCGAACAAATTATACAATTCTTACTCATTGTATTATTTAAATTCAAATTTAATCCAGTAAAAACCACTTTCCTTTTCGCAGTGCCTCCTCGCCAGAAGATGTAGAATTCAGATGTAAATGAGAGTCTTTCTTTTTGATTATCGCATTTATCGACGACTTCTTGTTTTTACACAATTCGCGGTTACGTGATCAAAATTCTTTATTCTAAATATATTTCTCTGTTTTTCAAGAATTTCATATTTTACAGCTGTACTAAAAAAATAATAAATGCTTTTTACGAGAATGTACAAATATAACTGACGGGTGATGAACTGGGTATTCGAGGGGAGGCGAATAACCTTTGCGTTGTGTGGTGATCAGATCTTCTGTAATTACATTAAATCAGTCATTATGACCACGTATCGTAGAGTTTTATTAAACTTTACAGCAGTCAAGATTCGAAACACTTGTAATCTTAATTACATGCTGACCCGTATGGCTTCAATCAGTCGGTAATGAAACCCGTGCTTGTTCCAGCGCAGTGTCTTGAAACACTATTATGACTCAGCGTTCGGTCGTCCGATAGAAGTTATAGGCTATCTAAACCACATCATTCAACGCTGTCTCCGTCCATGTTACTTCAGCCAGATAATCTGGTTTACCTGCAGTACTGAGTACTGCGCCCCTCCGGGATGAAAATACGAACAGCAAGGGGTGGGACGACGTCCCGCTTCAATCTGAGTCCCGATACTCCCGATGCGCAGTGACCCGCCCGCTTTGTTTAGCGTCTTCGTTCACAACACATCGGATCTGTCCAGAAGTATTCGTCTTTTGTTCGACAGACCGACACAAGAAGGGAGGAGTGCGGACAGTGCGGACTGCGGAGCGCGGTCGTGCGGTGAAGTGGCCTCGCGTTATCTGCTGACGAGTCTATTTCGGCACTCGTGATAAGAATAATTGTTTAATACTGTCACACTTGGTATTCTTGGAACAGACTGAGTCTGTACAAATTTATTTAATCCCGCTAATAACGGTCCATAAAGCGATGTGTTATTATATCACAATATTAATAATGTTCAACGAAGTATTGTATTGTTTACTCACTGCTTAAGCATTTACATGTGTGAGCTTTTAGTTATAATACCTACATGGTAAGCTTCACACGTCACTTGTAGGAACTGTTGGTCCCAGATATCTGCTCCAGAGATTAGAGAGGGACAAATATGTGTTCGAAAAGACACTGAGACCTGGGGCGCCTATCATTATCATTAATGACAATAGAAACCAGCTGTTATGTTACCTTTCTCCCCAACCTAGAAATCCACCGACTACCACCAGCTTTTAAAATAATAAATATTCATTTGAGTGTCAGAACAGCAGCTACCGATTTCTAAATACTACCCATGAATATCCGAAGCATAACAAGAGGAACCATCTACCCCAACCAGTAACTACAATTAAAATCTTACATTTAATACAATTACTTATCTAACGATCCTTGCGTAGGTACTGTCAATTTCATCACAGTTTGTAACACATTATTACTCTCAATTGTAATTTCTAACTAACTAACTATCCATCACGCCGTTTCTCTGCAGGGGTAGACAGAGATGATGAACCACCATACAACGCCACATGAAGATTGTGCTAATAAAGTTAGTTAGTTATCTAATAAAAATCTAACTTTATTAGAGTCCGACATATTCTTTGATACGTGCAGTACTTTTAGTAGAAAATTAAAAGCTGTTTTAATGTTAAAAAAAGCTTTGACGTACTTTGTTTATACACTGTGTACTTTTATCATTTCTCTGTGTAACACTATTTAAATGTAATTGTTTATTTTTTCCCCTTTAAATTCTTGTAAAAAATATTTGTTAATGTTATTCATCTGCTGCGACTTCATTCAGACGCTGAACTTTAAAAAAAAATCTTTGTAACCAATTCTTTAATTTTATTTTTCCCTTTAAACTTGTCTAAAAATTATCGATAAAAATGTATTTACCTGCTACTTATGTTAATCCGTGAGAAATAGTTGGGATGCTGTGCGGGCGAATTTTCCAGTTATCTATAATATTTTAATAATTTCTGTCTGTATCTGTGTTTTCTCCTTAAATAAAATAAAAAAAATCTGTCCTGGCACACACTCCTTGCTTCACTCACATTCGCACATCGTCTCATACATACTCTTCTGTCATTCGGACTCTCGACACGGCCCAACTCGAGTATTTGATTTACTTGATAGTGACATGTCTTCCTCGGGCGTCTCCGACTTCTTCTTCCATTCACAATCGCGTAATATATTCACACTCCTTGGTTCGTTCATCCGCTCTACGTTTCCAAACCATTTAATCATCCCTTTCTTAATCTTATTAATTACGCATACATCAGCCTACTAAAAAGTAGCTTTATCGTAACCGATGTGCTAAATGCTGATGAATCAATCGTGATATGTACTGCTTTAGCTCTTAACTCTGCAGGTGTTCATTTAACAATTTGTTCTTTGTCCGTCATTGTGCATTGTCCATATCGATGTTGCCCACGCCACATGTGATTCAGTCCTTTCAATCGTGTAATGCCCTGTTCGTATTGGGCCGCATGTTTAGCTATTCACAGCGCTCAGCAGATGCTCAATAAGATCGTCAGGAGCATCTAAAAATGTACATCAGTAAATACTATCGATATATTGTCTAATCAAGTCTAAACTCTACCTCCTGATGTTGCCTTCTTCTAATACCCTTACCAGCGCCGAGTCTCTCCCGGCTACGGCAGAGTATCCCAAACTTATTGGACTCACCGCACCCTTTCCAAATATTATGCCTGAAAATGCATTCGGTTATTATGACTATTGATGCCCAAAAACACATGGTTCCGGTTGCAATTTGCATTTTATACGTTTCCTTGTGATTCATGCGACGATGCATGACTGATACTTGTAATATAGTATGTTTATTTATAAATAATTATATAAATTTAGATTTTGCACTGTCTGTTATATTAAAAGATGACAACAGAATCCTTCCTGAATATTGGCTATTCACTAATCAGTGATCGAGAATTCGGGGATGGATGGATTGATTGATCGACAGCCCCGGGCTCCGGGCCTCGAGGGGGCGAGCCGCGGGGGGCTGATTGGCTCCGTGCGGACAAGTGGCGCTCAACGAAATGTCAAATGGCCAATAACTTTCCTCCGCAAACACGCGTCGCTAATGAAGCCGAAGGAAACGTCGAATAGTCAATATTGTTTCCCCTCGTTCGGAAGAGATGCCAAGCCTAGTAAATTATAGAAGAAATATCATAACATACGTTGGTATTATCCCTTGTCGATGGGAATCAATCTTCTAAAATATGTATTGATATTTGCAGAAAGAATAGTGCAAAACCTGACAGAATATTCCTCGCAAACGCCTCCCCCCTGGGGACTAGTGCGGCCCCTGACCACCACCACAATACATTCTGTAGACACGTTGCGTTTCGGGCAATGCATTGCCTGAAACGCATTTTGCACATATCGTGCTAAAGATACCTCTTTTCGTAATGTTTCATATATTTTTGACGAAATAACATCCTGGCCAACAATACTACTAAAGTACTAAGTCCTTTCGAGACTGACCAATTCCACTCTTCATAAAACAGCCCAGTGCTAAGCTACGACCTGGAGTGCGAAGTGATCATGATAAAGAGACCAAAAGTACGCGGAGTATTTATTAGGTAACGATCCTAAGGATTTTTTTTTGAGCCATTTAATAAATTGTTTTGCGAATAAAATGCTTTTTATATCAACTAACGGCTCCGCTAAGCATGCAGCAAGTGTTGGAGATAGCCAACCAACACTAGGGTTTGTTTCTAATAAACTTTGGTGGCTGGATTATTTTAAGGCAACACCCCACTCTTGTACATAAGGAATCGGAGGGAGACAGCATAAGACAGGTGAGAAATGAGGCTTCGCCAGGACTGTCCCAAGAATTTTAGCGCAAATAATCGTATTAAAAATTCGTTTAAAAATACTGCGCATTAAATAATGTCGTCTGCTAAGCCAGTTATGTCTAGATCGCGGCGAAGCCGGCTGCTGCAATCTGGACCCGCCTAGACATTTTGGAATCTGTATGGCAACCACAGGCACAGTTTAGAAATCATTTCAAAAACTCGTATAGTATCTGTATCTCGTATAACTTGGTAGTAATTAAAAAGGATTGCGAGAATTGAACACGCGACGCTTTACGTTGAAACCGGATGCCTCAAGACCGCATGAGTGGTCCACACTCCACAGTGCCAGTTTCTAAGTGAAAATAAAATACCAATCAAACATTATTTCAAAATGTAATAATAAATTCAAACGGATTAGTATAATAGATTTTTTATAAATATTTGGCTATCCACTAAATAGATATTGTTTAATATAAAATACCAAATTAAGTAATATCGTTATTAATATACCTACGTTAATTTAATAAAAATATTCTAAATAGCTTATTGTCAGAAATTATCAGAAAACGGGTATTTTTAGCAGCTAGTTATCTTAACAAAAAAACTGTTCTTTGTTGTCGCACGAAATATCCTTAGGCTACGAAATTGATATGCCTATTTAATACTAACTCATTTTATATGAAATGCCTCCTCAAGAGGTGGAAGGTTGCCGTTGATATCGATCTTGTCGCTTTAGTTAATTTGGTAAAAAAAAATAATCGTATCTACTACCAAAGTACACACGTGTACTTTCCTATAAATTTTTTTTATAAATACGTAAACCATAATCTTAGATGCCAAAATGATTTGATGTCCAAATATCTGTGTTTTTCCACCAAAAGCAATATTCGAGCACTAAACGTTGGCTAGCGATTTATATATTATCTCCTAAAAAAAAAATTTGGCTGCAAAATATGAGCACTGGTACAAAATATTTTTTTAGTGTACTGTATTTATAGCGAGCCACAATTTAACTGCTTTTTACTAACTCAAAATAACAATTCATATATTATAAAATATTAGGACATGAATTGAATTAAAGTAAAAACAATATATTAATATTCTAACTCAACAGCCTCGTAGACACAAAAGAAGCAGTTGAGAATGATTAGATTATCTATATACCAGTACCTACTTTGTAACTGTATCCCGAATGCTGTAGGTTTGACATCGATAGCCACCAAAAAAACTGAAAAAGAAACACGACAATTATTCCGTTCTGCCATCATCATTCTTCCTAGCCCACTCCTAGCAACAGGTGAACACGAATACGAACCAGTGGTGATGGAATATTGATCACGCACACCCTAAAACTATCTGTTGATACAACATTTATCTTTAGAATTATCAAATTTAATTTTGAAATACGCGAGCATCATAATGATGACGGCCTATGTTGAGATGTTTTTTGCTAGGGAAAACCGATTTATTGTAAATATATAGGAACTAGAAATAAATGAAGCAAGGTTATGTGCTAAGACAACCGTGTGGTGATAACATTATTACGTTAACATCAGCCGTACATATGACTGTGTACACTCGCCTGATACGATACACGGTACTAATTAAAAAGGTAATTTGAGTCCATACTCAAAAAAGTCTCAGTTCAATTCCGATAACTGTACTGCACGATGAACTCACTATGTCGTTTTTTTACGTATGTGTCAAAACTAATACGGTTTCCTTAACCACTCCCGTAAAAAATACTAATATGATTAAGTCTCATAATTCATATACGAGGCATAACTTCATTATAAATGCTGGCCGTTAATCGAAGGAAATTTTTCTACAAATGAGCAAAAACCTACGAACAAACGCCCCTCCTACATTTGGCGAATCCAGTAAAAGCCGCCCGCAAGGCCTAGTAAAAATACCTGCTGTGCCACCGCCCTCCGTGTTGCTCCAAGCTCCCACAGCCAAAGCAGACTTGCTACACGATACTCATATGAATGAGTTGTATCTGGAATATTGGCTGTAACAAATTGCTGCAGGTGTCCAATATTTTTTATAACCAGAATCGTGAGGACAAAACACTGCTCGACTGACCGGAATATTATTATTATTATTTGGTGAATCTCATTTGTCTGCTGGAACCTTGTTACTCCAAGGCTGGAGCCGACAACCACTGTCCACGTTTACACTAGAGAAGTCCTCTTATATTATTAAATTTGCTATATTTTCAATAAGAAAATTTATTCCAGATAGCCATACAGCTAGCTGTAGGCTCCTCGATGACACCATTCCATATCACACGGTCCGTTCCTTTTTGTTCCCGGCAAACTTCTTCCCATAGCCCGTTCAGGTCGGTCGGCCAGGGCCGGTCCTGTGCAGGCTCAACTGGAGCAGTTCACCATTTCATAGAAGACATCCAACCCACATAGAGCGCATTAGTACTAAACTCTTTTACATATTGACATTTTGTAGAAAACGAAGAACGTAGGAAATATTATTATTTTTTAACAAATTCAGTGATAAATTATCAATTTACTATTTATAATGATTCTCGTAAGAAGAAAACACTGATATTCACAATATTACTAATAACTATTAAACACTGGTATACACAATATTACCCTGCAAATTTAACATAGCAAAACATTTACTCTTTAAACATGTAATTTGTTGCATCTATGAATTTATATTTAGTTATTTTCAGAGGGGAAACCTGCCAAAAACGAGTGGTTAACATTTTTTATTACAATTACACAATCCCTGCCGTGTCTCCACCTTCCTGCCGCAAATCTTGTCAGCGTTATAAGACCTATTCTTTGTTGCTGTTTTAAGAGTCGTGATCCATTTTCCTACAACTTTAAAATTACATTATTTTTATCACTGAGAATGTGAGCATGACTTGAAGTTCTCATCGACTGTGAAAAATTTCAATTCATGATGCATATGAAGTAGCACTTCCTCGATAGTTGCATTCCGTCCAGGGCATATTTTCATTTTGTTTTATTGTTAATAACGCACGAGAGTCCTAACTGCTCCCAACCGTCCAGAGCCAGTGAGACTATGGCATCCCCATTTGGGGTATGTTGTGAGGCTGAAGGTAGGGAGAGGGGAAGGATATGGGAAAGAGGAAGGTTGGAAAGAACTGGGCTATTCAGATCTAGTCACTAAACACGGGTAATGGTCTTTCATCAGGGCGATACAATGGAGTACTTATACCAACCCTGATGTATGGCAGTGAGGCATGGAACTGGCAGAGGAAGGATGAAAGTAGACTGAATGCTGTGGAAATGATATCTTTGAGACGTATGTGCGGTAAAACCATGTATTATCGTATTAAAAATGTGGATATCCGGAAAGAATGCAAGGCTGATGTGAGCGTAATGAATAGGATCAAGAAAGGGACGCTTAGATGGTTTGGGCATGTAGAGCGAATGAACGAAGAAAGGAGTGTGAAAAGAATATATGATGCGAAAGTGAATGGAAGAAGTCGAGGACGCCCGAGAAAGACATGGCACGATCAAGTAAATCAAATACTTGAATCGGGTCATGTGAAGAGTCAGAATAACAGAAGAGTATGTATGAGACGATGTATGAATGTAAATGAAGCAAGGAATGTATGCCAAGACAGAGTTATATGGCGGTCCGTCCTCTCTGCCTACCCCTGCGGGGAAACGGCGTGATGGTTAGTTAGTTAGTTAGATACTTAGAGTATCTACCACTCTGGAACGTGCCGCAAATATACTATATATTATTTCATGCGAATTGAATGTGTTATGACACATTAAATTAAAATTGTTCGCGCACGCCAGGTTTGAACCCGCGACCTCTGTATTCGAAGTTGAGCGTCTTACCACTCGACCATGCAGGCCGTCAAATATTGATATCGTTGTAGATTCTAGTGTGAAAAGCTTCGCTGTTGCTTGTTTTACCAAACGTTACGAGTAGTTCTGCACTCCGTAGTACGAGTAGGTTTGGTAAGAATTGCTTCTTTGCATTCAAATAAATTATTCAATGATGACACCTTTCAGAAGTTTACATACTACCAAGATATATTTTAGTATTTTTTTCTAAAATTAATAAATTTTCCGTCTCTTATTTTATTTATTTTTATTTTATTTTATTAACGCCTTTAAGGTTTTTACATAAAATATATTTTAGTTAAATCAAGGAGTACAATAAATGGGTGGAATATAACATTAAAGCAAGAGTATTAAAATGAAAGTTAATTTTTAAAACGCAAATATATAAATATAGCGGTAACTAACTAACCATCACGCCGTTTCTCCGCAGGGGTAGGCAGAGAGGACGGACCGCCATATTACTCTGTATTGGCACACACTCCTTACTTCATTTACATTCATACACCGTCTCATACATACTCTTCTGTTATTCTGACTCTTCACATGACCCGATTCAAGTATTTGATTTACTTGATCGTGCCATGTCTATCTTCGCATCATATAGTCTTTTCACACTCCTTTCTTCGTTTATTCGCTCTACATGTCCAAACGTAGGTTTTAAAAATTAGTTAAATTAACATAATATATATTTCACAAAATAGTGTGATACGTATATAATACATAGGAAGATAAATTTTAAAGAAGTTAGTAAGTAAAGTGTAAGTATATTGCAACGTAGTGTAGTTACAATTAGTTATATTATTATAGAAGATTTGAAAAAATAATATAGTACATGGCATAATAACAACAACAAAAATGAATGATAATAACAATAGAATAACCATAAAATTAGTAAGTAGGTACTGTGTAAATAGTTAGTTACAGTGTTTTTATTTTCACGTAGCAATTATAAATACTAAGTTTGGAGATCGCGCTTTCGGAGTTTCGGGGCCGAAGGCTTGGAATGAACTCCCTCTGGAACTAAGATGTATAACGAGCCCAACAGAATTTCAGTCCAAACTGAAAACTTACCTTTTCAGACTCTCATATCCTTAAATTCATTAAAAGAATCAAACATAATCTGTCTCTCGACGAATCACCTTTAGATATGCAAATTTTAACCAAATCCTGTACTGTATGACAAATTCAGAAAGTCCATTCTTTTAATTTCGCTCCCATGCCCTAAATCGGAAAAAAAATAAAAATAAAATAAAAATAAAAAATTATAATAATAATTAAATAATAATCATAATTTTAAGTTCATAATTGTGTCTATCTGATGGGACCTGCCAGGTAAGTATGTTCCTGTATATTTTCTTATTTAAACTAGGAATTAATATGTAACGATAGAAAGTATGATCTGTCCAGCGCCCTTGAGGTGATTTTTCACAAAAACGGCGCTATACAAATCGTCCAAATATTATTATTATTATTATCTTATAAAGTGTACGAGTATAAGATAAAATACGAGACGGTAAAAATAGACGCGGTACATTAAACGTACATATTTTTATTTGTTACGTACTATTTCAATCCGACACTAAAATCAACGAGTGTTTTTTTTACATTGCCTATTTTAGTATCTTGAAAGAGAACGTCTGGAAAAAAAAATACATATTTTATGGTAAGTAAGAGAATTTACGTTTTTCACCGACTTAAAAAATAAACCACCGTGACATGTAATAATTATTAATTTATTTACGACTTGCGATCTCGCGGCATTTTTTTTAAACAATACGCGCCATTTCGAACTGGTGCATAGAATATTAGTTTCAAGTTTTTTCTTCTTTAATTAAAGTTATCATTTTAAAGCTTTAAGATATTTATCAATTTCCATTTCTATAATTTATTATTATTAGATTATTACAGTTATCAAATTCCTCTGCTCACATGCTATGCATATAATTTATGAAGTAACATTTTGAGACATCAATTTTAGTATTATTTTATCACAAAGATTAACCGTCTTATAATAAGAATAATTCGTGAGTTCGGTTTATCCAAAAAATTGATTACTACAAACTTTATATCCTTTTATATCTTGATTGATGAGAAAAGAGCCACATTTGAATGGACATACCTATTCTTAGATTTCTGATTTAATCAGTTTTTTACCATTTGCTCGTAGTTTTGTGTCTTTACCGTTATAATAGCGTATGCAAGCAAAACTTTTGCGTAATTTATGTACATATTTGATTTATTAATAATCGCAGCATTAATTTATTCTGTTCGAACGCGCCTGTGAACTAAGTTCGTGAATAATCATGACTAATTGAATGCAAATCTGTCTTCAAAAACCGTTTTAGATTCATGAGGATTCTTCAATCATTTAAAATACTGGGCATTCATTTAGATACAACTTTACGGATTTATAAAAGAATTTTCAATTTTATGCATTTTTGGAAAAGTATCTAAATTCCGTGATGAACTTTGCTCATTTTTTTAAATGTATTTATTTAACTTGATAATTATATGACAACAAAAAATATATAATTATTAATTTAAATTAAGATCTATTTTTTATTACCCACTAAAGAGACATACATTATTGATTAATTGAAGCTCTCGTTGATGCTTTTGTATGATTATATTTCTGCCATAACATAATTAATCAGGCCTTAAATTCAAATTACATAAATTTCCAATATTAGACAAATCAAATCAGCGAGGAGAAACCTGCCAACAGAGGCGACTGAATTACTAGCCAGTTCGTACGTTGCTTCACGTCTACGTTACTACTTATTACGATTACGTCTAGATTTGCAACGGAATATACGCAAGTCTTCCCAAATATTAAATTAACAAATAATTCCAATACTGCGGTAAGAATTACAGGTATAACCGGACTATCGAAATATTACCATATTTCAAAGCATCTTTCATAGTGAATACCGCACTATGGTATCCCCAATTAGGGTACGTTGTGAGGCTGAAGGTAGTGGAGAGAAGAAGGAAGTAGGGAAGGGAAAGGTTGGAAAGCACCTGGCCATTGAGATCTGGTCACCAAACACGGCTAAAGCCATTTCAAGCAACGTTTCCATTCTGAATGGTGGTCTTTCACCAGATCGATACTTAAAGTATCCATCACTCTGGAACGTGCCACAAATATACTATTATAGTCTGGATAATCCGCGGTCTCTGGATTCGTAGTCGAGCGTCTTACCACTCGACTACGGAGGCTGTCAAATATCCCGAAGGAATCTAGTTCAAGCTTTTCCGGATGGTATTCAGGTAGAATGGTGGAATTGTTCCGGCTTACTCATCGGAACTGTGTATTCCTGACAGTCTACTCTTAGATCAGCATCGTCACCAGCTATCGGAAGGTTGAAGGAACCGAAGCGTACACCAGGCACTAAGTTCGGAGAGCGTGCTGCAGGAGTGTCGGGTCCTTAAACCTGGAATAAACTGCCGCATGATCTAAGAATGATCAAAGACTACAGAATTCAGAGCTAAACTTAAAACTCATCTCTTCAGAGAGTCGTATCCATAACTGGTAGAATTGAAAACGTAATTTTCATAGCTAGGCTAGTAGTTACTCAAAGTCCTATATAAATTAAGTTGTAAAGCGCCGTTGAGGTGATTTTCCCACGAAAACGGCGCTATAGAATTAATCCATTTTTTTTTAATAATTAGTGAAATAATAAGTTGATCGTTGAATGTTTTATCCTAAGTTGAAGCAACTCGCACACAAATACTCGAATAACTGGAAAGAACATTGGTAAATGGCGACCTTGGAGAACCATTTAACATCGGAGCACCGCTTTGTCTTCGCGTTTCCTCTGCATGACGTAATCATCTCAATTACTTTTAATTGATCTCCATCTAATCTCCCAAACTCGCTGTACGAGTATTCATTTACACAGAGACCTCCCACTCCACGGACGGAGATATAAATAGCCTGGCAGCCCATAGCCTTAGTCCTTAATTATTCATATAAGCCTATACATCGTGAATAATATTCAAATCTTAAATAGCAATAAATCTATTTGGCATCACCAATTTATAGGGTATGTTGTGAGGCTGAAGGATCACACTGAGAAGGGGAAGGAGATAGGATAGAAGAAGGATGGGAAATGCAGTTCAGTCGTTATTATAATATCAAATCATTGTACGCCTGTTTCACGAATTGAGCTTTTTTTATGACAGATCTATTAAAATGTTGAAGACAGTCGCATTCGGGTGGGGTTAATAAAATGACCCCGGGGAGTTTTTCCAACCAATGGTAACCCCAAAGTCTATTTGACAAACAATCATTATTTACTGTAACTGTTTCAGAGGATATATTTTTAAACCTTTCTGTACCTAGTCACCCTTTTAATCTTGCTTATTAAAGCGTTTTCGTGACATAATCTTTGGTAGTTTGTTTTTGTTAATTTGTTAGAGAAAATTATATTTATAATCTTAATCTTAGATATCGCGCAAAACACTCGTTCGGGGTGGCATTAGAACGCCCTTCGGAGCGGGAGTGTTGAGATCACGGTAAAATAGAATTCCTGAAACACCCACTCTCCCCCGAATCATTTATTTGAGTATGTTTTAAAAATACATATTGCAAATACCGCACAAAATTCCCAAATGCTCCCAACCCCTAGAGCCAGTGGGACGATGACACCCCCAATCGGGATGTATTGGGAGGGTGAAGATAGTGGGAAGGGGAAGGGGAGGGGGAAGGGAAGGATATGCAAAAGAGGAACGTCGGGAAGTTCCTGGCCATTCAGATCAGTTCACCAGTGCGACACTACGAGTATCTACCACTCTCGAGCGTGTCACCATCGACCGCGGAGGCCGTCGATGGTGACACGCTCGACTACGAATACAGAAAACACGCCAAAACTTTTATTTTACTTTTGTGAATATAACCTTTCTTAATAAGCTTTTCAGACTCTCATATCCTTAAATTCATTAAAAGAATCTCAACATAATCTGTCTCTCGACGAATCACCTTTAGATATACAAATATATAGATAACCAAATCCTGTACTGTACGACAAATTCAGAAAGTCCATTTTTTTATTTCGCTCCCATGCCATAAATCGGAAAAAATAAATAAAAAATAAAATAAGAATCATAATTATAATTTTAAGTTAATAAGTGTGTCTATCTGATAGGACCTACCAGGTAAGTATGTTCCTATATATTTTCTTATTTAAACTAGGAATTAATATGTAATAATAGAAAATAAGATCTGTACAGCGCCCTTGAGGTGATTTTTCACAAAAACGGCGCTATACAAATCATCCAAATATTATTATTATTGAAAGTTAGTACCAAATATACCTACTAAATTATTCATTCTGTGATACTCGTATAATCAATCTGTCAAAATGATTTGTTTCAAACACAGATATCGTGGATTATTGCGCTTTAGTCGTTGCCTCCTTGCTGATCTCACTCCCCACATCGGCGATCTTCCTCTGCTCCTCCTGTCTTCCACTCTGCCAATGCCCCTGAGATTCCGCCGGTTCAAGTTCTCAGTTTGACAAGCAACGTGTTAAAAGCATCTTACGAAACGTCGTAGGCAGACATTTGATATACACCTATTATCGATGCCTAGATCTTCCTCTCGTGGATTAATTTCACCGTTAATTGACCGTTTTTCATCTAATGATTTTAATAATACCAATTATTTTACTTTATTCTACATTTTTTTATTTAAGACCTGACCTGTTTCACCTTATGACGGCATC
Organism: Drusus annulatus; assembly: GCA_022651775.1. Classification (NCBI taxonomy): domain Eukaryota; kingdom Metazoa; phylum Arthropoda; class Insecta; order Trichoptera; family Limnephilidae; genus Drusus; species Drusus annulatus. The sequence continues at coordinate 199,479 of JAGWCC010000584.1, forward strand.
TTCAGACTGGTACACTTTTAAGTAAATCTATGGCATATATTAGTGTCCGGAATGGACGCTTTTTGAGTATCATAGTGAACATCTGTGACTTTAGGTTTTGTTCTGACAGAGGCGGCTTTACTATACATTCAAACATACATTCTGGTAGTTTTACTACCTTCTGGAAGACAGGCTACACGGGATGCGTTAGATGCGTTTGTGGGTTTAGTATATATATATACATGGCCTGTTCAAAAGAAAAGGTGAATTTTGAATTTTCGCGGGCTGTGTACATTCGATAATCGATTTTTTTTTGTTATGTTGGTACACATATGTTTATAATATGTTAGCATTATCAGCCATTTTGGATTAGTTAATCAGATGAAAACCACGTTTAAAGCGTGTATCACAAAGATAGCAGAGAGTGAATGATTTCGTTGTCGCGATATAATTTTCAATTATTAAAAAATAAATTAAATCGAAATATGATGATGTACCTACGATACCATACCAACCGTTCAATCAGTGTTGACGTGTTTCAATGTTAAATACCCAGTGAAACCGCAGCGATCCAAGTCAAAGTATCAACTTATGTCATCTATCGAAAACCTAACACAAACATGCAAGATATAATAATATTCGGAGACTTCACCTTGACACTTTCATAACCACATATTCTTTTTTTAATTCTTCCAACACCATATACAACCTTAAAGTAACAATATATGGTGCGATAAATCACTTTCTCCGGGTTTTTACGTCGTACGCCAAACATGCAAGATATAATAATATTCGGAGACTTCACCTTGACACTTTCATAACCACATATTCTTTTTTTAATTCTTCCAACACCATATACAACCTTAAAGTAACAATATATGGTGCGATAAATCACTTTCTCCGGGTTTTTACGTCGTACGCCATGAGAGAGAAAGAGACAACAAATTTCGTAGACCGCTTCTATATACTGTAAGGATGATCTTGAGCTCCTGGTTCACGGCGGGACTCCGCCCACATTTTTTATTATGCCACTAAACTTGACACAACTAAACGGTTTTTTAGGTTATATGCTATATTTTTGTTGATAAAAATACTGTGAAAAAGTGGCTATAAACTCTATGTATACAACAAATCATTTTACACGAGAGTCAATGATACAAACAGCAGATGGATCACACATTGGAGGGCTAAATCCCGGCTTGTGCATTTTTTAAATTTTATTATCGTGAATACCGCACGAGAGGCCCAACTGCTACCAACCGCCTGGAGCCAGTGAGACTATGGCATCCCCAATAGGGGTATGCAATGAGGCTGAAGGTGGTGGGTAGGAAAGGATTTAGAAAAAGGAAGGTTGAGAAGCACCTGTATATTCAGATCTGGTCACCTAACACGGCTAAAGCCATTTCAAGCAACGATTAGATTCTGGATGGTGGTCTTTCGCCAGGATTTAAATAAATGTACGGATAGGGTATGCAGCTAACGCCATCTTCGACGACTGTCAACAAAGTATAGTAATCTGTCGTAATTAGCGTTGGGAAAAACTTCAATGTATTGTAAATGCTTCACGAATTGCTAGTTCTTTAAAATGAACCCTTCGCAGTGAACACTTCAACTGAAGTCGAACTCGCAAAAAAGAGATTTAAATTTATCCGGTTATTTGTTCTTTTTGGAACCGGTTCATCGCCGAAAAAAACTCGTTTTAGTCGGTAGGGATTTGAAAGTAAAAAGAACTGGAACTGGTTCCTCGCCGAAAAAAACGCGTACTACTCGATAGAGATTTCAAATTGAAAAGAACTGGAACCGGTTCCTCGCCAAAATAAAAAGTACTAGTCGGTAGAAATTTTAAAACGAAAAAAACTTCCAAAAAATCACGTTCCTTTAGATCGAAGTACTCTGAAGTCGGACTTCAATTGAAGTAATTGTAATGAAGTACTTCTTTATAGGCTTTGAAGTTCAACTTCAAAACTGTACTGCTGCAAATTGAAGTAGTTCTTTGTAATCTAACTTCCATTGAAGTATTTGTTCAATGAAATGAAGTTAATGAAATGAACGAACGCTAAAATGAACTACTAACTTCAATTGAAGTATTTGTACAATGAACAATGAAGTAGGAACTGCTGCCAGAAGTAGTTCTTTCGAAGCGGTCACAACGCTAGTTGTAATAATGTTGGCGCTTTAAATCTTTGTCTATTTGAAAATCCTCAAGACGTCTACTCGGTGTGATGTGGTGTGTGCATGTTGACATCTGTAGACAAAGGGGGTTCAATGTAGAACGGCTGAGCGCGAAATACTACGTCATAAAGTTTCGCGGTAGCCAAACATTTCCCTCCTTTGTTAGCGAAGTTTGTCACTTTTGTACGTGAAAACCGCTCTTGCGCAATACATGTCTAGCGTACATTCATATATTTACTATTAGCGGCTTCTGTAAAACTATTTTCATTTCAAATCATATTTACTTTCGCATCACAATTCGGTACTCTTCAATTTTTAGTCGAGAAGTGTTATTTTAGTGTGTGAACCAATGAAAAAAGACTTTGTCAAAAAGTTGTTTGCGTTGAAGATAATTCGATACTCCGCTGGATGATGCTGCACGCTGTACGTCTCTCGCTAACAAGAGTGCCTAAAAATAACCGAAGCAAACGAAGGACCGAGCTACGTAGGTACTCCTCGCAGGCACTAGGCAGTACTTCGTCGTGAAATAAATATTTGCCCAAGTATTTAGGGCTATCACGAAGCGTGTAATTATTATCGTTCTGCCTTGTCGGCCGGACATTATTTCTACGTGTATTTTTCCCGCTCGCTTCTCGCATTTTAATGATGCCTTGTTTGCAATCAGATATCTGGAAATTAATTAAATTTAATGTACCTTTTGTTTCCCACAATTCCAAGAAAATGATCACTGCGGAAATGCCCACCGATGAATAACGAATGTTAGCGTAATATTGTCAATATTAAAAAGTTGAACACCCACGGGCTGTCCTTCACTATTAACTTCACGATCTTAGGTTAGTGATAACCTCGCATCCCTAAATCTCTGGCTTTTAATGTATTCAATCAATTGGAATGATCATAAGTATTTTATCTTCAAGGACCTGAAATGATCATAAGTATTTTATTATTTTATTCATGTGTCTTCAACCTAGGCTCACCCCAAATGTTCCCAGCATGTTTGATTATCGGCGGCTCTCACGCATAAACAGCTGGCAGTTCTCTTTAGGTCTTCACCCCATCTCATCCGCGGGTGACCTATGTTTCTCGTTTCCAACGAAGGTCGCTCTATATTGGAATTTCAATGGTCATCGTCCATTTCTTTCGCTTCTAATCCATTCATTCGTCTGTTTGATCTGTGTCACTATGTTCGCATCACACAGATCTTGGTGAGTACCTACAGGTAGTATGCAATTATTGAAATTTTCGAAGGCTTCGAGTATTTTCCAGTTTTTGAGGATTTGGCTTTTTTTAAGTTCAGTATGGCGGCCCATTCAAAACGTTTTCTCTGTTATTTTGTTAACTGTCGCCATGTAAACAATCCCTCTGTTTCACTGTTCACGTGTTCTTTAGCCGCAGTGTAAACCTAAAGAAAACGAACGCAACAATCTGCCATCACAGCCTCGCATGATACACAGATACACACATGCGCAGACACAGGTACACGAATACAAGGATATACAGACACAAAGATACACGGATACACAGATTTACACGCAAAATCTATTTTTATCCTCGCCACAAGATTGTTATTTACGAGTCGCTGTGCAAATTTCCGTTACATTTCACAGACTGACAATTAAAATTACGAAAAAGTACGGAAAAAAATATGAGCTAAGTGTGTGCTGTTCGGTCAGCGCCGCGAGGAACGGTTTCCTCGAAGAGCTCGGCAAACAATCGGCTGTCCTTCGTTCTATAAATACTACGATTAAACGTTCATGCACTATCTAACATTCACAAGTCAAATACAATTTAGACAAAACGCGACTTTCAATTCGGTACATGTGTGCTTCTGGTATACGAGTATTTAGTTATTACTCTCGGGTCGCACGTCAAAATGACAAAAGTGTCTAATTTAGTTTAATTTGGAGGGTACTCCCAGGCCGTACCCTTTGGCTAACAGCCTGCAGCTCGCCGTGATGAGCCGCCCAAAGAATCACCAGATGATAAGGACGGTATAAAGTGTAGGTAAGGTGCCGCGGATATAAATAGACTGGAGCGGTGAGGCCACTTTCCGGCCAGCCTTCTGCCTCACGAGATCACTTACCGCTGTGGACTCTGGACACTGCGAGTCTTGTTTCAATAGATAGTGACTCTCCTTCCCTGCTGTAGTGCTGTCACAGACACAAACCTCTCGCACAATTGGCAGAAGGGGATCGAACGCCACCATGTTCCTTCCAATCACTCTTTCCTTCACATTCTTCAAGAACTTCAAATCAAAAATATATAATACCCACATAGTGTGTAGATGTATTAATAATAAATAATAATATTTGGACGATTTGTATAGCTCCGTTTTTGTGAAAAATCACCTCAAGGGCGCTGTACAGATCTTACTTTCTATCGTTCATATTAATTCCTAGTTTAAATAAGAAAATATACAGGAACATACTTACCTGGCAGGTCCCATCAGATAAACACAATTATTAACTTAAAATTATGATTGAGGTATTGAAACCTTTTAAACATACGTTTTTTTAATATTTTGAAGCGAAGAAAAATGTCTTTAAAACGTATTTTAAAATATGCAAAAATCAAATACGCTTTGAAAATGAATAACTTAATTAAGTAGGGATATAAGATAACTTAACATAATTGAAGTAGAAGGAAATATTTTCAGAATCGCCCCGGTTAGAAACCAACATTCCGAATCGAAACAATGCTTCAAACGGTTTTTAACTATATTTAACGACCAAATGCTTAATATGACCTCAACGACATCTTCTAATTTAGGGATGCTGAAGTTCAACTTACTTCCAGATTTAAAAAAATCATAAACGGCTTCTATGTACGATGCAGTGACAAGAAACAGACAACTTTCGCGTAACTCGTGTAATTCACCAGTTATGCACCGACATCGGCTCTATTCACCCGGAGATCGGTGATTTTTCATACACCTTGCAGTAATAAACATATCTTTTTGATTGTTGATCTTTCTGATTGTTTAGAGTATATAGAGTGATATCTATCCAAGGCAGTGTAGTCAGTTTTTGATGATTTTTACCGGACTCGGCGGATCTGGGCGTGGCTAAGACTAAGGCTAGGGTATTTATACATCCATTCATATCACATATCGACATAATGTTTTTGTTTATTTGTATAACCACTTTTTCACAGTATTGTTATCAAAAAAAATATAGCATATAACTTTAAAAAAACCGTTTAGTTGTGTCAAGTTTAGTGGCATAATAAAAAATGTAAGCGGAGTCCCGCGGTGACCCAGGAGCCCAAGATCATCGTGACAGTACATAGAAGCGGTGTATTATATTTGTTGTCTCTTTCTCTCTCATGGTGTGCGACGTAAACACCCGGAGAAAGTGATTTATCCCAAGTTTGTATAGGTTGGGTAAAAATAATTAGCTCTCTCTCCATACATTATCACTCCAAGGTTTTGGCCTTTTGACATTTCGTCGCCCCGAAATATTCTTTAGCTGTGATAAATCGTGCACGTTGAAAAAATTGCGGTTTACAATAAATCATAAATAAATAACATCTACAGAGGAAATGGGCTTCCTTAGCGCCGTCATTCCGCGGTCATCCTCCGACTTGCCCGTTTAGTAAACTAGTTTCAGGAATACATCTATTTTAGTTTTCAATAAAATAACTGTCCCGAAACCAGACAATATAAAACCTTTTGATGGTAGGTACCACGTACCACCGATGGGAGATATTCCGCTGTGAAATCAGAAACTGCAGACCTAAACTTTTATTTATTTTTTAAATGCGTAATATATCGACTGTGTTTAAGAAAAAAGGTAGTAACCGTCAATATCAAAATTATACACGAGAAACGTTTCGAGTCAGTTTTTCATAATACAGGCTTGGAATAAACTCCCTCCGGAACTAAGATGTACAACGAGCCCAACAGAATTTCGGTCCAAACTGAAAACTTACATTTTCAGACTCATATCCTTAAATTCATTAAAAGAATCTCAACACAATCTGTCTCTCGCCGAATCACCTTTCGATATACAAATTTTAACCAAATCCTGTACTGTACGACAAATTCAGAAAGTCCATTTTTTAATTTCGCTCTCATGCCCTAAATCGGAAAAAAAACATTATTATAATTTTAAGTTAACAGTCAGCACTCAAGAATGACGTTAAACGTTACTTTGTAGCATTCTAATACAACCAATACCACAAATGATTTATCTGCAAATTTTCTATGGGTAATTAGAAAAATGTCCGAGGTTTCTAGTGAATACATTTTTTAAACTCTAATCCTTTAAATTCTATGAAAAACATACTAAGATGTCAGTAAAACGTGCAGATTAAAAACCAGCGAAGGCATTTTTGAACGTTTTACCTAAAATTCCAGCATTCATTTCAAAAAGAATTTAAAAGATTACTGTTCAAGAATTGGATTCACTGAAAACCTTAGACATTTTTCTAACTACCTGTATAGAATTAACAGATAAATAATTTGTAGTTTTACTTGCACTAAAAAGCCAATAAGTGTGTATTCTTGGGTGCTGACCCTTAATAAGTGTTTTTATCTGATAGGACCTGCCAGGTAAGTATGTTCCTGTATATTTTCTTATTTAAACTAGGGATTAATATGTAATAATAGAAAAAAAGATCTGTACAGCGCCCTTGAGGTGGTTTTTCACAAAAACGGCGCTATACAAATCATCCAAATATTATTATTGTTATTTTCAGGACAAGGAAGGGCTGGTAATTATCAATTTAGAGTTTATATGAATGAATGAATGATATTTAGATAGTGAAACATTAAGGCATAATAGATGTGGTTCAAGTCATTTACCCTCGATGTATATTTGGGATGCGTGCCCTTGAATTTAAAAAAAACTAATTTTGTCATAAAGTAGATATTCGTCGAATGTAACCTTTCTCCGTGATGTTTTATTGGTGAGAAAAATAACAATTAATCGTTTTCACAAAGCATGAGAGTTTCCTTCCTTTTCACTCCCTAAACGCGGTCGCTATGTTCATAGCAATTTAATCTCAACCACTCCAAACGCGTTTATTGAACACGTGCAGAGGCATAAGAACTGCCAACCCATACTCGCGCAAAAATATGAATTAAATTGGATTAAATAATATGAAATTATTGCAATAATTAATTCTAGCCTTTCAAAAAACGCGCGAAGTTTAGTTAATAGCACCGCACCGCCGCGAGCGCCCCACTGACCTTACTACTATAACGTATCAAAAGCAGTAACTACGTGTGCTCCAATGCCGCCAACGCCAGAGTAGATTATTCTATGTTCACTAGACTACACAAAGTGTGTATGCTGCGAGCTGTGTGCGCGTTCAAGTACCTAGTTGGTATTAGTATCTTTGGTAGTGTCTAGGCAGTGCTTTTACACAACAAAGCCAATAAAAATCAGTGATAACTGTTGGTACCTATCTCTGTTATCAATTAATCCGCTGTTTTTCCCACTGCCTACCCAGGCCAAAAACTTTGTTCACGCCACTTAAAGCGTGCATACCTACCACCAGTACTAACGTTTGTAGCGCAAACTTGGACTGTCACCAACGACGTTATATCAAAAATAACGACCCACGAAGGTAAAAATACTAAAAGGTGGATTAGGAGCAAGACGAAAGTTGCCGACATTTCCATCACTATCTCCACTTCCAAGTAAGCCTGTGCCGGGCTCGTAGTAGAACAACTAACAAATGACCGTTGGAATGCCGGTAGCAAATGCCTCGTATGAGTGAGTCGCTAGAAATCCTGAAACTGGTGACATTCGATAAGAGCCTTTATACAAAGTAGAACGCCAATTGGCAGAAGGCTTGTGGCTTCCTTAATGATTCGTTGAGTAGAAATTTGCATCTATGCAAAACGAGTTCTCGAAACGAGACAGCGAAATTGATACTGGTATCATAAAAAGCCTTATTTAAGATCTATGCATCAAAGTAGTTCTAACCATCTGAATGTTACCTTAGTTACATAAGGGTTCCTTGACATAGTGTCGTCATCGCATACCTGTACACTATCCACTAGTTACATGCCAGATTACACCTTTGTAATGCATCATTGTCTATTTATCTCGTATCGAATAATCTGTCACATGCAACAGATTTTCATATTTGTCGCGACAACGATCATGTTATCGTGTTTAAGTCTGCGCACGGGCGTGAAACGCCTCGTGTTTCTACACCGCAAATGCGGTCTGGCTTCTACGTATCAGTAGTACCTATCCACATTTTTGTATATTTTTTCATGGGAGCCCAACACCCAAGTAATATGCTATTCAACAAAATAAAATACTTCATTAATATTGTCCATGTATAAATGTCATAATTTTATAATAGTAGTGTTCTTAACAAAATATGTAGGTGGAAGATGGTAAGCTAAGTTTGATTTGGCGGGTAACCCTTGACGCGAATTCCGGGTGGGGCATCGTTTTGATTCTGAGCGTCGGTATCTCACCAGGGTGATACTGAGAGTATCTTCCACTCTTTTACTAGATGCAAACATGCTGTAGTAAATACCGCACAAGAGTCGTAACTGCTCCCAACCGTCTGAAGCCAGTGGGACTATGACATCCCCAATTAGGGCATGTTTCGTGACTGAAGGTTGTGGGGATAGAAATGAGATGGGGAAGAGGAAGGTTAGAAAGTACCTGGCCATTCAGATCTGGTCACCAAACACGGCTAAAGCCATTGCAAGCAACATTTCGATTCTGAATGGTGGTCTTTCACCAGGCCGATATTTAGAGTATCTACCACTCAGGAAATATCAATATTTTAATACCAAAACGTTGTTTCGCCCTCGTCGGGATTAGAACCCGCTTTTTGAAGAGCTTTTCGCTCATCCACGGAGGTCGTCTAATCACCCGCAACCCGCTGCCATCGTTACCAGATCGTTTTGCTTTATCAAATCCACTGCTACCTGGCTACTTGCTACAGAACAATGGTAATTAGCTTCGCGCTTCATTAGCTTGACCTGCCTCGCCGAGTGCTCTCTGCTCCGTGCCAAAATGCGTTCCTACATTTCCATAATATCAATTAATGATACACTGCACGCTCGAGATCCGGTCGAACGTTGAACCGAATGGCGTCCGACACAACCAGAAACTGGCGGCTGATGACTGACGACTGATGACTGATGACTGGCGACTGGGCCCGGTGACAATCCGCCTCTTCATCTCGGACGTCAGCTTATTATGTTTCTATTATTAGAACACCCGCATAATACGACCGAGTAATGACATCTGTAAACATCAATGGCCACTCGTCAGCGGTCAACAGTCAGCCAGACTTGGGCCGTATGCACACGGAGATACTCGAAAGAAACTGAACTGGTTTGTGATTAATATTACAAGCCGGTTACTAACTCTTTGGTGACGCAGCTCCGCACACGCGGGCTACTCAGAAGTGATCCAAATCGGTAGTTTTCTGCGTGGTGTACAAGGCGGTGAAATTATATGAAACGGGATATTTTTACACTTCTCCCTGATTTTGTATTCACTTGTTGATCGTTCATTTTCGTGAAAAATTTTAATATTATAAAATGAAATATGTACAATGAAATGATATAAAAATTATAAAATACATTCATAAAATTAATATATACGATAATATTATAAAATAAAATTATGTGACAAAAAATAATAATAACAGTGAACTAACAATGAGAAAATAATACATAATATTTATACAAATTAAAACTATCTAAAATCATGATCGTTACCATAAATCATGAGAGAAAAAGGTTCAGATATGGGTATAACAGTACATGTGTACATCAACAGATAAAAAAAAAACAATTTACCAGAAGCTAAGAGTATAAAAATTCAGATGAAACATATGAGTTCATGTTAACATATTTGTCAAATCTAAGAAAAGGAAATAAGATTGAGGACAGTTAATATGTTGGTACTTAAAACATTAATATTCAAGTATTATAAGTAAACGATTCTAAAAATGCAAACAGTGTAAATATAACAAGTAACAAAAGAAAAATAAATATTTTATGACAATGAGTATATGGCTCTCAGTAGATAGTGAGGACATTGTCTTATAATGATAGAAGAGAAAACCGAAACAAAGCCGTTGATGTCTTCAATCTGACGAGAAACTAGGCGACATAAGACTCAAGTCAAAAACGAGTCGGCAGGTCGAGTTTCTTAGCAACTGGTTACTAAAGCGTTAGTTACTGTTTTTGGCAGTAGCGCCGTGTGTGGGGTAATCGCGGACTGGTTAGTAATAATGCGTCCGTGATCAGTTTCTTTTGAGTATCTCCCTGTGCTGGGGCAACATGGGACTGAAGAAAGTTATATTTGAAAGGGTTGGTAAAGCTAATTTGATATACGTGCATATTGGTTGTTTATAGAGCCGATTTTCATGCGTAACAAATGTAAGAAATCTGGAATAATATGAACCCTAGTATAAATGTTATTCCGTAGTTTTCGTATCAAGTGGGAACTGCTGTTAAAAGTATTAAAATCATTTGTACGCCTTCATATTGAATTCAAACTGGAGATAATCACAATTGATGGAGCTTTTTTCACTATTGGTATTATTTATAGTTCATAATAGAAGTACTAGCCGACTAAACTCGTGTTTCAAATAATCAAGCCCTGTTTGTTTTCTACTCAATAATCAATCAACAGCTGTTACTTAATTGAATCGCACTGTTTACCAGGGCCAGGGGTTAAATGGAGAGAGATCACAAGTCAATTAACTTAGTATCGTGACAGTCGATGGAGTGGTAGAGCGACCACACGATAGGATCAGAGATCAACCCACGAGGCAGTGTACGACCACTATCGCAATACGCTCATTCAATTTCTGATCACTATAATTATTAATTTTCAATTATATTTCAGGTCAGTGAAATGTAAATAAACGATTACATGTTATAAACGAAATAGGTATTTAGTTTTAAAATAGGAAATTAATGTAATAAACTAATCCTAACTCTGATACGATTGAATATTGTCACAAACATAAGTAATGTTTGAGTTGATGAAACCTGCTAGGCCATGTTTGGAGGCGTTTCTTGAAATGTGTCGGTGAAACCCTTAGAGTATATAGAGTGGTATCAATCCAAGGCAGTATAGTCAGTTTTTGATGATTTTTACATGACTCGGCGGACCTGGGCGTGGCTAAGACCAAGGCTAGGGTATTTATACATCCATTCATATCACATATCGACATAATGTTTTTGTTTATTCGTATAACCACTTTTCACAGTATTCATATCAACAAAAATATAGCATCTAACCTAAAAAACAGTTTAGTTGTGTCAAGTTTAGTGGCATAATAAAAAATGTGGGCGGAGTCCCGCGGTGACCCAGGAGCCCAAGATCATTATGACAGTACGTAGAAGCGGAGTATTATATTTGTTGTCTCTTTCTCTCTCATGGTGTACGACGTAAAAACCCGGAGAAAGTGATTTATCGCAAGTTTGTCTCTCTCCATACATTGTTTCTCCAAGGTGAAACCCAAACGGTTACAATTAAGCCTTTGACCGGGTTTGGCACCGAGGACTTATCAACAAATTGCCATCTTATTGACTTCCCTTGTTTTCTTAGCTAAATTAACCGCCCATGAGGTGATATTTTTAATTAGCCTAGTTCCTAGTGGTAGGTGTAGATAAGTATAGTTATTGAGAAGAAAGGTAGCACAGCTATTTACTTAACACTCCAACAATCAACATATGTACATTATCTTGAACTTTGCATTCAATTAATTTGGTTTCGTTAATTGTATCCTGTTAATCATTCACTATCCGGCCGAGTAAATCTTTCAGTGTACAAACATAAGGAATTCACGGTGAAAAGGAGTCGCCATATTTCTACCAATGATCTTTAGAGGACAGAGAAGTCACGATTTGTTTTCGGTCGCATACTGTCATGTGCTCGGTGGTCAGACATCGCCATCTAGCGTTGAATGTCAATGTTATTGTTTGAATATCAGAGATCTAAAGCACAGTATACAATGAATAGGAAAAACACTTTTCTGGAAGCTGGCCATCAAATAATCGTTTCCACCGTGTCATTAACGTGGGGGTAACGTTGTAACACTGTATTACCCCATGACCGTTTTCGACAATCAACGATAGCTAAGTTCGCTCATTCGTTATCTAAAATATGGTCAAATTTATCTTATCCTCATTCGTTATATGAAATACCTTGGCGAAAAATACAGTTTTTATTTCGTTTAGGATAAAAAATATTAAATTGCTAACTAGCGTAGCAATTACAATACTATATCAATAGATTTTCGACGAATACACCACAGGCATCAGAGGAAATAATTGCGCTGTCAATACATTTCAATGTTGTCCAATCTTCAGTCAGATATAGGTCCGTCCGACAGAATCATCCACTTTTCATAGTTGTGTCGGAAAGCCACTACAAAAATTAAGGACTTTCAGCCATCCCAATAAAAATACAATGAAAAGTGCATATTTTTGTTGACATTTCAACGGGCGTACTTATGATTTGTTTTTTTTTTTTTTTAATATTCCTCAGTCGGCCATAGTTTGTGGTTTCTGCACGTTCACCTTTACTTTAATATCCCCATAAAACACAGGTGTTCTTGCAGGCCAATGCAAATCAAGGCCAGATAAACAATACGGTTTTTGAAAAACATCTTCCGTGTTGGTTAAACATAGACCGGTAGATATTTGTAGTCTTGAGCCAACTAGGAATGTGCTAAAGAGACGTCTCTTGAATGGGATAGAGGATAACAGCTTGAATATTTAAATTTTCGCTAATAAATCTTACGGAGTACCCCAAGGCAGCGTGCTTGGTCCAATCCTATTCCTTATATATATATTAACGATCTTTGTCACCTCCAAATAGATGGCGAAATTAGAAGTTTCGCTGATGACACTGTGTTACTCTTTAAAGATACAGACTGGAATACACTAAGCAAAAAAGCAGAGCTCGGTCTTAGAATCACCAAAAAATGGCTCGACTCAAATTTGTTAACTCTTAATATCCCAAAAACTAAATTCATAACTTTCAGCATTGACTCGAGAGGCCAACCCTCCCAATGCATTAACCTAAAAATACATAACTGTCACCCAGCACACTCCCTATGCAACTGTCCCCAAATAACACACACGGAAACCATTAAATATCTCGGCGTACACTTTGACCAATACATGAAATGGGATAGACAAATTAATTCTGTAAAAGCAAAACTAAACCGATTAATCCACTTTTTCAAAAACCTAAGAAATATTCTAAGCATCTACGATATAAAAAACATATACCTTGCACTAGCCCAATCCATTATGGAATACGGCATTATTGCTTGGGGCTGTGCAAATAAAGTTTTTATTAAAACTCTGTTAAAAGCCCAGAAAACCTTAATAAAAGTAATACTTAAAGTACCGATTCAAACACTGACCTCAATCATATTCCAAAAATTTCCAGTGCTTACCATACAAAAAATATTTTCTAAACATATACTAACTTTCCTTTACAAAAATATAAATACGTTTGTCACCTCACAAAATACTCGTAACACTAGATCAAGACATGCACATCAACTAAAAATACCTAAAACATACACATCCTTCGGACAAAAGCATTACAGATACCAGGCTATTAAACTTTATAATTCTCTTCCTACACAAATCAAAACATCTACACTTGCACAATACAATAAACATGTTTGGAACTGGTTAAAATCCTCCTAATTTTTAATTATACACTATTATAATAATAGTGCTACTAAGAAATTTATTTATTTGTAATTTTTTGTCTTAAAGTGGCTTTATTTTATTTTTTCTTTTGTATTTTCTTTTATATTTTAAATTGTTTTATTTTATTTTATCTTGTTTTATCTTATTATCTTCTTTTAGATTTTCTTTTATATTTTAAAATTGTTTTAACAAATGTCCTCCACATCACAGGTGAACTCCTAGCGTGGAGAACAATGTATGTACTATTTTGTAAATAAACATGAAGTTAAGAAATAATAAAAAAATAAAAAAATAAAAAAAATCCAAAAATAATAATTGGATTCACTGGTAAGTTCGGTTCGACGGACAATTTATTAACAATGCAGAGTTATTGAAGTCATATCCTATGAAAGAGGGCACAAACCCAATGAAATATTAAGGTGTAACAACATTACGTGTTATGCAGTTATAATATATCCACCTTAGACCACAGATCTGTGGCATTCAGGTGAAGAGGTATATGTCACAATTCTCTAATTGTTCAGGAGAGATAAGGTTCACTTCTTACCACCCGATCTTGCTTAGACCTTTTAAAGTAAAACAGTATACTTTTCGAATATTTCGTGACATATACCTCTTAGAGATAGAGATATGGTTCACTAATCCAATGTTTTATCAGCAAATCACCAAAACGAGAAAAAATTCGACCTGAAAATTTGCTTTTCAAAATGCGTGTTGTGAAAAATGACCATTTCGCTCCTATCACAATATTGACCAAGAGACCACAGATAAGCTTCCGATTGTATCGCGGTACTCTCGCTACCGTTGTCCTTGCAGCGCGGCCTTCCACGTGAAACGTCAAATACTAGGACAAAGGACGATGATTAGATTAGTGTATAGTTGGTTGGTTGTGTGTGGAGCGAAAAGGCAGCGGGCAGAGCTGCATTAATACGCGGACAATGCGTCTATATTCCGAACAAGGTCTACGTCAATTGGCCGCGCAGAGAGCCACTGGGCCGGAGTGTGACCCGATCTCCGGTCGAAACAACCGCTTCATCTCGTTCACCGTCCACCAGATTTGGTTGTTTATCTTTCGGGGTATTGGTACTCCTTGGCCAACTCTCGCAGTTTTCTTTGTTGAGGCAGATGTGATGAGTTTTGGGACCATATTATTATCAATTTGTAACATCTGAAACGAATATGAAATGTTGAAATACCCCTTTATATTTTATCGACGTGGGTTTTTTTCGCCTAGTGTTATTTGTACGATACTTTCGTTCTTGAAATATTGTGTTTGCCTAACGTTTTCACATATTTCCGATAAAAATACAGTCGGTTTCATTAGCAGGCAAATAAAATACATATTCTGCTTTAATAATTGACTGTTTTTGTGAAAGTCGGTATAATAATGTGACAAATATATTACTCTGCAGGAATTATCGTATAAATGAAGTTTTTCCCGAAACCGATCGATAGTTTAGATAATTGTAGACTTAAATCTTATTACGGGGAGCCACAGTGTAATGTGGTCTTTATTTATTCTAAAGACGTCTACAGTAGTATTCCTACTAGTCTGGAGCGAGTGGGGCTATGGCATCCCCAATTGGGGTAGGTTGGAAAGTACCTGGTTATTCAGACCTGGAATATAGTATATTTGCGGCACCTTCCAGAGTAGTAGATACCGCCCTGGCGAAAGACCACCATTCAGAAACGAAACGTTGCCTGAAATGGCTTTAGCCGTGTTTTGTGACCGGGTCTGAATAACCAGGTACTTTCCAACCTCGCAACCTACCCCAATTGGGGATGCCATAGTCCCATCACGTGTTACTTATATATGTACCGTTTACTTCCCACCGGCATCAAACATTGACACTTATCAATTATTTTTCAGTAAAATTCATCAAAATTTGAATACTATTGGTGGGAGGAATGTTATTGTGCTTGGAGACTTCAACTTATACTCCGCACGAGGTACCAAGGATATTGAACACGACCTGAACTTTGTATGCGCCGTTCTTGGTCTCTCCCAATACAATGACATTTCCAATGTTAACTCCCGAATATTAGATTTGATTTTATGTAATTCATATGTTAATGTTGTCCATTGCAATTCTCCCCTTGTAACTGAGGATAAGCATCACCCTGCATTAGAATTTCTTTTTTCATGCAAGAGCAGTGTTGGGACTACGAAATTTCCAAAAAATGATGAGAACGCTCTGCGTGGATGGAATTTTGGGCAGGGTGATTTTGAAAATTTCCACTACATGATGAGCCAAGTAGATTGGCAAGAACTTTATACTTTTTGCACTATAAACGAGGCGGTACACTATTTTTATTCTTGTATTTACAATATTTTTGATGCATGTTTTACTAGAAAAGCTTCTAGTAGAGGACGCCGTCGCTATCCGAAGTGGTTCTCTGGAGATATCATCGCGGGTATTAGGGTGAAGCATGCTCTCCATAAAAAATGGAAGGCTACTGGCTGTCAGTGTGACTATGACTTATTCAGTGTGCATAGAGCCGTGGTAAGGCGTAATATTCGCACTGCTTTCCAAAGCATATCTGAATTCCATTGAACACGATATCAAACATGATCCCAAGATGTTTTGGGACTACTTCAAATCGCTACGTAAGGATGGTGGTATTCAAGACACCATGATGCACGGGGATCGGGAAGTTCGAGGAGTGGATGTTGTGTCGGACGTACATGGTCCACGATAAATGTGTAGCATTAAGATTATTGTATATTATTTAGAAATGTTAATCATTGTAATGTATATTTCTCCCGGCTTGATAAAGCCCGAATGACGCAAAGCAAGGTAGGTCGGTCAGAGTAAGGGAACAACAAACGGGATGACGGCGCGTAGCGGCCTGATCCCGGCCGGCCTATCGATCTTTGCGTAAGCGGTTCTGGGAGAAAATTAATATACCGGAGTGATAACTCGGCCCCCAGCTACACAACTGTCATGTTATTATGTATGTAAATGTTAGTATAAGTTAGTTATTAAGAGTTTTAGCCCCAAAAACCGGGCATTATTTGTGAATTGTATTTTTAATCTGTATTTCTGAACTTAATAAAAAATGATGGAAGAGTGTGGAGAAGTTGAGGTTAAAGGTGATGCTTAGGAGAAGGGGATAGATTATTTAAATCTATCCCACAAAATTGCCAGCGACCCGGAAAGAGCGAGAAAGGGGGAGACAAAATTCCCCCATACAAATCTCCCAAATCCGTGGTCGCGCTCTGGAGCGCAATATAAATTGCGCAAAAACCAGAGGAAGGCAGATCACAAGCATCCTCCGCCAGCATCACTTCATCTTGACTTACCTTCGCCCTGACATCGCCTTCAACTTGACTCCTGACTTTTCATTGACCATCGCCTGCCCCCCTGGACCGCCTGACTACACCTCTCTCTGGACCAGACCCGCAGCATCTTCACTTGAAAGCCGAGGCCCTACAAGCTGAACCCGTCGTCTCCCTTACAACGAGACGACCCCTTGGAGCACCTCACAGATTGGGACCGCCCCCTATACAGTTTATTTGTGTGCCCTGATCACGTCGGGTACATAAGTAGCTAACGCCTTTGCAACACATTTCCAATCCGTGTATAGTAATGAACCTCCATTACTAAATCCTAACACTGCTGCCAAGTTGAATGTAAAGGGAGCCCAAAATATCGATATTGGTCATATTGACGAATCAGATATAGAATCCTCCATTAGAAAAATGAAAAATACTCATTCACTTGGCCCAGACTTTCTCCCGGTGTTTTTCTTTAAAGGTTGTGTCGAGTTTTTAAAACTTCCACTGAGTTTCTTATTTAACCTTTCCATAGAAACTGGAGTATTTCCTGACTCCTGGAAAGTATCAAAAAATTGTCCGATTTATAAAAGCGGTGCAAAGACTTCAGTGGAAAATTTCAGACCAGTGGCAATACTTTCCGCACCGGCTAAATTGTTCGAATCGATTCTTCATAAATACATGCTACCACAAGTGGACCCGTTTCTAATTTCGGAACAGCATGGATTTAGAAAAGGTCGTTCAACAGAAACAAACCTATTGGTGTTTACCGATTATGTATCAAAATCTTTGGATAAAGGCCACCAGGTAGATTGTTTATATAATGACTTTTCTAAGGCCTTCGATACCGTAAATCACGACATCTTACTTGATAAACTGTCTACACTAGGTTTCTCTATACGACAGCTAAACTTTTTTGCTAGTTACTTTGCGGACAGAAAACAATTCGTATCACATGGAGTATTCACATCCAATTTGTTTTTTGTACGATCAGGAGTACCCCAAGGTTCTAATTTAGGCCCGCTCCTCTTTTCCATATTTATTAATGATATTTCAGAGGTAATTCTGCATTCTAGGTCTCTTCTATTTGCTGATGACCTAAAACTTTTCATTGAAATACAAACTTTAGAAGACTGCAATCGACTTCAGTCAGACATAGATAGAATTGTTGACTGGAGTAAAAAGAATAAGATTGAGTTCAATATATCTAAATGTTTAATTTTGTCATTCACTAGGGCGTGTCATACCTGGTACTACCGGTATACGATGGACAACCTATGTTTAAAACGTGTCTCCACTATGAAGGATCTCGGAATCATGTTTGATAGTAGGCTGACATTTCATGCTCACATTGAGATGGCTTGTGGCAATTCATTGAGAATGCTGGGTTTTGTCTTACGCACCGCAAGGAAGTTCAGAGACACCCGGGTTCTCAAAATTTTATATAACTCATTAGTAAGGAGTAGACTTGAGAGTGGGTCGATCGTTTGGAGTCCACACGAGGTCAAGTACTCCCTCATGTTGGAGAAGGTTCAGAAGAAATTTCTGAGATTTCTTTACTTGAGGGAGTACGGTTACTACCCGTGGCTCTATCCTACCGACTTTCTCTTGGGCATGCTCGGAACATACCATCTAGAGGTCAGAAGGGATGTGTACATTGCAACACATTTCTTCAGATTGATTCGTGGATGGTCTGAAAACTCAGCTATCATGGGGAGCATTCATTTCTATGTTCCAGACGGTTATCTTCGCCATCGGCAGCATAGGTTGTTTTATCTCCCGGCCTGCAGGACCAACTTGCCAATGGTCATGCCGGTGGGGAGGGCAATCATGTTGTTGAATCGAATCGCTTCGGATGTCGATATATTTTGCATAAATGAAGCTTCGTTCAAACGACAAGCATTCCTGCTATTTGTATAATTATTCCTTGGTTTTATTTTATTTATTTTTTTCATACATCATTTGGATGAAAAATTATGTTTAAATTATCTAATTTTTTATTGTTTTATTTTTTACTGTCTTTACTTTGCATTCATTGCAATTTATATTTTTTTAGAATTAATTGTTTTATATTTATGAATATTGTGTATTAATACACTTACTCGCTCTATTTAAAAACGCCTTAAAATAAAAATTTTGTAATGTTTTTAAAATAATAAATAACTGAAACGTAACTGATACTCGCTCCAGACGGTTGGGTGCAGCTGGGACTCAATTCTAATACACACTTTTTGGCTTTTCCAATATACTCGTATATTTGACAGCCCATATATATATTGGACGGCCTCCATAGTCGAGTGGTAAGACGCTTGACTTCGAATCCAAAGGTCGCGGTCAAACTTTTATTTAATTCACATGTGTCATTATTATGAATGTTATAAATGTGTTCATTTAATTAATATAATATAATAAAGAGTATATTTGCGGCACGTTCCAGAGCGGTAGATACTATAAGTATCGCCTTGGTGAAAGATCACTATTCAAAATCGAAACGTTGCTTGAAAAGGTTTTAGCAGTGTTTGCTGAAAGGTACTTCCCAACCTTTCTCATCTCCTTCCTCTTCCTCATCTCCTTTCCCTTCCCACTACCTTCAGCCCCACAACATACCCTAAATGTGGATACCATAGTTTTACTGACTCTAGACCAGAGGTTCCCAAACTTTTTTGTCCCGTAGACCACTTGTCGATTTTTTCTGTTTTGTATAGACCCCCTGCTTTCCTAGTATTGATTTTTTTTAGCGTTGGGAAAAACTTCAAAGTTTTGTGAACGCTTCAGGAACTGCTAGTTCTTTGAAATGAACCCTTCGCGGTGAACACTTCAATTGTAGTCGAACTCGTCAAAAAATAGTACTAGTCGGCAGAGATCCCAAATCGAAAAGTGCTAGCAAATCAACAAAAATTCCTCTCCGAAAAAAAGCACTAGTCGGTAGAGATTTGAAATCGAAAAGTACTAGCAAATCGGCAAAATATCTTCCACAAAAATTATTATTATTAACATAATTAGGGAATTAAAGTCCCTTATAAGATAGTATTACGTAAGTACCTACATAGGTACTATCTGTGAGGTGGATTATTACATTTGCGAGAAGCCAACATTTTGGTGACGGCCTGCCTAAATGGAATCCACTCCCGTGGACCCCCATTTACGTCTCATGTACCCCCAATTTTTTTTTTCATTGACGTGGACCCCTTACAGGTCGGAATCGACCCCTGGGGGTCGATATAGACCACTTTGGGAATGACTGCTCTAGACGGTTGAGAGCAGTTGGGACTCTGGTGCGGAATTCTCCATTTAAAAAAAAAGTTAGCGAAATGTCTAAGATTTCCAGTGAATGCAATTCTCAAAGAGTAAGCTTTTAAATTCTTTACGAAATACATACTGGAATTTTTACTAAAACGTTCGAAAATGCCTTTGCTGGTTTTAAAACTGCACCGTTCACACACAGTTTAGTTTTTCGAATTTAAATTTTGCTAATTACCCATAGAAAATTTACAGATAAATCATTTTTGTATTATTGATTTCTCATCAGTAGCTAAGATTTAATATTTCCACAGCAGGCAATAAAATGTATGGGAAGAACCCGGGGGGCTTAGGACCACAGAGGCCTATCTTATTTGCAAAACCCCCAGAGATAAGCCCCCGAATTTACCGTGCAAAGCATTTTTTGAACATTTTTACCATTCACTCTTATTTTTGTCATTTCACTTTGCGGGCGGTTTTAACATCAATCCACTTTTGCTTTACGGAATTTTAAAGTTTAATTCACAGAATAACCAAGATAACCCGTTTCTCGTGACCCACCTCTGATCTGTATAAATACGCGTTTAAACCTCTCCATATACTCCTATATCTATATATTTATTTTATTTAAATTCTTTTACATTTTGTAGAATAATATTCTTTCGCTTGCTAGGGGTGTCCCCGTGTTATGGCGGACCAAATTGACAGATTTTACGATCAGACGGTACATACTAATGTGCAGTGGCGTGCACAGAGTTTTTGAACAGGGTAGGTAGTTAAAAAAAACAGCGGATGAATTGATAATAGAGATAGGTACCAACAAATATTACTGATGGCTATTGGATTTGTTCTGTAAAAGCACTGCTTTTAACACTAATAAAGATACCAACACAAACGAGCCACTTGAATGGGCAACAGCTCACAGCATACATATTTAGTTCTTTTTTCTAATGAAACAAAAAGTTGGTCTCCCTCTACTATATCTTGTATCTCTCTCTGCTATTCATTACTGTCTTGTATGTATCTCTCTATATGTAATTGTGTCTCTCTCTACGATATCTTATATCTCTCTCTTTCATCACTGTCCTATATATATATCCTGTCTGTATGTAATGTTATTTAGTTAATTTAAAAGCCCTGAAGAAGCTTGAGAAAAGCGAAACCTGGTTGGCGGTTAACTCAAATAAAGTGGTGTTTTACAAAGTTTATTGTTTTTTTTTTAATATATTTAGTTAGCTTAGTGAACATATAATAATCTACTCTGGTTTTAGCGGCGTTTGAGTACAAGTATTTACTGCTTATGACACGTTATATTAGCAAGGTCGGTGGGGCGCTCGCGGCGGTGCAAATAATTAAATTTGATTTATTGCATTGTGTTGATTTATTTTTTGAGTACGGCAGGGTAGGCAGTGCTTATGTGCCTTTATGGAGTGTACGCCTCTGCCAATGTAATAGATAATAAGGCTAAATCAATAAATACTTGTCATGTTAACGACATACGTCAATTCATCAGTTGATAAAACACAACATTAGATAATTATGCATTTTGTTTAACAGCCGTTCACCAACAATCGGCTGATTAATAAATTAATACAAGCAGTCTCGTTAGCACGGTAATTAATATACGGCATTACTGATTCCAACTACCGTGGTGGACATCAACACGAGTGCTTGGCCACTGTTTTTTTTAATGTATAGCATGCATGTCTATGACGGCGTTATTCGAATAAGAAACTGATGATTGACGTTATTAACATCGTCACGATTACAGTATTGATAAAATATTGTAATTAACCAAATGATGTTCGCTTGCACGTCCCCCAATGTGTGCAAAGGAGACGGATGACTTGCCTGGCGCTTGCGCAGACGGGAATTTGAAGTGACAAATACCCTTGTGTTGTATTATTACATATTAATTCCTAGTTTGAATAAGAAAACATATAGGAACATACTTACCTGGCAGGTCCCATCAGATAGACACACTTATTAACTTAAAATTATGATTTTTAAATTTTATTTTTTTCGATTTATGGCATGGGAGCGAAATTAAAAACATGGATTTTCTGAATTTGTCGTACAGTACAGGATGTGGTTAAAATTTGTATATCTAAAGGTGACTCTTCTAGAGCCAGATTATGTTGAGATTCTTTTAATGATATGAGAGTTTTCAGTTTGGACCGAAATTCTGTTGGGCCCATTATACATCTTAGTTCCGGAGGGAGTTTATTTCAAGCCTTTGGCCCCGATACTCCGAAAGCGCGATCTCCAAACTTAGTATTTGGATTGCGTTTGGGTTCTATCAGCCTTCCGATAGCCGATGACGTTGCTGATCTAAGAGTCGACTGCCTTAGAAGAATGTTTTCTCAAACGCATAGTTCGGTGATGTACAGTGGGGCCGTTTCGTTAATGGATTTAAACACCATCCAGCACAATTTGTACTGGATTCTTTCAGTGCACTTGAGCCATTGAAGGTTCCGAAGGTACTCTTGAAATATGCATACCCCGACCTGTGTTGAAATTCCTGAAGGTGGTTTTTATGAAACAAATATCAAAACTTGAAACGAATAATCTTGTATTTTGGTATAAATCAGTGATAAACAACCATTTGCCCATTTTAAACGGCCTACTAAGCAAAATAAATGTTAAAAATAATTATATTCCTTATTTTTTTCAAATGCTACATATCATAGCCGGAAAGGCAAAAGAACTGAAGCGCCATTTTGGAAGTTTACGCCAGAGCACCACAAAGTTTTATAAGCAAATCAGAATCGAAACGTTTCTTGAAATGGCTTTAGCCGTGTTTGGTGACCATATCTGAATAGCCAGATACTTCCCAACTTTCCTCTACCCCTTCCACTCCCTTGAGGCTCACAAGATATCTCAATTGGGGATACCATAGTCCCACTGGCTCAGTTGAGTTGGGAGCAGTTGAGACTCTTATGCGGTATTCACGTTAAAAAAAATACAATTAAAATATAAATAATAATATGTAAAAACTTTTTTCAATAGATCCAAAACAGAAGTTGTCCCACCTTGCCAACGTTATATTCCCAACAATTTTCTTTAATTAATAGATGTGTCGAACCCACGAGCCGCCACTGCTCACTCATAGGTAACATTTCTCCCACAACAGCGGGCGACCTTATTCCTCGCGCGGGGTTATGAGATTAACCGGGGTGTTAGCGTCAGCCCGAACGGAATTATCAGCGGATTAACCTTTATCGCCGCGTTATCCAAGGGCGTGCATTTCCCTAAATCCCGGCAATCGATTACGCGGACACGAATGACTGATGGCTGAAATATGCAGGATAAGGAATTTGATATTGCGGAATCCCACGGTTACTTTGCTGCTCGTTTCCAGGGGCGGAGTAGATTACTAATCTACCGGTAGATAATATTCCGATGTTCCATGTAATATATTATATTCCTAATATTGTGTGCAGGGAGAAGAGTGCTGTGATAGATGGTTTTCAAAATACCTGCAATTACTTGTTTGCACAACATTGGGGAAAAGCAACCACTAAACTTGGTTTTTCTGTTTTATATTTAGTGGAAATTACATTTCACCCATGTCGAAACAATACTTCATACTCCACCCATTTGTCAAATGTGACTTTTCAGTGTATCCTGGTACAAAATTAATAAATACACAATTTGGCCAAATCTCGTATGAAAGTCAAATGAAAAATCCAAAGGCTTTTTTTTTCACGTAAAGTAATTCCTTTTAATGCCCTAAAATCAGTTATTTCTCTCGATGTTCACCATTTATATGATATATAGCCTATATTTTTTTATTTTACTGACTCACCTTTTATGTTGCAACTAACCCAGTTGAAAATTCCTTGCCGTAGACTCAGAAACAATGAATTGCTGTTCCTCAATCATCACAATACTAATTATGGGTACAGTTCTCCAATGTCCAGAATGTCAAGACTTGTTAACTCAAGCCATGGTCTTGAAATTTTTGGTAGCAGTCTAAATGATTTTTGTCATTCTTTACTACTCCACCAAAACTTTGACTAGACCATGGCTTGAATGTTCTCTCTTGTGTTCATTTTGTCCTATTTTTGTCATCGCTTCATTTATTATTATGTATGGTATGTGCTATTCCTTCTCTGTTGCTCTTTTTTTCCATTTCGTGTTTTATATGTCTTTTTTGTAATTGGACTTTAGTCCGTTAATTTATAAATAAATAAATG
Organism: Drusus annulatus; assembly: GCA_022651775.1. NCBI lineage: Eukaryota > Metazoa > Arthropoda > Insecta > Trichoptera > Limnephilidae > Drusus > Drusus annulatus. The sequence goes on from JAGWCC010000584.1 coordinate 224,020, forward strand.
TTCATTAGAATTTAAGATGCACTTTTAATTTCGTTCCTCAATGTCGAGTTTAGGGTTGGTAGTATCCATGGCTGGGCCGCATCCCTCTCGCGCCACCCACCCGCCGCCCAGTCCGCTCAGCCGGTCCCGGCGACCGCAGCGGCCAACCGAAAATCCCCCCCCCCCCCCCGCCTGGCCTAAATATAGAGCAGCAGTCAGCAAAGCAACCAACCAACACTCGCTGCCTTATCAGTATCGCCAGAGGATTTATTGCATGCTTTCATATTATTATTATTAACGACCTCATTTACTCATTCGGTAGGTACATTCAAAAGAAATCAGCTTACTTTAAACGTATGAACGTAAATAGTGTGGTTATCAGGAAGACATGGCATCATGAAGGGAGTCAAATACTACATCGTCATTAAACTAGTTGTTTGATAGGCCTGTTATTGAGCTGCAATCCCGCGTACTGTGGCTCTGCCAGCGGTAGGACCTCAGGCAATAATATACAGGAGGGAGCGCTTCTGTACTATCTGCTGTCGGTATTGATGATTTTCGCCTGACTCGGCTAGACCTGGGCGTGGCTAGGACTAGGGTATTTATACATCCATTCATAGCACATGTCGACATAACGTTTTTGTTTATTTGTATAACCACTTGTTTACAGTATTGTTATCAACAAAAATATGGAATATAACCTAAAAAAACATTTAGTTATGTCCTGTTAAGTCGCATAAAAAAACGTAGTGGGCGGAGTCGCCGAAGACGCGGGAGACTGAAAACACGCTTACATACCGAATGGTGGTGCTATATTATGTGAGAACTTGTCTTGTCTCTTTCTCTCTCACGGTTTACGACGTACAAAACCGGAAAGAGTGGTTTATCGTAAATTTGTATAGGTTGGATAAAAAAATTAGCTCTCTCTCCATATTGCTCTGAGGGTAGGACTGTTTCCACGTAAGGATGCTAAAACCCTGAAAAACAAAGCCATTCGACTGGCGTTGGGTGCGCCCAAATGGATCAGGGTCTCCACTCTACACAACGACTCAAACATTCCTCTGATAAAGAAATTAATTGTAACACAATCTGAAATATTTTATGCCAGCCTAGCCGGTCATAAGAACCCCACCATAAATTCTCTGGCTAGATATAGCGAGAATGAAAACTTTAAGTATAAAAAGCCTAAGATAATCCTCCGCAAGGAGTGACCTGTCCAAGAGGCAGTTTAATTGTTATTATTATTGTATTACATGTATGTTTATTATTATATTATGTTTATGTAGTTTATTTATCAAATTAGTTTATTTATCGAATTATTTATTTGTTTATAAATTAACGGACTAAAGTCCAATTGCAAAAAAAGACATAAAACACGAAATGGAAAAAAAGAGCAACAGAGAAAGAATAGCACATACTCGTACACAATAACAAATGAAGCGATGACAAAAATAGGATAAAATAATCATAAGGGAGAACATTTAAGCCATGGTCTAGTCAAAGTTTTGGTAGAGTCGTAAAGAACCACAAAAATCATTTAGACTGCTACCAACAATTTCAAGACCATGGCTTGAGTTAAGAAGTCTTGACATTCTGGACATTGGAGAATTATACCCATAATTAGTATTGTGATGATTGAGGAACAGCAATTCATTGTTTCTGAGTCTACGACAAGGAATGTTGAACTGGATAAGTTGCAACAGAGAAGGTGTGTCAATAAAACAATTAATAATTTTGTAAATGAAAATTAAATCAAAGTCTTTCCTGCGCTTTTCTAATGAAGACATTTTCAATAATTGTTCAATTTCATCATATGAATAATCGCCTCTATCTCGCCCAAATCTTATGAATTATGTTATGTATTATTAATATTATCATTATATATATGATTTTTCATACAACCCCTTATAAAATTAAACTCTATAGATAATCCCATATGAATATGATAGAGTCAGTAAATTCATGTTTAGGAGCTCGGTATATAAAGAATATTAGTGTGAGTGAGGAGAATTATACTTGATGTAATACGCTCCAAACATCCTTCCTTCAGTTCTGCAGTTGAAATGTTACCCTTACAAATTACTTCCTTCGATGGATAAAGTTCCTGAGTTACTTCTTCTTATTTTATGTGATACCGCACAAGAGTCCTATACAACCCGTGGCATGCTATGGCATCCCCGTTTTCTTGAGATTGTCGATGAGAGGAGAGTTGGGACATACCTAGATATTCAGATCTGGTCACAGAACGTAGCTGTAGTAGTTTGAAGCTACGTCTTGTTTCTGAACGGTGGCCTCTCACCAGGGCGATTCGGGGAGTATGCAATATGGCACGATCAAGTAAATCAAATACTTGAATCGGGTCATGTGAAGAGTCATAATAACAGAATAGTATGTATGAGACGATTTATGAATGTGAATGAAGCAAGGAGTGTGTGCCAAGACAGCGTTATATGGCGGTCCGTCCTCTCTGCCTAACCCTGCGGAGGAACGGCGTGATGGTTAGTTAGTTAGTTAGCTTATTTATTTTGATAAACGCCCATTGGGCTTTTACAGTAAGAGTACATAGTATAGCAAAACAAGTGTAACATAACAAAGGTAATAAACATTTTTTAGTAACAAGTGCTCGGATCAAGAAATGTTTTATTTTACTATAAATCGTATTGTATTCAACTTTTGCTACATATTAAATAGAGATATGTTAAAAATGCATTAATTTGGGAGATTAATGGTAGATTCACACCAACGTCCGGATCCGCTCAGTGACGATATTGTTCCGCATAAGAGCTTATTGATATGGTATGAATATCAATCCAGGAGTATATGCCAAGACAAAGTTGTGTGGCAGTATATTCTTCTGCCCACCCTTGTGATATTTACTACTATTTTTACAACTATATTATTTAGTGATAAAAAAATGGTTTAAAAAAAAAAAAATCTGCGATGTAAGTATTTTTACACTTCAAAATAATTATTTAACTAACTAAGTAGTTAAATATCACAAGGGTGGGCAGAAGGATATACTGCCACACAACTTTGTCTTGGCACATACTCCTTGATTGATATTCATACCATATCAATAAGCTCTCATGCGGAACAATATCGTCACTGAGCGGATCCGGACGTTGGTGTGAATCTACCATTAGAGAGAGAGAGTGGTTGGCACCCACCGTCTACTCTGTATAACATTTTTTTTAAATCTCTCGAAGGCTTTTTAAAAAGTTTTATCAACAATTCCTAGGTTAACAATTCTTATGGCAGGAAAACGGGTATTATAAAACATTATCAAACTGTTTGATAATGCCCTCAGAAGGCGAAACAGCTGTCACGTGAAAAATAATTACCTAGCAGAAATTTTAACTAATTATTTATTTTTAAAATTTTAAATAATAATAATTATTGTTTAAATAAAATTAAAAAACCTAAAAATTAAAATGGAACTCTACAAAATAAACTTTAAAACCATTAATTCACTGTTATTATTATTTCGATAAATCATATATATTTGCCCGAGCCGGGGTCTGAAACCGCGACCCCTGGTACGAAGCTCGGAGCCAATGAGCTTATTGTTCTGCCGCTCGCTGCCATTTGACTGTTCTTCCGATCGATGGCTTTATGATGTATGTTGGTAATAACAACACTAATTAGTTTGTTTATTTGTTCCAGGTAAGGCTGATTTGCTGCTAGAGTCGGGCGGTGCGGTTGGGTATAACATCTTTTCTATGTTTTATTCTCGTTTAATTTTCGAATAACGGTTGAAGGTCGAAAACCACACTTGTATACCAGGTGTAGGTGTCCGGGAGTAAAATGAACTAACTTGGTGGGTAATTTTATAAGATAGTACATGTAAAAAAGATAAATAACTCTTTTTTTTTTTCATTTTTACCTGAAAAGTGACAATGATTGGATTTTCGGACAAAGTTGTTTTCCTTTTATGATTGTACACTTGTGTAGAATCACCTCCCGAAGTTACTGCACGTAAAAGCTGGTGGAAGAAAGTGTAGAGTAAATAACCCTCCCTGCCTATCCCTGTGGAGAAATGTGAACCGTACAAGAGCCCCACCTGTCCCAACCGTATGGAGCCAGTGGGAATATGGCATCCCCAATCGGGGTATGTTGTGACGCCGAAGGTATTGGGGAAGAGGAAGGTGGAAAAGTACCTAGCTATTGAGATCTGTTCACCAAACACGGCTAAAGCCATTTCAAGCAACGTTTCGATTCTGAATGGTGGTCTTTCACAAAAGCGATACTTGGAGTATCTACCACTCTGAGATATCAATATTTTAGTCGGGATTAGAACCTACAGCCTTTCGAAGAGCTTTTCGTTCAGCCGCGGAGTTGGTCTGGTACCCGCTGCCATCATTACTACATCGTTTTGCTTTATCAAAAGTATCTACCACTCTGGAACGTGCCGCAAACATACTATAGTATCATTTTATATTAGTCAAATAGGGAATTACACACATTCATTTTTTTAATTCTTCTTAAAAAAAGAAAGATGACCATTGAGCAGAAATAGTAGATGTATTCAACTGCACTGAACTAGTTACAAGAAGGCTATAATAGCATACTTCTTCCAAAAATACTATTGTTACTTTATTCCACTGTAATATCTCTAGTTACTTATGCTTAACAATGGAATAAAGTACTCCAACGCACTTAAAATATTGACTGTGGCATTCGGCGAGTCTTCTTTGTCTCAAAAAAGTGTTTATAAGTGGTACAAGCGCTTTACAGAAGGCCGAGAAGATGTTAATGACGATGAGCGTCCTGGCGTTGCAACCACGTCAACAAACGAAGAAAACATTGAAACAGTGAAGAAAATGGTTTTGGATGATCGTCGAATCACTATTAGGGAAGTTGCAAAGGATGTTGGCATATCAATCGGCTCATGCCATGCAATTTTCTCGGATGTTTTGGGCATGAAACGTGTGGCAGCGAAGTTTGTTCCGAAATTGTTAAATTTTTAGCAAAAGCAACGTCGCATCTCAGGAGTTGTTGAATGACGTCAACGACGATCCAGATTTGCTCAAAAGGGTCATAACTGGTTATGAAACGTGGGTATATGATTATGACGTCGAAACCAAGGCCCAATTATCCTAATGGAAGCGGCCAGAAGAGCCAAGTACAAAAAAAAGCACGCCAAGTTCGATCAAATGTGAAGGTTTTGCTCACTTTGTTCTTCGATTACAATGGCGTGGTGGGTCATGAGTTCTTGCCAACAGGTCGTACTGTTAATAAGGAATACTATAAGGAAGTTATGCAACGTGTGCGTGAAGCAATACGGCTCAAACGATCGGAATTGTGGAAAAACAAATCATGGATTTTGCATCACGATAATGCACCAGCTCACACATCTATACATCGTGATTATTTGGCCAAAAACAACACCGTAATCATGTCTCAACCACCGTATTCACCAGATTTGGCTCCCTGCAACTTTTTCCTATTCCCGAAACTGAAGAGACCAATGAAAGAAAAGCGTTTTGCCACAATTGATAAGATAAAGTCAGAATCGAAGAACGAGCTGATGGCCATACCGAAAAGCGCATTTCAGAAGTGCTTCGAGTATTGGAAGAAGCGCTGGCATAAGTGCATTATATCTGAGGGGGATTACTTTGAAAGAGAGAAAATGGATATTGATGAATAAATAAATACTTTTCTAAAAAAAAACGAAATTCATCTTTTCTTTTGAACAAGCCTCGTATTAAGATACATTGTTAACATGTCTCTTGAAATCTGTAGGGTTTACGTTGAACATATCAAGAGATATGTTATTTAGTAGTACCATACCCCGTGTCATGCTGTGCTAAGCCAACACGTCTGTTCTGCCAGGTGGAATAGACAGCAGATCGTGATGTCGCCCCTGGCAGTAGTTGTTTGGCACAAACCACCTACAGCATTCCAGGAGGTGTACATGCATTGTCTATCAAATGATGTAATATTTTGTACGCTGTTACTGCAAGGGCCTCACTCCTCGACTGGAGACTTAGGTAATGCGTTTCAGAGAGCAAATCTTTATGATGCATACATTTCGTGTACTCGCCGTGGCTTCTCATATACATATTTGAGTTTTCTTTTTCAAAATCATCAATACTGACTACAGAAGCGCTTCCTCCTGTATATTATTGCTCTGAGGGTTAGTTAGTCAGGTAGTCAGCATATTTGAAGATTTCTTTGCTGTTAATTCTGCAGGTGTTTGTTCTTCAGCTACTCGGTTACTCGTTTGGCTGGCTGGCTGCTGGCTGCTGGCTGTTGGCTGCTGGCTGAAAGAAGCGGAAGCGGTGCGGTGAGGCGGTAGATGGGGGAGTATTGAGCCAAGGCGCGCTTTGTCCGCCGCTGATAAGATAACAATGTCAGCCGCGTCCCGTGTGTGGTGTGTGTGGTGTGTGCGGTGTGCGGTGTGCGGTGTGTGGTGTGTGTGCTCCGAACAAACAGCGTACAGACTCACGTCTCGGTCGTACTTGCGCCAAAGCGGTGCGCCGTTCTCCGGCCGCCTCCCGGGCCAATCTGAGGCAACGTGCGACGTCCATAATCCACAATCAAACCAACCGCACAATGCAAACAAACAACACGAATCTTTTAATCCTTATTGAAGCCGTCGTTCCCCAATCATTATAATCTTGACCTCACAAACAATCATAATACTATCGCACATTCTTGAAAAATCACGAGATTTTGTTATTGCAGGATTTGTGAAGCTGAATGTTTGCACCCTTTATTTTATAAAGAATATTTTTTAAATTACTGAAATAAATAAATGTATTTTATTATAAATAAAAGTATATTTAAAAAAAACTATAATGTCCATTACACAACCAACCATTGTAAGAACGGCGGCATAAATTCATTATATGTACTGAACATAAGAATTGTGTATTTTTGAATTAGAATGTTACGTACTCACATCACATCACATAAAACTACGATCGCACTGTGCATCCCCCTCTTAACCTAACCAATAGAATCTTCCTCTTCTTTTCTTATCCACACTTATCCGATCCCCACATAAGCTCTATCGGGCTAAGTGAGCGCGTCGATTCGGACACGCCAAAACTTGTTTTTAATTAAATGCCTTTGACCTAAACACAGTCGATATACATACGTACTCGTACAAATGAAAGTGATTTTTTTGTAATAATAATAGTAAACAATATGCCAAATAACAATGAGATCGATGTCACCCTGGTGAAAGACCAACCTTCAGAATCGAAAAGTAGCTTGCAATGGCTTTAGCCGTGTTTATTGACTAGATCTGAATTGTCAGGTACTTTCCAACCTTTCTCTTCTCCATCGTCTTTCCCTCCCCACTACCTTCAGCCTCACAACATACCCTAATTTGTAATAAAAATGAAAGTCACATTAAAAATATCGATTTCGTAGAATTATTTGCTTACCATAATATATAAGAGAGTTATGGGATAATTTGCTGTGAAGTTTGGAATATTGCAGCTGGGGCTTGAATTTAAAATAGTGCAGTGAATTAACGCATGCTGTCGAGTTCAAAGCAATCCATATCTGGTTCCCTATTTTAAATGTGAGGAGAGATTCAGAAGTGAAATCCTATTGATTCTTGAAAGAGTTTCTCCTCATTGACCTGATCATCACCACTGCCTGAAAATTTTTTTTTTTTAAATTTCATCTTTCTTGTGTATCTATATGGTACTATAATTTGTAGTTATTTTGTAAAAAAATATTTTTTTTTCTTATATGCATTAAATTAAAAAAGTTTGTCATGTATAAGAAAATTAATAAAAAAAAATATTATTATTATTAAAAAAAATGTTATTATTATTATTATAAATTCAATCCCCAGCTGCAATACTCTAAACTTCACAGCAAATTCTTCAAAGAAAATAGTTTTATTCGTTCAATGAATCTGCACAGCAGGTATGTAACTGACTAACTAACTATCACGCGGTTTCCCCGCAGGGGTGTGCAGAGAGGACGGACCGTCATACAACTCTGTTTTGGCACACACTCCTTGCTTCATTCACATTCATACATCGCCTCATACGTACTCTTCTGTTACTCTGACTCTTCCCATGACCCGATTCAAGTATTTGGTTTACTTGATCGTGCCGCGTGTTTCTCGGGCGTCCTCGACTTCTTCTTCCATTCACGTTCGTTATATATTCTTTCCACACTCCTTTCTTCTTTCATTCGCTGCTCTACATGCCCAAACCATATAAGCGTCCCTTTCTTGATCCTATTCATTACGCTCACAACAGCCTTGCATTCTTTCCGGATATCCACATTTTGAATACGGTATCAAGCAGGTATGTGGCATCTGCTAAACATAATGCGATGCAGCACCACCACGTTGCAATATAAATTATGATCACGCATTATTTAAAAATAAATGTGAGTTTCGATGACGTGTCCAATGCACTCTGCCCGCTGCACACTGCCCACTGCCCACACACTTGACTTCCATGTGAAGAAGTCCTTTTCGCCGAATTGGATATTGTTGTCATTATAGTCGAGGTTGACGCTGTGTCCATGGCAGTTGCAATCTTAGAGCACATAGAGTAGTATCTATCCAAGGCAGTGAAGTCAGTTTTTTACTTGTTTTTGATGATTTTAATCTGACTCGGCGTACCTGGGCGTGGCTAAGACTAAGGCTACGGTATTTATACATCCATTCATACCACATATCGACATAATGTTTTTGTTTATTCGTATAGCCACCTTTTCACAGTATTTTTATCAACAAAAATATAGCATATAACCTAAAAAAACGTTTAGTTGTTGGCATAATAAAAAATGTGGGCGGAGTCCCGCAGTGACCCAGGAGCCCAAGATCATTGTGACAGTACATAGAAACGGAGTATTATATTTTTTGTCTCTTTCTCTCTCATGGTGTACGACGTAAAAACCCGGAGAAAGTGATTTATCGCAAGTTTGTGTAGGTTGGGTAAAAATAATTAGCTCTCCCTCCATATATTGTTACTTCAAGGTTGCAATGCATATTTACAGGCGGTCCTCGACTTAGTATAAATCGCTATTCCGTACATATATAAAATTGAATGATTTTGTGTACTTCAAAGAAACTCCTGAAACTATAACAACTGAAATACCTAGTTAATATAATTAATTAATTTAACTTAAATGCTAACAACGGAGATATTTAATGAGTTAATGGAATCTCAGTCAGAACCTTTGTCAAATGAATATTTGCTTAATCTACAAAAGATGAAGGACAAACAAGAGAAGAAGCTTACAACGAACTCGCTGTTGAGATTTTGACAACCAAGAATATGAAAGAAGCCTTCAGCATCTTGACGAATGTTTGACCGTCATGGTCCTCCATGGTGTGATCTCTATGGAGAGCGTATATCTCATGTACGGAGGGCAATATAAAAAGACATAGCGTGTTACAGAACTCTTTATAAAGAAACGAAAGAAAAAGGTGCTTTTCAACTAACTGTTGATAAATTTATAAAGAAAACACCAGATACTAATCAATAAAGCTGGATTCACACCAACGTCAGGATCCGCTCAGTGACGATACTGTTCCGCATGAGAGCTTATTGATATGGTATAAATATCAATCAAGGAGTATGTGCCAAGACAAAGTTGTGTGGCAGTATATCCTCTCTGCCCACCCTTGTGATATTTGACTACTTAGTTAGTTAAATAATTATTTTGATAATTACTTAGAGTATCTACAACTGCCGCAAATATACTTTTTATTATTTTTAAATGAATTAAATGTGTTATGACAACATATTAATTAAATAAAAGTTATTGGCGCACGCCGGGTTTGACCCGCGACCTTTGGATTCATAGTCGAGCGTCTTACTACTCGACCATGGAGACCGTTAAAGTGAATTGCGTGATATGCGTGAATTTTCAAAAAAGACCAAACGAAGATTATAAAACATCACTTTTCAGAGGTATTTCAACAGTTTTAAATATTTTTGACCGAACTTTAGAATTTTCACATTTTTAATGATATAAAGACATAAAATCAAAATAGCTTCCATCATTATTTAGGAAAACCTTCTGTTATTAGTGTTTGTGTAATATATTGTTTTGTTTAATGTGTTCAAATATGTTTTTTTTTAAATGTCCGAATTCCGTGTGGGCGGTAACTAATAGGTTATCCAACTTCCTTTAACATATCTTTGTCTCTTTCTATCCGAGTCAGTATAAAGTCAACAGTACTGACTACACTGTTTTGCAATGGTATCTCTCCATATATATTCTTACTCCAAGATTATGCCGATAGAGCAGCCTTATAGATTTTGTAATCTCAATGTGTCATGTGAGGCAATGTGTGAAGCTCTGTAGTCCGCAGTCCGTTGTCATCTTTCTTTCCTTGCTTGCCTCGTGTATGAGGAAACGGGAGAGATTACAGAGTAGAGGGAAGGTGAAGTGCTTTCTTAACTTCAGAAAGTTATCCTTAAAGTTCCTTCAAGGACGAGCACTAAATTCGTTTTTAAGGAGCTAGACGTCCTAAACTTGAAACAACTATACTCAAAAAATATCCTATTGCACCAATTTAATAATGTCCATATGTTTGAAGAAAGGATAATTTCTAGAACCTTAAGGCAGTCACACATAAAATTCTTTAATATCTCAGCCTATAAAACTGCTTACGGACAAAAAAGTTTTAAGCACAACCCCATTAAGCAATTCAATTCTCTGCCCAGTACCATCGGAAACATACAAACTCAAAGCTCCTTTGAAAGCAATAACATTACTCACCTTAAAAACCAAGTTTAATTTAGTTCTTATTATGTAGATTCTATATCTCCAAATTTGTCATTTACTTATATTATTTTTATTTTTATGATGTACTCGTATGTACTATATTTTTTAAATTAATATGTAGCTAAAAAAACACTTTTGCAAATTGCCATCCCAAGGCAGGTTTGCCTAGTGGAATGGGCAATATACCAACCAATAAAAAAATGTATGTTCAAGTAAAATAATAAATAACTAACTAACTATCACGCCGATTCATCGCAAGGGTAGGCAGAGAGATTGTGTGCCATACAATATGTTTTGGCACACACTGCTAGCTTCATTCACATTCATACATACTCTGTCATACTGACTCTTGACATGGCCCGACTCAAGTATTTGTTTCAATTGATTGTGCCGTGTCTTCCTCGGACGTCCCCGACTTTTCTACCTTTCACTTTTGCGTCAAATATTCTTCTCACTCGTGTTTTACCTGTTACGCGTGTTATTGCATGATTGGACTAGGATTAAAATTTAAGCTGTTCGGTAGGAAGGTAAGTTTTTGTCAACTATGTAAGGAGCGCTATGGGAGTAATTTTAAGAACAATCTTTATTTTTAAGTTCATTAAGGTAAACCACACTTGAGGTGGAAATATCACGAAACTGCGATGTAGAAATATTATTCGGATGTGATTTTTTAGGTTAACCGCCAACGAAGGTTTAGGTTCGTCGAATATAAGTTGTAGAGCGTGGATTTTTCGCGGAAATGGCGCTGTAAAAATTATCATTATTTTAATATCTGCGCAAGAAGAATTGTATCGCGAAGTTCGCGTTTATTTTAAATGCGTGAGAAAATATATAAACTTGCATTAAGGTTTTAATTTATCTGTAGGCCGACCTCACTTGTCTACACTCCTGGGACTCGGCTAAGTAGTAAGTTAATCTGCCGCTCTTCAAGAATAGAAGTTGTGCTTATTTTACTATTTCTAGTGGCAATTGGATGTCTATTTTTCATAACTAACAGGGGTACAGTCGTAGACTGACGCTACATTCAACGACGTCCATGTTTTTGGCACCTCATTCTACCGGTTCATCGATTATTGGTCCATAAATCATCAGCAGAAATGCGCCATGATCACAGATTGCGAAAAAAAATTACTTTAGGCATAGACCAAGGACGTAAGGACTAAGGCGCTTTTCTCCTTAGTCTCATTCGGTTTTTTTTTAAATTTATATATTTATAGTGAAGTACTGCTTCCAACCGTCTAGAGCCAGTGAGACTATGGCAACCCCCAATTGGGATATGTTGTGAGACTGAAGGTATTGAGGAGGGGAAGGATATGGGGAAGAGCAAGGTTAGGAAGTACCTGGCTATTCAGATCTGGTCACCGAACACGGCTTGAATGACGATGCATGAATGTGAATTAACCAAGGAGTGTGTGCTAAGATAGAGTGTGTTGCATGGCGGTATTTTGACCGGTTAGTAGCTGAGTGGACAAACGCGGATTTCCACCCGGGCGTCGTGCGGTCAATTCCTATGCTTTCTAAGTCTTTCATCATTGCACTTTGCATCTAACTTTCAAAGCGTGTGGACGTCTCTCTGAGAATTCAACCGGTAGATGTCCTTATTTGTACCCCCGGGTGAATTTTACATTTGACCTGAATCTAACGACCTCCTTGGCAGAGTGGTCAGCCCCTTGATTCTGAACGCAGAGGTCGCGGGCTCTAATACCAGCGGCTAAATTATAAACAAAGGTTTTTTTTTGTGTGCGGCTTCACATAAAAATCAAAACATTTCTACACAGAGATCGCTCATTTTGGCTGTCGAAAGCGGCCGTTAATTTACCCAATGTCAAATCGTATCCAATTATAAATATCTATTTTCCGCAGTGGGTTACCTTTTTCAACATAGTGTGAAAACTTTAAAGTTTGTATCAATTTTGAATTAATTAACTTTAATGAAAATAAAAAAAAGGATTTTCGACAACAGCCTATAACAAAGTCGCTGACCGCAGCAATGCTTTAAATATATTTTGCCAACGTCGCGTCGCATGCACTAAACACAGTACACCGGGCATCTGAGTTTCTCTGTTTATCTACACTTTATTGTCTGCCAAACTACACAACAATTCTTTGTTATTTTTGGCAGAGCTAGTGGGGCGATGGACACTAACAGTGTTTGCTTGGGAGGAATGTATATAATATGTGTACCCTCTGTAATATAATAAATTTTATTAAGTACAAGTACTTACTGAACTAAACTGTTTTATGCATCTCTAATCACGCATGGACGTCATTAATTAGAAGCGGCGCAGAAGACAGAATCTGGGCGGTGCACAGCCCGCCGAAAAACAACTTACAACGGCTGGCCAAGAGGAAGTCGACTGCGGATAGACTCGCAGGTGAGGGAGGAGAATTAACAGGTCTGATCCAAGAGATCGGAACCCCGACATTTCTTAGAGACAAGTGTGTTCTCTCGCAACTGGCTATGGTGCTCGAACTTACCGGCAATACCGCCAGAGACAACATGAAGACCGGGACCATTCTCCTGGAGCCAGGGAGGTTTTGCCTAACATCCCGGTCGTTCTTCATCAACATTTCATTTGGCGTTACACCTTTTTTGCGAAGTTCGAGTCTTATTATGAATGGCGTCATTGTGAACAAGTTGCCGTATGTATTTATTATCATGTGGTACCGCGCTAGAGACCTAGAGATCCAACTTCCCGGAGGCAATGTCGTGAAGCTGTAGGAGGTGTGAGACCCACATGCGAAAGAAAGGAGACGACTGGAAAGTAGCTGGCTATTCAGATCTGGTTGTAGTAAAGCTAAATTTGATTGTAATCCCAGCAGTTAGCACATTTGGGGGGACGGTCCAGAGATTTGCATTCCCGGTATTGGTGGGTAGCATTGTGTTAAAGGGTTGCAGTCTTCAACATGTGATTTCTCACGATTCCATTTGTTTCAACAATTATATTATGTGAGTTGTTCCTTTTGTTGTCGGTGATAGCTTTCACCTGAAGTATATCTGGGTATTGATCTGTCATTATCTTGATGTCTTCATTTTGGAGTATTAGGTCTGTTAAGAATTCTTATTTTGTGTTATTTGTTTGTATTCCTTTGAATATTACACACGGTTTTATTGTTCTTATTTCTTCTGCGGTAATGTCTTTTTCTGATATTTTGTGAATTTCATTTTTCAATTTGGTGTAATCCTCTTTTTAGGGCAGCTTATGATAAGGCGGTTGTTAGTTTTTTTTTAAACTGTTTACTTCGATATCCAGAGCAGATTTTTTTTTATTGTTTCCTTGAGTTGGTCTTGATTTTGGTTTGTATTTAATGCTATTATAATTGGGAAGTTCTTTCCTTCTGTCTCGGTTTCTTGGCGATTAGTTGTTTTTAAAGTGGATGCGTATGTTATTGATAACTCTTTGATTTTTTTCTTAATTCTCTCGTATTTTTTCTTTTAGTTTTGCCATGTCATAGCAAAATGAAAAATCATTTCCACAATAGAGTTTGTTTTACTGGATATTTCTATTTTAGTTTCTTTCGTGATTTTGATGAGATGTCTTTGAATAATGGGGTCATTTCCGCTATTTCAAGCGACGTCTCGATTCTCGGGTCTCTCACAAGGTCGATAGCAGGTGATGATGTTCCTGAACATTCAGATTATACAGGTCACATATCACTGCAGATTTATCGCAAATAAAACCCGGCGGTCGGCACTAAACCATATTTCAGCTATAGCCATGTATGGCACTGACGTATGGCACTGATGTATGGCAGTGAGGCATGGAACTGGCAGAGGAAGGATGAAAGTAGACTGAATGCTGTGGAAATGTGATCTTTGAGACGTATGTGCGGTAAAACCATGTATGACCGTATTAAAAATGTGGATATCCGGAAAGAATGCATGGCTGAAGTGAGCGTAACGAATAGGATCAAGAAAGGGACGCTTAGATGGTTTGGGCATGTAGAGCGAATGAACGAAGAAAGGAGTGTGAAAAGAATATATTATGCGAAAGTGAATGGAAGAAGAAGTCGATGACGCCCGAAAAGACATGGCACGATCAAGTTAATCAAATACTTGAATCGGGTCATGTAAAGAGTCAGAATAATAGAAGAGTATGTATGAGACGATGTTTGAATGTAAATGAAGCAAGGAGTGTGTGCCAAGACAGAGTTATATGGCGGTCTGTCTTCTCTGCCCACCCCTGCGGTGAAACGGCGTGATGGTTAGTTAGTTAGCCATTTTTTAGGATGTTTGTTTATAGTAATATTACGCTTGTACCTAATAAAATTATCTTTTTTTGATGTTTAGTTTGTATATATATAACCGGTATTATATCCACACATGTATAGTTTTTATAATGTATAACCTTAGGGGGTCGGTGTTGCACGAACTATCTCTACACCTAACGTTAAAACATTTGTTTGCACGCGTTAACCTTCGCTTCGTGCTGAACTATTAAATTTACGTTTGCGTAGTTTATTTCAGTCTGTTTACATATATTACTATTTTAAAAAGTTAACAATAGTTGTTTGTGCATTCTCTCCGTCGATTCCACTGGGTAAAGTTATACATAGTATATTCGAAATAAGTGCAAATGTGTCTCATTCATTTTCTAGTTAAACTTATTTTATATCCCTTTTAGTTGATTTATAAAATACACACTTTTTGGCTTTTTAACACAAGCAATACTACACAATATTTATCTGTAAATTTGCACGGGCAGTCAGAAAAATGTCTAAAGTTTCCAGTGAATTGAATTCTTTGACTGTATTCTTTTAAATGCTATATGAAAAATGCATGCTGAAATTTTAGGTAAAAGGTTCGAAAACGCCTTCCCTGGCTTTCAAACTGCGCCTGTTACAGATATATTATTAGGTTTTACGTAGATTACAGTTTAAAAAAATATGTTCACTGGAAACTTTAGACATTTTCCTAACTACCCGTGTATAATTCTCAGATAAATGGTTTGTAGCATGGGTTTTATTAGAATGCTACAAAGTGGCGTTTAGTGCCATTTGAGTGCTAAGGCTTAGCACGTGAAATGATGTAATCCTTCTGCAAATCTTTAATCCAAGTTTTGATTGGTGAAATGCAGTGCAGCCTCGCCGGAATGAAACCCTGATCATGTACAAGATAGTGATCGGGAATGTGAAACAGAGTTATGACTAAAACGCAAGGATGACAATGTGTGCACATTGCACATCCAGCATGCTGTGTACTGGGTGTACCGAGGCAGGATACGATCTCGCTGCTCTTATTTTTACACTAATATAAATAAATGTATCTTTGAAATGAGGCATTTGGAAAAGAGGTTAATTGCTTTACTCTTTATTGTGCTAGTTCATTCGTTCGCGATATATTTATCCCAGAAAGCGAGCTGCGGTATGCAGTGTTTATTTGTTTACACTTTTTGTGTTACTTTTGTAACGATTCATAATTTATTTTTATTTTTAGGTTCTCCTTGACATAAATATCTACATTTTTTTTTTTAAAGTGAATACCGAACAGGAGTCTCAACTGCTCCCAACCGTCTGGAGCCAGTGGGACTATGGCATCCCCAATTGGGGTGTTTTGTGGGGCTGAAGGTGGTGGGGAGGGGGGAAGGAAATCTGGAAAGAGGAAAGTCGGAAAATACCTGGTTATTCAGATCTAGTCACCAAACACGGCTAAAGCCATTTCAAGCAACGTTTCGATTCTGAATGATGGTCTTTTACCAGGGCGACACTTAGAGTATCTACCACTCTGGAACGTGCCGCAAATATACTATATATTATTATATATATCATTTCATATTAATGAAATGTGAAATAACACATATGAATTGAATAAAATATATTTCAGCATGCCCGGTTCGAACCCGTGACCTCTGAATTCGTAGTCGAGCACCTTAATGTTATAATATTATGGTTTCAATTCCACTTGTACCGAGGGAATACCAATTGATAGTTCCATTGTAACCTCTTTCTCATAAGCGATTGCATCCGACAAAATAATGCACGTTCATATTTATTTTTTCCTCCACGCTTTTCCAATAATAATTTACAATGAGCTCCGTTTTAATTTTACCGCAAGATAAGTAATAATCTGACTCGATAGTGGTTAGGAACTGTGCATTTTAATATCTCACGCCTAATTTTAGATTGCGCCTAGTTATTTTAAGTAACACCCACAACGAACAAATAACACGGAACTGGTTCTGAAACTCAACATCGCTTCGTTTGCAAACAAACACTGGTCGGATGATTTAATTTAATAAAATTTTAATTCCGCATTACTTAATAACTTGTCTTAAAATAGACCCAGTAGAATGGAATGGAAAGGAGTGATAAAGAGGCAAGGTTTTGTTGTAAAGACAAATGCGGTTGCGGTGTTGGGTATCCTCGAGGCTTTGGCTTATCCGCTCGTACTGCTCGTGCTGTACCGCATCTCGGGGCTCGTTTGGGTGGACTCCTCGACTCCTGCGAACATGTCTATACATAGACCGACATGACAGCATTGAGCCTGGCTCTTGGAGATGCCCATGCTTTAGGGGGCAAATCAGACTGACAAGAGGGAAACACTAAGTCGGAAAATCATTGCACAACCGATCTATCGAGGAAACGACTTTCATGTCAACGAGGGGATTTGGGGATCCTGGATTTGGAGTCCTCGTGAGAACCAGGGTGGCAGGAATGAGGGAAAGGATCGAGAACTCTGGAAATAACCTCATCGCGGAATCCCGTCAGATCTCGAATTCTAGCGCAGAAGCTCATTGGAGTAAGATATTGACCCCATCAATCTAAATGCGACAGAACAATAGCGGCACTCCTCCGCCAACGCATGAGAAGCTTATGGCGCAGGCTACGTTAATCTAAGAATACCATCCATAATATGTCTGCCCTCCCTATGGAATCCCTCTAGATCGCCCTCCGTAGACAGGAAACAATCTTATATCATCCATTAACGATTTTATGTTATTTTTCTTTGTCGTTTTGAATATATGTCCTACAATTTTATGTATTTTTTGTATTGTGGTAAATTGTGGAATGTGTTGCTTCGCGCTACTCCTGCATACCTTCTTGAATAAATTATTATCATGTGGCAAACGTCAAACGTGTATAAATGTTGTTAACGCGTTTAGCGTGTCTCCCGGCGGTGGCATCAATGACGCAAGTTATCCGAACCGCCTTCCATTGAAACGCCGGTAGAACCGATGCAGAATGTCCCTAACCTATGTTCTAAAAATGCACTCCTGCAATTAAGATAGGAGTATGCCTCAGCCGCATACGTATGCATGTTTGTACCTAATGTGATATTTATAGTAGCATACTGGTATTTAGAGTGATACGTCGTAATGTAGATGATATAAAAATTACCATACATATTTCAAAATATACATATGAAATTGTCATGGAAAATAATTAGAACAGAGTAATTGGATGAGTAATTCAAGCGAAAGTTTTTTGTTAAGCATATCTTTAGAATGTTTCTTGACACAGTCCAATATTTAGATGTTATCATGAATGTTTCTGATTTCTTCCGGCAATTTGTTAAAAATACATTTCCTTGCTGAGTACAATGGGTTGAGCAAAAGATGTGTTTAGTTTTGGGCACGGAAATGTATGTTTAAGTCTAGTACGATTTTCAGTTATATTATAATTTGGATAATTGATTTTTTCGCATATACGAGTGACGTCATTCATCAACTTCTGAGCGATACTAATGCGACGTTGCTTTTGCTCAAAATTTAGCAATTTCGGAACAAACTTCGCTGCCGCACGTTTCATGCCCAAAACATCCGAGAAAATTGCATGGCATGAGCCGATTGATATGCCAACATCCTCTGCAACTTCCCTAATACGACGATTTTCCAAAACCATTTTCTTCACTGTTTCGATGTTTTCTTCGTTTGTCGACGTGGTTGCAACTCCAGGACGCTCATCGTCATTAACATCTTCTCGGCCATCTGTAAAGCGCTTGTACTACGTATAAACACTTTTTTGAGACAAAGTAGACTCGCCGAATGCCACAGTCAACATTTTAAGTGCGTTGGAGCACTTTATTCCATTTTTAACGCAACATTTAATACATATTCTTTTATCCATTTTTTTCAAAAGTAAATAATCGAAGAACACACAAAAACGTGACTAACCTTTCCAGTTGTCAAAAACAAACCACTAATCCAAAATGGCCGATAATGTTAACATATGATTTGACCGGTCGGTAGCTGAGTGGAGAACGCGTCGGATTCCCACCCGGGCGTCGTGCGTTCAATTCCTCTGCTGGCTAAGTCCTCCATCATTGCACAAGCAACATCTTCCGCTTTTTATTATGGCAGTAGGAGTTTTTCAAATATTGTCAGGTTATTCGTAACCCGGGAATGTTTGTCTTACTTAAAAAAAAAAAAATGATAAACATATGTGTACCAACATAACAAAAAAAAACGATAATCGAATGTACGCAGCTCGCGAAAATTCACCTTTTCTTTTGAACAAACCTCGTAGATCTTTTAAAGTAGGAACATCGATTTCTTCGAATGGGCGATCCGTTGGGTAGTTTGGAGGCTTTCTTAATACAATTTTTATGATGAGTTTTCGAACAATTTCCATGGGAATCAGACTAGTCTTCATGACATATTCCAAAATATATTGTACAAATGCCGGGTCACAACCCAAAAAATACACACTTGTTGGCTTTCTAATACAAACAATACATACTACAAATTTAATGATTTATCTGTAAATTCTATACGGGTGGCTAGGAAAATGTCCAAGGTTTCCAGTGAATATAATTTTTAAACAGTAATCTTTTAAATTATTTATCAAATGCAGACTGGAATGTTAGGTAAAACGTCCAAAAATGCCTTCGCTAGTTTTTAAACTTCACCTTTTACTGATATTTTATTATGTTTTTCATAGAATTTAAAAGATTACAGTTCAAATATGTATTCACTGGAGTTTTAGATATTTTCCTAACTACTCGTAGAAAATTTACAGATAAATCATTTGTAGTATTGCTTAGATTAGAATGCTACGAAGTGACGTTTAGCACCATTTTTAAGTATGGATTTTTCGTTGATAAAAAAATTCAACACTCGTTTGCAGTCTGTTCAAACTACAAGCAAGTGGTAGGCAGTGACAACGCTGGGACAGTGGGACCACGGGCTAGAGTCTTCCACTTGAACCCGCATAAAACATTAACATATTACTCATTTGTTTTCTAGTTTCTGGAACGTAGTTAATTAAGTTCTCAGTTCTTTCGTTTTTAAAGCTGCCATTATGATGGCCACCTGTTTGCCGTCTTCTTGACCGAGACGATATACGTCTTCACTTCGGTTCATTTTATAAATGATTGTTCGATTATTCAGTGAATTTCTAGTACGCTTGTTTTGATGTAGGAGCTAGGAGCCAGGAGCCGGGCCACGAGTGAATTGTGAATTGCTGTTCTGTCAACGTGCTCGCAACAACAGGAGTCTGACCCTCAAATCTGCATATTATTAAATTTGAATTGTATGCAGATTTATAGTGGTAGATGGAAAATAAGTTTTTTTACGGTGGATAACGATTTCCGAATGGAGGGTTCTAATTACACCCCAAACAAGAGTTTTGTGCGATATCTTTGAGGCCACTACGTCACCCCACTTCGCATCGTACGTTTGATTTTTACTTTCAGTTACGGAAAGGTTAAATACAGAAAATAGTGTAGTCTTACTGTATTTTAATTACGGTTTTTGTGTGATACCGCGATAGAGCCCGAAGCCGGGGGAACTATGGCACCCCCATTTCGGGAATGTTGTAGACCTGGAGAAAGGGGATAAGAGGGTGAAGAGATAGTTTGAGAGTTACCTGGCCATTCAGATCTGGTCACTAAATTTAGCTAGAGAACTTTTAAGCACCATCTCAATTCTGCGTGGTGGTCTCACCAGGGCGATACTGGTGACTTCCAGTCTGAAACGACGTAAAAAAAAAACAATTTAAAATTTTCCAACACCGGGTTTTGAACCCTTAGCTTAGGGACCTTACCACTCAGCAACGGAAATCGACATTCTTAACTTATAAGAAACTTAAAAAAATAGTAAGCACATGCCCCCATTTTGCAAAATCATTATTACAAAAACAATTAAAGTACTAGAAGTAGTTCCCACCTTTTAATACAGTGGCGTAATACTTAATACTAACAAATACATGCTTTTACAAAATACAAATAATGAATACATGGTTTTATAGGTGAAATAAACTAGTAAATATGTAGTTTAATGCATATTTACTTCGAAAACTTAGGAAAATATATACTCTAGATATGCACTCAATCAACGACATCGCATTTGATCAAAACCACAAGTTGTACCAAAAATGAATATAAACTACGATTTCTGTTTATTTAGTTAGGTCTTATGAATAATGTCGATGTCTATTTTGGTCCATCGTCAAACTCAAACAACAGCTATATTATCTCCGCTTATCTGTTCTAATATCTCGACAAACATATCTTTATGGAGTCTGTATCTCGTTAGGACATATCGCGTGTATTTTGTTTTCAATGCCATTTGCACAAACTAAAAATAGACTTTCTATAAATAAAGCACAGTTATTCGGCGTGATTGTGCCGTACTGCCTACACCGGCCTCCAGGGGCTCTCAACCTGGAGAGATAGTGCTACACACGGCTCCAGAGTAGTACTGTATCAAAATATAACTAGCCGTTGGAAATAATAGCTAGATGCCGTCAACATCCAACGCTATTGACGAAAATTTGCGCCAACAGTTGGATATAATTATAAAATATTTCAATAGCTACATACTAATATTATTCGCAACGGAGTCACACTCACTGCTTATGTACCTATCGTGTAAGATTTAGCGCCAAAATAAACAAAAGGTATAAGAGTGTATACTCCATGAACAATATTATGCGTAATTTGGAATAATCTTTTGGTTGTATACCTCCCTTATCTCGAGGATTTTTCTATTCGAAACGGCCGATACGTAGCGTCTAGAGTCAAGCGAATCTACCGGTGGCAAGTAAGATAAAGCTGTTGCGTTATAAATAACACCCTCAACGTTTTCAACTCTCCTGGCGGGATTATAGTCGGCGTTATTTCCAACGGTTATATTCAACGGTTGACAATTGCCAACGATAACGGAGGTGGCGGTTTTTAGAATTATCGCCAACGCCCAGTACTACTCCAGAGGTCGGGTTTCAGTTGGATCAGATCGAGCCTGTTTGATATTATCCAAGGATTAGGTAAGAAAATTTATATAATTACCACATACAAGGCCAGAGGAACGGAAACAGTCGATCTTGTTTATGTTTTCAATACATTCTCAGTTAACACTGGCGAAACAGTCGTAAATGAAAAAAGAATAATTATAATTTTCTGTAGCAGAAAACATTCGTTGATTTTTGTAAGTAATTATGCAGATACTACAAACGGAAATGTTTGAGAATCTCGGGCTTGCGTCTAGTCCACCTTGGCGATTTTCCTGATATGTAAAATGAACAGCACAAAAGTAATACCGCCTACTGCTGAGTGCAGAGTGCAGGTGGAGCAAATTTGCATTGTTTACATTCTAAAGTCGGGCGCGTTCGTCACAACAAATCGGCGCATTATCTTACCCATTATCTACTAGGCACGTGTGAACCCCTTAATGGTTTATTATATATTACCATTCTTAGCTTTCAGCAATATACTCGTACCTGCATCTTGCCTTTCTTTGTCATATGATCGGATCAAGGAGTATGTGCCAAGACAGAGTTGCTTGGCGTTAAATCCTTTCTGCCTACCCCTGCGACCGGTTAGTAGCTGAGTGGACAAACACGTCGAATTCCCACCCGGGCGTTGTGGGTTCAATTCCTCTGCCAGCTGAGTCCTCTATCGTTGAACAAGCAACATTTTCCGCTTATTATGATGGCCGGTTATTCGTAATCCGGGAATGTTTGTCTTTCTTTAAACAAATAAAATGTCGTTACTTTAACAAGTATGGGAAACTCCTGAAGGGTATAGAGAAAATAAAAGTATCCAACAATTAGTGCAAGATCTCATTGGTACTGGCGCCGCACTAGTCCCACTGCCCGGAGTTAGTGGAACTACCGCATTCCATTGGGAAAATATTTTTTGGGGAATTTTCAATTTTGTGAGGATGACCGTTGTGGTGAGGATGACAATTATTGAGAATGACCATAGAGGGCAGATGTGTAATTTATTGTAGTAAGACGTTCAACAAGTCACTAACACTATATACCCAGCTGATTGTTATATTTACTACATGTTTTGTTGGAAAAGCCCAATGGACGTAAATATAATAAATAAATAAATAAAATAAGTTACTTGACGGACAAACTTGTGTGGCTTCACGGATGACTTAGCAGTAGAATGTTTTTCATTAGGCTCCGCGTAATAAACAGCAAATCATCTATCACTATTACACAGCATCTATAGTAATATGTGTTATACTATTGGCAATATAATTCTCCCGGGGAGTAATGGCACGTGAATGGACACGGGGGTAGTCTGCCCCCGAGCGGGCAGACTACCCCGGTTCAACATTACCCTCCACACAGCATCCCCAAAGATGACATTTACTCCTGTGTGGAGTTAATAAAATAAACAAAATAAGAATGCCTACGCACGTGTTGTCGTTTTGACTGTCAAAGTGCATAATTTATACATACGTTGCTAAAAATGTAATTTTGTAAAAAATATAGCGCCTCATCGAAAAGTTTCTAAATTCAGGGTTTTTCATGATTTTATTTGCCTGAATACCCGATCTGAGAAAAAACTTAGTAAGTTTAAAAACAGTTTTTTTTGGCTCTCCCGAACAATTCTGTTCTTAGAACCTAAAATAGTGGTCGTAATGTTAATTTGTAAAAACGAGTACCTATCTATGATTTCTTCTTACAAGACAAAACATTTCTTTAGAAAACAGAGAAATTTTCCTTTAAACCCCAAACCACCAAAACTTTAATATTTCTTCTATGATAAAAATACCGCGTACAACTTTTTAAAACCTTAATTTTTGGTGAAGAAAAAGTAAAGAAGAATGTGGAAACTTCACTTATAGTGATTTTAATAATACCAAAGTTTTAATACGTAACCCATCTCTCAGAAGGTAATAAAACTACCAGAATGTAAAGCCGCCTCTGTCAATAATAAAACAAAACCCAAAGTCACAGATGTCCACTATGAGACTCAATAAGCGTCCATTCCGGACACTAATAGTATAATGTAAAATTGTACCAGTCCGAAGATGCCCGTCATAAGGTGAAACCGGTCAGGCCTTAAATAAAAAATAGTGGAATAAAGTTAAAAAATTGGTATTATTAAAATGGAGTTTCACCACAAATTAACAGTTTCAAAATTAGATATAATAGAAACTTAACTCGTTGACGTTTTCGAACATCGAGGAATACAATGCAAAAATGAAAACGATTTCACTTGACATTTTCAAGCCCTTTGACTGGACACCGGCAGTTGTCAGCAAACTACATCTTACGAACTTGCCGCATCCTTGTGTACGTGGATTCCTAATATTTTGGATGAGAGATCGATTCAAACGGTTGCTGACGGCTTCACCTCTTGCTCACATTCAATAAAGGCTGGCGTCCCACAGGGATCAGTTCTGTCTCCAACTTTGTTTTTGTAGCAAATTAATTAACTGCGTACTAAGTTCTCATTGTTACGCAAATACAGTACAGCCCATGAGATTCTACCAAACTTATGAAGACTTTGATTCTTGACGAAGAAAAAGCCAGTGGAAGCTACACGTGCTGATATTTTCATTCATAATAAGATAATTAGTAAAAACTCAGCTAGTTGAAGTCCAGTCGAAATATTTTATCCAACTCGTAGGGCTAATCTTTTGAACAACTTAATTCTCGATGAAGAAAGAGGAAGGGCCCAATGTCAGTTCAAATATTCTGTTCGGCTCGTAGGGACTAACTTTTTGAAGACCGTTATTCTTGATAAAGGAAGAGAAAGTCCCCAATGTGGAAGCCACACATCAGTGTGGAATCTCACCTCAGTTCTGTCCGGCTCATCACTTGCTTTACTGACTGTTGTGTTGTTGTTTGTATGTTGCAGGTGTGCATCTGTCGGTGGCGATAGTGGAGTGGGGGGGGGCGGGGCGGCATGGGGCGCGCGGGGGGCTGGCGCTGCTGCTGGCGCTGCTGCTGGTGCGCCCCGCCGCCCCCGCCCGCACGCGCCTCACCGTGGGCTACCTCACGGCCGCCAAGGGCACCCTGCGCGACCGCCAGGGGCTCGCCATCTCGGGGGCGCTCACCATGGCCCTGAATGAGGTACGTCTATATTACACAGGCTGCTATCTGCCGAGTGCTGTTAATAGGGCCGGGCGTCCCTAGTCTCCCAGCATGAACAGGACATAATGAAATTCATATAACATACTTATATATGTAATGTGAACTTTCATAAATAGAGTTCGGTTCCCAATCCACCATAATTCACATCGCTCGTTTGTTGTTGGTATGTCGTCGTACAATATTATCAATAATTTCTTATCGTCAATATAGACTAAACCATCATAAATATGTTACATGATTAACGAGGTGATGAACCTTATCCAGCCAGTATCCTAAATAAACTCGTGTTTTAATAACATGCTATCGGCGATATTGATTATAAAGTAAATATGCATAGGGTTTTTAATATTTCGTGCCATCATTTGCCCATCAATAATTTGATTAAAAGGAAAAGATAAGCTTTAATAAAGTTGGACATCATTCAGGAACCCTTTTAATCCTTAATTCTGGATTGGCCGTAGATAAACTATCCCCTATAGATATTATGAACGCAATTATTTAATAATTCATTATGCATTGTTTCGTAGGTGAAATGAATGTTTGTGTTTGTACATTTAGATAAACAACGACCCCGAGCTGCTGCCCGATGTGGAGCTGGTGATGCGCTGGAACGACACGAAGGGCGACACGGTGATTGCCAGCAGCGCCATCACCGACATGGTCTGCGATGGAGTCGTCGCCTTCTTTGGGCCCGAAGAATATTGCTATGTTGAGGCCATTGTCTCGCAATCCCGGAACCTCCCCATGATATCATATGTGAGTGGTATTACTTAAAACTGTGGCTGGTGGTTTATGGTTTTCAAGATAAATTCTGCTGTGAAATGATCTGGAAATGTTTTAAAAACACATCTTTGTGTTCGGTGAAAACTATTTTTGAATAGAAAATTAATCAGAAAACAATAAGATTATATTTTAAACCTAATTTTGATGGAGTGGGATATTGATTTGATTTATAAATGGGTGAAATTGACTGAATTAACCAATATAATTAATTTTATTGCTTGATTCACTGAATCTGATTCCCAATTTGACACGCAATTCATTCTTCCTTTCTTAAGAGCCTTCCACACAAGCGACCAAATTCATCTTCAAGTACATATTGTGAAATTTATCATTCAAGCTGATACTTGCAGTAGTTTAGTTGGAACAAGTTCCCATTGTATGAAAATAGTATTTCGATTGAAATAAAAAATCCATAGCCCATCCTAGAATAAGTAAAAGAAAATCTCTAACATATACGGCAGAATTCATTCTCAAGACCCCATAAAAGTGACAAATACAAAAGGAATCGGAACGAAGTACCATAAAATGATGTGTGACGTCCGTAACTCTCAGAGACAACGGACATGCCGGAATAAGTGAATAATATTGTCTATACGGTATCACTGAATAATAATGTTCAGTCAATGCGGCGGATCAGTCAGTCAATGAAACTTGACTGAATACAATGAATATTTATTTCGCGCGCATTTAGTGAGTTTTGTTGACTAGTCGGTCAATGATCAGCTCGCCGAATTGACTAAAATGAAATGAATGAAGTCACTTAACTAGGAGAATCAGACTGAATTGTTTCACTAGCAAGAATGAATCTGCCCATGTCTAATCTGAATAGAATCTCAAATTGGGAATCATCCATAAGTTTATATATTAAAGTTATGATAGGATGTTACATACTAGTCAATTGTTCAATGGCTAAAATATATTGTGAACTGATTTGTTCTGTGCAATGTGAATGTAATGAAGTTATTATTTTACAGAAATGTTCTGATTATAGAGCATCTACAATTCCAACATTTGCAAGAACGGAGCCTCCAGATTTGCAGGTAATTTTACAATGTGTTTTTTTAAGGTAAATTAAATATAGACCTTTTCACGAAGCCTAGCTTATTCAGAAAGGGAGTAAGTCAGTACTTGCTATAAGTATTGATCTCGATCCGTCTGACTACTAGTAGAGCATACGAGAGAACCCACCGAGCTGCCTACCACTTCTATGGCTGTTTTGTTTATTTACGGTTAAAGAAGTTGCCATTTAAACCAAGTGCTGAATTCATTATGTAATAATCAGTTACTTATATAGTACACGCGTTGAAAAGAGATAGAATAATGTGTATGTAGAATTGATATCCATTAAGAAACATTGAAGTGATAAAAAGTATTAATTTATAACATTGAATTGTAGCGTTGGCAAAAACTTCAATGTTTTGTGAATGCTTCACGAATTGCTAGTTCTTTAAAATGAACCCTTCGCAGTGAACACTTCAATTGAAGTCGAACTCGCAAGAAGAGATTTGAATTTATCCAGTTACTTGTTCAGTTCTTTTTGGAACCGGTTCCTTGATATTTTTTCGAAAAGTACTAGCACATCGACAAAAGTTCCTCGCCAAAACAAAAGTACTAGTCGGTAGAGATTTTATAATGAAAAAAACTCCCAAAAAAACACGTTCTTTAGATTGAAGTAGAACTTCAATTGAAGTACTTCTTTATAGGCCTTGAAGTTCAACTTCACAACTGAACTGCTGCAAGTTAAAGTAGTTATTTGTAATCTAACTTCCATTGAAGTGTTTGTTCAATGAAATGAATGAAGTTTGAACTGCCGCAAAATGAAATAGTTCACATGGAGCAGTCACAACGCTAAAATGAACTACCAACTTCAATTGAAGTATTTGTTCAATGAACAATAAAGGAAGTAAGAACTGCTGCCAAAAGAAGTAGTTCTTTCGGAGCGGTCACAACGCTATTGAATTGAAAGAAGGAGTAAAAATTTGAAATGCATAAAATAACCAAAGACAAATGCAAATACACCCAACGGATAATATGAAGGTAGATCTATAGGTGTCTAAAACAATAGTAACCATCAAAAAGAATATTTTCTTTCCATTTTAACGAAGACGATGACTTGATTAAGACAAAAAGTGTGAACTGGAGTACTGATGACGTGATTACCCTTTATTAGGAAAGATATTTCCTTTATTTTATCGAAAGAAGCAAATTCTTGGTGGTGTGTCATTGTAAAATAAATAAAAGGCAACACTGATAAAGCTTGAGACAAAGCGAAACCTGGCCAGCTATATAAATATTAATTCAGTGGTATGTTACTAAGTGTTTTTTATATATTTATTTGAAAGATATTTCCCATTCAGAGCGCCATTGGACAACTGGATCGTAGATGTCACTTAATGGGCCACACGCTCTAGTCTAGCTTCCTTAGCAATAGAATCCAAATTACGGTTTTTTAGTAAGGAAAGTAATTCATTAAGTAATTCTTTTCAGGTGACTAAATCTGTGATATCGCTGCTCAGGTACTACCGCTGGCAAAAGTTCTCCATCATTCACGACGAGCGCTGGCAGAAGGTGGCCCTGAACTTGGAGAACCAGGCCAAGCAGAACAACATGACGGTGAACCACCTGCGCGAGGCTCTGGACGAACACAAGTGCTGCGAGCTGCAGCGCCTCTGCTGCAACGGCGGCTACTGGTACCAGTTCATCCAGGAGACCAAGAACAGGACTAGAAGTGAGTCTCTCTCCAACTCCTAAGGTCTTTCAGTCTTTCAAATCGGCCAACTTAACTATTCTTATGTTTCGCTTCAAGTATTATGCCTATACTTTATGGGATATTTAGGGTTGCACTAAATAAATAGTCAATTTCGACAAAACATGATCACAATTTTTAATTGAGATAAAATTGATATACCTTTCCCTACCTGAAAGTAAAAATCAAATGTACGATCGGAAGGCGGGTGACATAGTTGCCCCATTTGATCTTGCGTTTTCACGGCATAATCTTATGTAATTGGTTTCTGGTAATATTTAGAGAGAAGTATGTTCATAATATTTCTGTAATCTTTATCCAAGATATTGCATAAAACTCTTGTTTGAGGCGGCATGAGAATTTCCCTTTGAAACGGGAGAATTGTTTTGTTGTGAATGAGGAATTGTTTTCTTCCGTGTTTATTTATTAACGGTTTTGATGTATTTTTCCAGTCTACGTATATCTGGGTAGACCGGCCTCGCTGATAGAGTTCATGATCTCCATGGACGCTGCGCAACTCTTTCTGAACGGAGAATACATAGTCATCTTTGTGGACATGTCCACCTACACCTCCAAGGACTCCTGGAAATATTTGTGGAGTGAGTAGAGATTCCTCTCATATTCCATCCATATATATATATATATATATATATATATATATATAAATATATATACATAATAACATGAATATCATTTCCCAGGGCCGGACCAAATCACTAAATACTCCGACTGCCGCGATGACAAGTCCTTCAAGAAGCGGTCGCAGTCGCTGCTGGTCATAGCGTCCACTCCGCCCAGCGAAGAATATACTAACTTTGCGCAGACAGTTCAAGAATATAATTCCAGGGAACCGTTCAACTTTTCTGTACCACATCTGTTCAACGAAAGTAACTTTGTAAAGGTTTGTAATATACATTTCTACAAATCGATATTCTACTTATCGAGCATCTATGATTATTTTATCACCCATTTCTATAATTACGATTTGTGTTTTTATATTAACAGTTTGTATCCATATACGCAGCGTACCTCTATGATTCTGTAAAGCTCTACGCCTGGGCGCTCCACGAACTCCTGCAACAAGAGAAGAATCTCACTCCCGACCGAATCAGAGAAATAGCCTCCAATGGATCTCGAATTATTGAAACTATCAATAACCGAACTTATACAAGTAAAAACTTCAGTTTATTGAAATAATTAACAAAAAATAATAAAGCGAAGCGGTGGCATTCTGACTAATGAGGGTTGGTTGTTTGGTTGTTTGGTTGCAGGTATAACGGGGGCCACCATCCACTTGGACGAACACGGAGATTCGGAAGGTAACTTCTCGGTGCTGTCGCTGAAGCCCGGAGTTCAAACCGGTATTAATAATTTTACTTGCGATCATCTAATGGTACCCATTGGACATTTTCAACAGGGGCCTAACGGTGAATATCCAGTGAGTGAGTTGCACACCATTTTGTTTATTTATTTTTTATCACTCCTTTTATGTTTTTCTTTCATTTTCTTGCATTTCACATCTTCTTTGTCACAAATTATGTATTCATCAATTTTATGATGACAGAATAATCAAAACTATTGAATGGTTGTTATGAACCTTGTACTCAGCCATCATTTAACAATGCTATGTAACATCTGTTGATATATGGCCCTTGTACTCAGCCATCATTTAACAATGCTATGTAACATCTGTTGATAATAGGAGTCCACAGACTATACTCCCGTTCCAATGCAGCCAATAAGTATATATATATAATCACTCGATGTATATGTGTTCTTAGGTCAATATTATTATTTATAGTGTCACAGAAACACTTGAAGGTTTCAAACTGTTGAACGTCTCCTTTACACTTTCCACTTTTGGCCCAAGAACACATATATATTGCCACTATAGCATTTGCACTGCCATTGAGCTTCACTTAATAATAGCTGTAGCATGCAAGTGAATGCAGTCCGAGATAGTCATTAAATAAACTGTTTTCAAAAGGAAAAAGAAGATGAGTCAAAATAATCCTACGATTTCTCCTCGCCGTGTGTTTCAAGTACTTCATTGAATAATAATATGTCCTTGGTTCAGTGAAAGTTCATGTTATTTTATATTTTGAGATAAAAAATAAAATAAATATATTAGTTACATATATATTTTGCCTTGCAAGATATATACTCGTATGTAACTACGAGAGGACTTTGCTTACTAACTCAAAAGTTGATTGATTTTACCCTTCTTCTTTTCGCACACAGAATTATCCAAATGAAATTCTTAACAAATATTTAACCAGTGTTAAGCAAAGAATGAAAAAAATTTCAGTCCAATTTGATTGCAAATGAGCGGTAGGTACATATTTTCACACTTGATAATCTTCTTTATTTTTATTCTGGTCTCTCCCAAATTTCACGATCTTACCATAATAGTTAGACTTTGGACGTGGCCCCCCTTCTCACGATCCTGCCAAAATAATATTAAAATATATTTTTATGTTTTAGACGTACAAGCTGAACCCTCGCCTGCCGATGGAATGGCCTAATATGGAGAAGCCGGCGGACGAGCCGTCGTGTGGCTTCATGAATGAGAAGTGCCCCAAGGACGACACACACATGACCTCGCAGGTGGTGGTGGTGGTACTGGCTGTCACGCTGTTCTGTGCCGTGGTCGTCACCATCAGTATCTACCGCAAGTGGAAGATCGAGCAGGAGATCGAGGGGCTGCTCTGGAAGATAGAGTGCCTCGACATACACGGCTACACGGGCAACGATCTGGTCTCCTCTCCCAGTAAAGTGAGTGTTCATGATTTCTAACAGTTCAATCGATGGCCTGCCACCCTACATGACTAGTTCTACAATTAACACACTGACTATTATGTTATAAAACAAGCCATTGAAACGTGAACAATAAATCTTACATGTTTATCTTAAATAAAAAAATAGTGGAATAAAGTTAAAAATTTGATATTATTAAAATCATTGGAACTAACTTATTGCCGCAATTCCCACCTCTGCCATAAAAGTAATCAATTATAGCTTATTGAGTTTCACCTTTGATGCTATGATATCCGGAAGCCAATGCATAATGCAACCTTTTGCTATCTGATTTTAGCTGAGCCTCGTGAGTGGAGGGTCATTTGAGAGTCGCTGCGGCTTGCAAGTGTTTGCCACAACGGGGCAGTTCCGGGGAAACGTCATTCGAATCAAAGAACTCAAGTTCTCCAAGAAAAAAGTGAGTTTCCGTAGTGCAATCTGAGACGTGTATGGGGATGTCTGTGTCCCAGAACGCTCTGACAATACGCTTGTTCGTTTGCTTGCAGGACATATCTCGTGAGATAATGAAGGAGATGCGTCTGTTGCGAGACTTGCGGCATGACAATATCAACTCCTTCATCGGAGCTGTGGTTGAACCCATGAGGGTGTTGTTGGTTACCGACTATTGCGCTAAGGGTAGTTTATATGTAAGCATTGCAAATATTTATTTATTTACTAAATATTAATAATGGAAAAACTTTTAAATATACATGTACCTCAGTACAGATTCTCAAATCGAGGTGTTAACGATGACATGACATGACATAATTACACATTTACTGTAATCCATTCAATATTCGCCATTTATTTACTCTTGTAGTTGTTTGATAAACAGTGTTAAATACATAATTGTTATTTATTGCAGGATATAATAGAAAATGAAGATATTAAGTTAGATAACATGTTTATTGCGTCTCTAGTCCACGATCTCATTAAGGTAAGAATATAAACAATTAAACTTGAAGTAGTTTTTAATGATATATGCTGTTTATAAGAATACGATGAAGTGAGGATTGTTTGTTTGTTTGTAGGGCATGTGTTTTATACACAGCTCCCCTCTCGGCTGGCATGGCAATCTTAAATCTTCCAACTGTGTCGTCACCTCCCGCTGGATGCTTCAGGTAAGGCCAATTTCCTAGCAGGATAATATATATCATCGATAAATCTGTGCTCACAAATCATTTTTGCTATTCAATTTTATTTAAGTGACCAATTACTTAAATTATTGTAAGCAATTCATTTTAAAAAATTCCTTTCCCACAGGTCACAGATTTTGGTTTGCACGACCTTCGACATTCGGCAGAAAACGACTCAATCGGAGAACACCAATACTACCGCAGTACGTATATAGCGCCACAATGATTTAATTCTATGAAGTAGTGTTTAATAAAGTGTGATTACAGCGAGTGTGTTTGTTTGTTTGTCCAGGTCTGTTCTGGAGGGCCCCGGAGCTGCTGCGAGCGCACGGCCCCCCTCGCGGCAGCCCCAAGGGAGACGTGTACGCATTTTCCATCATAATGTACGAAATTATCGGAAGGAAGGGTCCTTTTGGTCCCACACGGTATGAACCAAAAAGGTAATAGTTTTATTTTTTACTACGGCGCTTACATGGCTATGTGAGGAGGAGGATCCCTTACTTTGACAGAGCTTTTAACTGCGCCCCCCCCCCCCACCGGAATTCGGTATAACTTGACATACTTATCTCTGTAGGCGGCCAAAACGCGGCCTTTTGTTATTTGGCCACTCAAAATATTTTCAATTGGATTCCTTCAAAGTTTTTTGTTTTTATGATATAAAGTGATACAAATGGCAAAATACTTACGAAAATTACATTCACGATTCAAAACCTATTCTAAATCCCCTAATACTTTGTCAAAATGAGTAAGCCTTAGAAGATAAATTGCCGCTATTTGAAGTTATGTTGTCAGTTTCAGGGTAAATGAGAAGAGTTTGTGTTTTAATTCACTATGTATGTACAAGCAAGAAAATCATCAATAGGTCGAAACCCTTAGATCAGCAGAAAGCTGGCTGCCTGCCCCAATGACAGCAGAGTATTCTGGTCGCTAGCAGGCTCTATAAATTGAAATTTCCCCAAATCCAGTCGGCCAAATGCTGTCCCGCCATTGGTTCCGCACTGCGCTTCCTTTATGAAAAAGCTGAAGATGCGGCATCGGCCTGCACTCCTCGCTTACGGGAGCTACAAGATAACAAAGCTAGGGGGCCTGACGGAATACCTGCACTGGTATTGCAGAGACAAAAATGTCCCTGAAGTATGGATCTGTGCCCTCTGGTTAGTAAAAAGCGGTCATCCATCCTATTCCCAAGAAGAAAGACCGCTCCAACCCGGCCAGCTGCAGAGTCAAGAAACACGCTAAATGCGCACCAGTTGATATTCGCCACATGAGAATGGGTCGCTTCTACGACTTGTTCTCGTGTTCACCAGCCCCGCTGTGAAATGATTTGCTGGCCTCTGTGTTTCTTTCCTCCCACGACATGGGTCAAGACCCAGGTTCACTCCTTCCTTTCCTCAAAAATACCCTCCACACAGCATCCGTAAAAATGGCAAGAGTTAATATAAAATAATTTTATATATATTTTTTTTATTCTAAAAACGTTGAACACAGCGAAGTTGTGCGTTTGGGCGTGAATGCCAAGTTTGATTAACCTTTCCCGAATGATCTTTTTGTTTGCAGAGATAGTGGAGCTGGTGAAGCGCTACCCGGCGGAGGGGGAGGTGCCTCTGCGGCCGGACGTGCTGTGTCTGCAGTCCGACGCAGCGGAGGAAAGTGTGCTCGGCGTCATGCGCGACTGCTGGGCCGAGGAGCCGGACCAGCGCCCCGACTTTCACTCTGTCCGCATCCGTCTCAAGAAGATGAAGGGGGGAAAGTAAGTCATCCATCATCCACCCACAAACCATGGCTAACGGAGCCATTCTGTCTTCTCATCCCCACTTCCAACTTGAACTCCTTTATGTGTTCCCTTTTGATGATCTTCCTCATGATGAGCATATTTTTGATTGGCTCCTTTTTGCAGTTTTGTTCACTATTGTATCATTGTCTGTATTGACACTATCCAACAAAAATGTATAACATAGTCAACATAATGATTGATTTATTTGAAGGGCTACAATAAATGTCTCATTCTAGGAATCGTAATATAATGGACCAAATGATGGGCATGATGGAGAAGTACGCCACTAACTTAGAAGACTTGGTGAATGAGAGGACCAGATTACTGTATGAAGAGAAGCAGAAGACCGAAGACTTGCTCCACAGGATGCTCCCGCAGCCGGTAGCCAAGCGCCTGACCACGGGTCACGGAGTGGAACCCGAGTCCTTCGACTCGGTGACCATTTACTTCAGCGACATCGTCGGGTTCACACAGATGTCGGCCGAGTCCACTCCTTTAGAAGTCGTTAACTTTCTAAATGATCTCTACACTGTGTTTGATAGAATTATCAAAGGCTACGATGTCTATAAAGTGGAAACAATAGGAGATGCCTATATGGTTGTGAGTATTATTACGTTTATCATACTGAATTTGTGTTTTCATAAAACATTAATACATTCAAATAATTTAATATTTAATCAAAGAAAATAACATAAAGTTTACGCAATTTATATATATATATAAATAAGTTAAAGTTTCGAAAGAGGCGAAACGACTGTTATGAGTAATAATTTAGGGTTTGAATTTGCCCAGATTTCAACTTAGTGCTGTAAAAAAATATAATGGTCCATTCCAACATCAAAAATAAATCATTTTTGTTCGTTCCCAAATGCGACGTTACTACGTTACTTTACATGTATGATATATTTTTACGTTATCTACGTGTTGTTTACGTTTCAAGATAGTACCGTGTTGCCGTCTTCACGGATACAGAAGAAATATTTTCAACTTATTTATAGGTATAATACAATTTTGTATTAAGTTATCAATAGTTATCAGTAAAACATTCACATTGGTGAAAACCACATTAAAATCCGTTCATTATTAACAAAGTTATTCGCATTTCAAGCGTTATTTGTGTATTTAGTATAAAACCATTATCTCATCTTGCAGCGATTCCGTGGGTAAGCGTCAATTAGTTAGGCTGAGTTTCTGCAACGATAAAAATAGCCAATCAGATGAATGCATATAAACCAATGAAAGAGCTCGCTCACTGTTTCCTATATTAATATTGATTTTGAAATAAAATATATATCATCTACTATTGTACGATCATGGTTAGATTCCGGTGAAATTAAATAAGGTACCTCTAGTACTAGCCTGCTATTTTATGAAGGAATGTCTTATCGCTTACTGCAAATCGTCATATCATATGTTCATGTTTACAGTTGTATTAAAATTTGATTTATGTTTTAGGATTGAGCAAATTTGATTCATTTTCATCATGTTTATGCACTGTAATTTTATGTAATAATTTTGAATCACAATGAAATAAGTGAGGTTCGATGTGGAATATACATAAGCTTATTTCATAAGAGAAATAAGATAACTGAGATGTTTGTGAATGTAGTAAATTCATTTAGTAAGTAAATACACATTGAAAGTGGGCGCTCCCAAAGGAATATCCCGCTCTATGGTCTCAGGGTATAAAAGGAGGTTACTTGCAATTAATCAGTCAGTCTACTAAAGTTAGTCTAAGGAAACAGTCACCAGGAACATTCAAGAAATAATATTCCAGCTCGAGCCTCGACCCTCAAAATCAACAGAAGAACGAAAAATAAATACCCAAGTCGGGTTCTGAAGAAAAAGAAAGTGTTTTTCTGCTTCCATAAGTTCTCACACCACGAGAGTAGAAACAATTGTTTTTCGTATCTTAAAATATGAAATTTTTTCAATAAAAGCTGTGTTGATAATAAATAAATAATAATATTTACATTAAAAATTTGCTACCCCAAATCCAGACCCTACTAGTGCAGAACAGATGATGCAAACTGACCAAAAAAAAAACATGAATATAAAAGTGAAGTTATTTATTTTCAGGTATCGGGACTTCCTTTACGAAATGACGACCGCCACGCCGGAGAGATAGCCTCCATGTCGCTAGACTTACTAGACGCTGTGAAAAACCACCGGATATCTCATAGACCAAATGAAACCCTAAAGTTGCGCATCGGAGTACACACAGGTATTTAGAGGCTTTTCTGCTAATGCTTGAGTACCAACTTAGTTCCTAGTGAAAGGGCATAAATCAAAAACCCCTTCTGTATGGATTCATTTTTCTTCTTCAGACATAGGTCACCCTCAATTTCTATAGTTTTTCCGACTCTCAGCAGCACTCATCTACCCAAGCCCATCTCATCTTTTGGAGACCTCCGTTTCTCTTTCGCAACCGAGGAAGTCAACCAATAGTATTTTAATTACAAAGGTTGGTCACGCCACACGTGGCACGTCCAGCACAATCCCACTTGGGTTTGGAGATTGTGATGATAATGACTTGCTCCTTATTCACTCACCCATCTTTCTATCTCGCAAAGAAATACTTGGCATGTCTTTTACTATGGCTCTTTGTATGATAGTCATTTTTGTTGCAACGTTCTTGGTGAGAGATCATGTTTGCCCTCCGAATTTTAGTGTTGATTGTACGATTTGTTAAATATGCACAAGTATTCAGAGGTATCTTCTTATTTTTGAAGATATGGCAAAAAACAAACTTGATCCAGATTAATTTACTTCAAATATGACAGGTCCCGTGGTAGCGGGAGTGGTGGGGCTGACCATGCCTCGATACTGCCTGTTTGGAGACACCGTCAACACGGCCAGCCGGATGGAGTCCAACGGAGAGGCCCTGAAGATACACATTTCTGGGCAGTGCAAGCTGGCTCTGGAGAAGCTGGAGGGCTACCACATGGAGCCTCGCGGAACCATCAGCATGAAGGGGAAAGGAGAGGTGGGAATCATTTTACTTCTGCTTTTTTTTTCTGTGACCTCACTAGAGCGTTCCTATCTGTACATACTGGTTACAAGTTACTTTATATTTGGGGAATGTTTCATATTATATTAACCATATTACTGCAGGTCCAAACCTACTGGTTAGAAGGGGCCGATGAGAAAGCTATCCAGCGGAGGGCCGTGGACCTGGGGGAACTGCCCCCTCTGTTCTGCCGGCCCCGAAGGAGCCCCAAGTTGTGTGACTCGCGTCAAGCCTCACTCTGCGGATATCCTGGTAAGATACCGAGACATTTTAATTAAATCAAATGTTCTTCACCTGTATTCCCCAATAATGATACATATTATGAAATACCTTTATACTGTCTTTTCACTTGTTTATTTGGGATTGCTTTAGATTTCTCCCAAATAAATGAGTGGATTAACATTCCACCACGAACCAGGTTTCAAAATAGAAATTCATTTTCCCTAGGTTGATATTTGTTCAGTTTTCAAGTAGAAAAAGTTGTGTCTTTTCACTAACATACAAGCTCCTTTCTGCAACTCTTTGGTAACGACAAAACAACCTTACAGATTGATGTACTTATATGTTGCTTATTTTGTTGGTCCCTCTTTAGGCCATCATGTTCATTTGTTAATTGGCTGCTTGCATAGATAAATTTGAAATTCGATACTTCATTTCATGTTAAAAAGTCCTCATCTGTTGGTATCTCCCACAGTAGGATTAAATAGTCGCAGACAGTCCGCCATCCGGGTTGCCGAGGGAGGAAGTTCCATCTCCTTGGGGCGGGCCAGCCCCAAACCTGATGCAGATCTTCATTACAAAAACAGGTTACTCCCATTATTAACGCATGTTCATATTATTTATTTGAACTTTAATTATTAACAATGACGATATCATATTTTTTATAAAAACACGTGAGAAAAATGTTTGCACAACCGAGATCTCAAAAATACTTCACATTTCAATTATGGATTTTGTAAATTTAATTTCAGACGGCTGTTGAGTTCCATAGCGTCGTCTACGGAAGAGAAGGAACTCTGCCTGGGAGTGCGGGCGGAGGCGAGCGTGGGTGGCGGGAGGGAGGCGGGGGATGCTGCGTGAAGCGCACTCCCTCGACCTGTCCCGCCTCGACTCCGCCCTCACCTGCACCGCCTCGCGCTCCCTCACACACTTCAGCTTGCCGCATTCCTACCTGCCCCTCCTGCCCTGCCCCCCCACCACCCACACCGCCATCGCCACCGCCCCCACCATCCCCACCCTGTCCGGGAACCACGTCAACAACATCAACTTCCTAAACGGCAATGCCGGAATAGGCCTGGACGCCAACGATTGCGCCGAGATGGCGGAAGCGCGCCCCCTGCTCCGCAAGACTAGCCTGCTGGGCCCCGAGCCCCCGGATACTGGGCAGCGCCCTGAACTCAACAGTGTCAGCTTTCCCGGCAAGAAGTGGAGGTCGCTCGAAACCATGGCTGACGCCGAGGTGGTCAGGAAAATCCCGCGCGCCTCTTTCCGCTCTTGGTTCATCGGATTGTTCATCGGAAGTGGCCTCAGGACTAGCAATGGCTCTTTGCGGAAAGCCGTGCCTTTACTGGACAGAGAGTCCGCTGTGTGATCTGCTCCTGTGCCATGGTGAACAGTGAGTGTTTAGGAAATACTTGTATATTTTGGTGGAGAATCAGTTTAAGTATATTTTTATCATATTATTACAGTGCGTTTACCGTTGAGACAATCGTATTAGTTGATTTGAGTAATGAAAATAATGTTATTAATAAGTTAAGTGAATAGTCCTGTGTACCTACATAATAATTTCCTACCCTTTGGCCATTTTCAGCAACATTAGTTTTGAAAGCATCTTTAATTACGTATCGTTGCTCACGATGGCCCTTTAGAAAATAACTTAGGCTAAGTTAGAAAGCTTTACACATAGAATAAATGAGGAGTTCCGTGTGTGGCAAGTAATTTAAGGGTACCTGTGTAAGGTGTAGTGTTTTTTTGTTCCAGGTTGATTTAGTAGAGTTCACAAATGAGTAACTCGTGCAGAGGAACAAGGTGCGAATCACTACTGTCTGTGCCATAGTTGAATGTTGTAACATCCTTCTTAGGATATTATCTCCAATGAATAGATATTTCTGCAGTTGAAATACTTTAATTTAAATACAGGTGCAGTTGTTTAGAATAGTGAGCCGGCAGTGGCCTGTTTCCCGTCTTTACCAATCAAGTGCCACTGTCGAGGATGCTAAACTCTACCCTCGTTTATTACAATTACACATATGATATTACTACATTCGTTGATACATAGTTATTGTTTCTCTTGATTTTGCATGCATAATGAGGCACCGTAGTTGCTGAGGAATCGTCAACTTGCAGATCTGCCCGTCGGCTGCATCTGAGAATGTAACTTGTTTGAGAAGAAGGAGATACTCAGTTTGCTGTAGGTCCGTCTTCTTTATCATTTAACTTGTCTGTCCATAGAACCAATATTATGGACTCATTACCCTCTGAGCATATCTATGATATGATTGAGGCCGGAACAGAGTGAGCAGGTCTTTGTGCCCAAGTACCGGGAATATTGTTCAGAAATTTAATGAACAGTTCTTTTGTACTGTTCTCCACGTCTTTAATCACATCACTCGCTTTCTAATTCCAGTGAATGCTTGCAGCCAGAGGGGGTAAAACAGAGTCAAGTTCTAACAAATTCTACCTACAGTGCTTGATTTCGTTTTGAGCTTTTCTAAGAGTAAATATTCTTTCCAACAAAGACAATCATTCTAGCATTGAGCTCGTTGATACTGGTGTCCTGTGAATATTATCGAGTTTCCCACAAACTCATTTGGATAATCACCTTCACGTTTTAATAACTGGACCATGTCATACGGGATAGTCTTACGAGATGCAGCTTCTCCAGGGTCTTGAGTCTTTTTGTTCCTTTCACTTCGTATAACCCTCCACAGAGGGAACGTTTCCGTGGAGAAACCTTGATCTTCCGCTAGATACTATCTACCAAGATATTCTGAACTGTTAAAAATCTCCAACTGTATTCTCTGTTTCACCCCCGTCGGCAGTTGCAGTGTCCTCGTTGAGATATTATCTCCGATAATAGATATAGTTGCAGTTGAAATACTTCGAGTAATGTTTACGCTCACGAGCTGGCAGAATATGGAGCTCCAGTAAACGATAAATGTGATGGAATATTTTATCACAATCAAAGCACTAATTTATTGAAAATTAATATAATATGATTATTATCAGGAACTGTTCCTGTTCACATACTTAACTTTATTATTAGTAGCACGTTTCTATGCTGAATGCGCTGAAATATTTCATCACAACAAATCATTATACTATTATTATTTATACTATGCAGAGTTGAAATTAAGTCATAGTCTTACTTTATTATGTCCATAAAAGTTTATGTTAATTGTTGTGCTCTTCCTCAGGTAATGTGCAATATGTGCCGAGTCCAATTCCAGGAGAAGATCAATTCAATAATGTAGCTCTTTTGTTCACGCAGTTCAACAGTCCGTACGATTCCCAAGACATTGCCTTCTCTATTCTTAATATTATGTTGAAGTTTAGAAACTTCAAATATGTACACTATTCTATGAGATGAGTGGTTTTACACTTTCTTTTAATTTGAAATGGAAAAATGAATTTCCATTTATAACCAATACCTATCCTGACTAGTAGCACTATCCAACATGTAAAAAGAATAACTTACATAACGACTGTGAACTGAGTGATTTGACGAGTTTTTTCATTTGAAATGGAAAAATAAATGGCTGTGAAATAATTCATATTATAAACAAACATGTCAGATGTAAATATACAAAATAATATCATCCATACCAAGATCTTAGTAATCTATTTCACATTATATATAATTAGCTTAAAACTTTCCCAAGTCAACAGTGAAGTGACCATCACTAGCCATCGTAGGTTATCAATAACAATACATATTAGGTTATTTGGCCATTTGCAGATTTCCATTTGAGTGTTTCATTTATAAAGCATATCATCTCACTAAGTATTTAATATATTATGTGCTGTTGTATATTTTTATGTACTTTGTTAATGTGGTCCAAATTGTGAAAACAAAATGTAAATAGACAATCTAGTATAATGTTGTTTACAAATTACAACTAAATATATTTTATTGAAAATATTCTTTATTAAATTTGAATATGAAAAACATTACCATATCTAGGGCAGAACTTCATTATCACTCTCATCATTTGTCACCTCACTATAGAAACATTTCCAAAAACTGTTTTTGAAAGAAATTTATTTTATCTTTTAAAATAAGTTTTTGAAGACCTTTATGAAAAAAAAAACAGACTTAATGGTATATATACATAATAATCTACGAGAAAAAAACCTGACTCTAAACATTTTTATGGTAACCTAGAACAAAACAGAAGCGCCCTTGAGGTGATATTTCACAAAAATGGCGCTATATAAATTAGCCTAGTATTATTATTACTATTAAAATCTTTGTCATCACTCTCATTATTGTTACAATAATGTTATAAACTAGGATAGAACTTCATTATCACTGTCATCAATGTTGGCGGACATGGCATCAATCCGATCATCGCGTTTCTCTTTGTAATGCAATATCAAGACCAGTAAGGTGATAATCCCGCACAGTCCGGTGATAACAAACACACTCTTGAGGATGAGTTTACTGGGAGTGACGAAGAGTTGGGCCCTCCAGCGAGCGGGCTCGCCAGGCGGCCAGGGGATGACCACCACCTGGGAGTTGGGGATGAGCTGCGTCCAGGTGCGCGAGCGGTTGGACAGCCCCACGGTGAGGGTGTCCACGAAGTTGGGTGTGCGGTCCAGCCCGAAGATGGAGAAGGGCAAGTCCAGTACGAAGCACGCGGACTGCGGCAGCTGAACGCACACCCCAGACCGCGGCAGCTGGCCTGGGGACAACATGTTGTATGATATCTTAGGCCCTGGTAAATTTGTACCTGCAACAGACAATATGCACATATTGTAAAACTGCAAACCAGGTTCCCACTTGACTTGTGCCCGAAAAATGAATTAAAAGATGGCCTAGTTTTGAATCAATACTTAAGATTTTCTCGCAGAAGTTTTTATTCCAGCTCTTTGAAGATATAAGAAAGAGAGAAACTGTATGTATATCATCAGCTTACAACTGAAATTCAGTAAGTGCACTTTTGACTCAAATAATTTAATATTATCTCACACAGTTCATATTATGACTGCCTCCGTGGTCGAGTGGTTAAGCCGCTCGACCATGAATCCAGTTCAAATCCCAGCGTGCGCAAATAAATTTAATTTAAATATAGATTCTGGGAATCATTTACAATTACCTCAAGTGTATTGTGGGCTCAAATAAACTAAATTTGATTGCTTCAAAAAGTCCATTGTAATATAATTTTGGTAAAGGAGATTCCCAGCTTAACAGAATATGTAGTGTATTTACCATAAGTGCTTTTTTTCTTTCCTAGAGCGCCAACAGTAACTGGAACCTTTTTATTAGTCAGTCCTGTTAGGACCATGACCTTCATGAAGTTAGCATCGTAATCCAAACTGTTCTTCATGGCGCCCACGCTGTACTCCTTGGTCGTCGCGCTCTGCTGCACGAGGATAAAGTCCAATACTCCGTCCTGGTAGAAGTCATAGAACACCGAGAGGATGGTGCCCTTCCCGAAGGGAGCTAGGGCGCCCCACTGGATGGTGTATGTCCTGGCAAAGGGACACGACGGACAAGGAACGTTTTGCAACAAAAAGGCTTGCGGCTCCGAGAACTCTTCCTGCTGCAAGCTGACCAGGAGGTCGGGATAGCCGTCCATATTGTAATCTCCTCCGCGCATCGCTATAGTGTCTGTATACATTTGACCGTTGGGAGGGAAAAAACCCCATTCCTTCTGATTTTTATCCTTAAAATCTATATTCAATGTTTTCCAAACCGAATCATCATTGATCATAATGCTGCTGCTGCGGCATTCCTTGTCGAAGCAAATGGGAAGTAGAAGATATAACTTTCCTGACAGTTCCACGTCCAGGTACAAGGACTGGCCGATGTGGCCCGACACCCCCATGGGGATCTCAATCCTGTTCTTGAAGGTGAACCTCGGCCTGGCCACGCCTCCCATCCACACCTCGAAGGACGTGGGAGAAGTGATCAGTAGGTCGGACGCATAGTCGCCATCTATGTCCAAGAAGGAATTGGAGTGCGGCAGATGCACTTCGTGGTAGCTGTCCTTGCTGAGTGGGATTTCCTGGGGAAGGGTTCGGTTGTGATTGAACACCCAGAATGACCTGTTTTTGCTGACATTAACCCCGAACAAGTCAATTATCATATCTTGGTTGTAATCCATGGCTAATGGATGGCCGATGGTTGTGATCACGGTGGGCAGATCAAGCAGGGAGCAATTCAAACTGTCTTCTCCACCCCAAATGATGCGAACATCGTGATTACTCCACAGGTCGACTCCTTTAGTAATGTTTTGAGTGGTTATTAGTATGTCCATGAAGGCGTCCCCGCCAAAGTCTCCCGGGACCACACTAGTCACCCTGTATTCCGTGAAGTCACACTTCAGTCCTATTCCCGGGCGGAGAAGCGGCTCCTTTTCATTGGCCAGGAATATTTCCAGGGTTTTCCCTTCATTCCGAAGCATAAAGATGTCTGTTAGCTCATCGGAATTAAAATCTCCAAATGCTGCTGGCAATGCATTTCGATCCTTGCCAAACACATTCATAGAAATGTCATTGGAGCTTGTGTGGGGGACAGAAACCAAGATACTTATCAGCAGGACTATAAACATCTTTTCGCCATTCTGTTCCATTTCTTTATTCACCTAAAAATAAATAATACTTTCAAGATCGACTGCATGTGTTAACATAAATATTTGGGTGAATAGTATTAAAAATGTATTCTAGAAGGTATGCAGGGGAATTGCAATGCATTACATTCAAGAAAATTGCAAGAAGAACATAAATTCATAAAAAATAAATCGTTAACGGAGGATATTCGATGGTCTCCTGTTTACAGAGGGAGACATCTAGAGGGATTCCATCCAGGCAGCCTTGATGGTATCCTCAGATTAGCGTAGTCTGCGCCATAAGCTTCCCATGCGACGGCGGAGTAGTGCCACTATTGCCCTGTTGCAGTTAAGATTGATGAGTTCAATATCTTAGTCCAATGAGCTTCGATGCTATAATTTGAACTCTGAGGGGATTCCATGATGACATTTACAGATTTCTTGATCCTTTCCCTCATTCCTGCCACCCTGGTTCCTATAAGGGCTGCAAATGCGGGAACTTGCCCCCCGGAGAACATACAGGAAGCACTGCAGTGCCTGGGAGGACCGAATATCATATGGTAGGCATCCTACCCTTCTTAAAATTAGCTTAGAGCTCACACGTGTATAAGGTAGTATGTACATAACGCCAGGAATTGTGTCCTTTTCACTGGTGGACTACAGAGTCGAAATATCCTACTGACCATATT
Organism: Drusus annulatus; assembly: GCA_022651775.1. Classification (NCBI taxonomy): domain Eukaryota; kingdom Metazoa; phylum Arthropoda; class Insecta; order Trichoptera; family Limnephilidae; genus Drusus; species Drusus annulatus. Next base: position 268,699 of record JAGWCC010000584.1, read on the forward strand.
TGATTTTGCACTGTGTTCAAGTGCTCGGCTTTGCCTGTTGATGTCGTTGTCATACATCAGCTGAAGCTGATCAGGCGATAATGTGCCTTAGGTATTTAGTTTCTTCTACCACTGTTAGAGGCTCGCCGCTCAGGATAACCGGAGGAATGCTTTTTCGGATCCTGGCCGTGTCTAATAACCGTCAGTGATGTTTTTAACGGATTGTAAATCATGTTGGTTTCATATGCAAACTCTTCGCAGATATTAAAGAGAATACGTAGCTGCCTTATAGACGGTGTTATCAGTACCACATTGTCTAGCTTACATTATTGAAACACTGTCCCCTGATGTGACAGCCTACCCCAGCATTATTCAATCTATTGGTAAATACGTCCATGTAAATGTTGAACAATAGTGGGACATGCAACCTCCCTGTCTAACCTCGCTTTTCAGGTAATATGTTTGGATAATCCGTCTTTCCACTTTCTTAGGTGTCCTTGTTGCCGGTGCCAAATGTCTAGAAAGTGTACGACCTTCGATGGTATACCCCTTTCCTCGAGTTTAATCCATAATGAAGGGTGGTAGACTCTGTTGGATGCGTTACAGAGGTCAAGGAAGCATTCGTAAGTTGTTTTTTCTTCCTATAGTGTTCCAATGTTTGTTTTACCCTGAATATAGCTGTAGCCGTGGAGCACTCCTTTTAAAAACCTATCTGACTCGCTCGTTTTCATATGGGGTCTGACCTGGTCTAACAGAACACTTCAAATATTCTGGCCATGAATTTTCCCATGTAGTTTTGTCTTACAATTTTGATTTAATAATCGGCATGATTATTGTCTTTATCATATCTTTGGAAAGATATCAATTCTTCATGATTACAGTAAACAACGTTGGCAGTAGTTGAGAAATTACTTAATAAATATATACCGTAATCGGTGTATCAATTGTTCAGGACGAACAGTCTATTTAAAAAAATGTTATAAAAATCGTTACCTCTGCATATTCAATTCGTCTCAAGTTTAAAAAAATTCTTAACAATAGATGTCTTATTTCTTGAAACAACAATATTTGAGAGTGATACTCTAAAACTTTTAAACCCGCAAAAACAAATAATAATCACATTTTAGTACCGTAACTAAAGAATTGACAACTGACGTACCGAACTAATAAACAAAGACAAATCTCGGATCATAATAACGCGCTGTCAAAAGTCTAATGTCAGTAGTGATGCGATGGCAATGGCACGGATGGCGTATTATAAAGTTTCGACTACTTAATCTAAAATGAACTAGTAAAAAGTATCCAGAGAATGAAAAGTTTACTGTCTAAAGTAGAAAGGTCAAAATAAATGGTCAACTTTAAGCATATAGCGTCGTTTAGTGATTCAATCCCTCTTTGAAAGTAGGCTGTGTATTTTGCTATCGTAGGTAGTCTTATAAAAAAAGATAAATAATTTTCAAAACTAATTTCTAACTACGAACTAAATGACAAGTCATTCCAAGAATGTCGATTCAGCGTTTTGAAAGCCCTGTTATTAATTTTTTTAACGTTCATACAAGAGGGTTCAATTAGTTGTTACGACTAGATGATTTTACTAGCTTATAAGCGCTCATAGGACCTAGTAACATTTTTTTGTTAAAACCAACTAATCTAATTGTATAAATTAATATACAAGTTCCCTTCTTTCTTAAATTATTTTGGAATTGTAAAAAAAGAGTTAACTGTTTTTAAACAATTAATTAATTTTAAGGTTAATTATCAAAAAAATACTTAAACCTTTAACCGAATGGTGATGCTTGTGAATATATTAAAATTAATGCCAAAGTACCCTTGAATCCTGAAAACTTTTTAATTATAGAAAAAAGCACTCACTACTTATTTGATCCCCTTCAACTGCGTAAGGATCTGCCTTTTGAAGATATTATTTGTCACTTAGCACTGATAATCCAACACAATATTTCACTTCACTGAATTTTTACCACAAATATTATTACAGAAGCGTGCGTATATTATTAGAAAAAAAAAAACTACTGACACATTCATAATAATTAAAAAAAGAAGATTTATTGAATACAGAATTTCGTTTTAAATTTAAATGCAAACACTTGTAAGAGGAAAACAAATCATCGAACTTCGAGATAAATGACGTTTATAATGATTGAATGAAAATATAAATAATTTATCTACTTTAATCAATTTTTCGACAAAAGTTTTTTTTTATTAAAACGCGATCACGAACCATCATACAGTTTTACCGACGGAGCAATCCGGACACTAATCGACATTGCATTAGAACACCGCGATAATTATTTGATCAACTTTAAACCGAAAATTTGATTACGAAGACGCAGTATGCGACCGATCTAAATAGCGACGAGTTTAAAACTGACAGAAGCACGGGCTTGCTGCTCGTTTCACTTCATAGCAGTTCATGCAGGTTTCTACGCATGCGTCGAATGAAAATAGTGATGGACAACCATAATAATGAATGTCAACTTTTTTTTTCCGATAAATGAAAAAATCAAACCACTTTAAATTATATATATATTTAGAAGAACTTATTTAAAATTTGTTACAAACTTGCGATGATTATTGATTACAAAATTTGATTGAAAATGTTTGTTATCTGAGTTCCGCGAGGAACCGGTTATTTATTCAGTTACTTTTCGAACCGATTCCTGATGGCGGGAAGATTTATTAGATGAAAAAAATGGAACTGGAACCGGTTTTTACCGCTCAACATATTATGACGAAACGAATTTGAATCGGGTTCATTTCATCATGACATTCCAACGAAAAACTTGTGGTTACTCCGAAATGTTTTTTTTTTTGTAATAAAATAGAAACTGGTTACAAAAATTACCTGTCCCTTAGAGAACAAAATATCGATGGTTCCAGTGACCGACTCGTCACCGGTACAAAGGAGCCGGACCGGAATATCGAACATCTCTAATATTAGTAACGTTACTCCAAGGTTATTTTCTTCAGCTGTCATTTTGTAGTGTGGTTGTTTTCACGAGACAGTTAACAGTTTTTGTCGTTGTTTTATTTAAGAGATTTGAATTGTTTTCATGTTAATTTGAAATCAAAGGAAGCATAATAGCAGGGTGCAAATAGTTTGCGGTTAATATCATAAGTTTAATACATTATTTGGCATAAAAACACAGTTTAAATTAAACAACAACAATAGTTTTTACGATAAATTCAATACAATATTTGGCATAAAAAAGCCCTGTTTAAAATACAAATTACCATTAAATAAACTAAATAATATTAACAGCATGCTATCATTACTCACTTTAAAAAAAGTTTTGCGGAAGTCTAATCTCGTTTTCGAGTATGATGACTATTTTTTAATGTCCCAAACGAGTGTTCATTTTATGTATACTGGCAGTCCTCGACTATCGTACATTCGACTTTCAATAATGGTTCTAAACCAGAATATGTCGGCATGTTAGATGACTCTCTGATAGTCTTCAAAAGTCTCAAGAACATGGGTCATTGCGTTCCGAACACGAGAATGTATTTTCGCCACGAAATTTTTTCTTCTCCGGAGTGCAATATGATAGATGCTTCTTCTCCAGAGTGCGTTAGCATTTGAATCTTCATGCTTGAATTTAGAAAACTTAAATAAGTGTACTCGTAACTCGCTAATCGTTTTTTCTCTAGAGTGAGTTAGCATGATACCCCGGAAGCTGGATTTTGAAAAACATGAATATGTACATCATGAACATGATGATTATTCTCCGGAGTATGTCGGCTTGTGAGTCCACGAACTCGGATAATTGCTTTCAGATGATTAGTTTATGATATCTAACTTAGTGTCAACATAATTATCTTGAGTTTGAATACAAAATACACTTTGTGCAAATAATCCGCTTTGTAATTAATTACTTTTATATTTCATTTAGTTTAAGAGCAGTAGAATGGCAAGATAGTGGAAAAGTAGATGAAACAATCGAGACCGGTCGGTAGCTGAGTGGACAGACGCGTCAGATTCCCACCCGGGCGTCCTGCGTTCAATTCCTCTGCTGGCTAAGTCCTCCATCATTGCACAAGCAACATTTTCCGCTTCTTATGATGGCAGTAGGAGTTTTTCAAATATTGTCAGGTTATTCGTAGCCCGGGAATGTTTGTCTTTCTTTTTTAAAAAATTTAAATAATTAAATAACTTGCATAGTGTTAGATTTTGTGAACAACCACCTCAAGGGCGCCGTACAATTCTTCATTTATGTATGAAGGATCTATCTTATTAGTAACTATTGCTAAACCGTTTCAACAACTTATAACTCTATGCTAGCAAATTACATCCACCAACCCGTCAGTCAACAATACAACACTATATACATGTGCAATGCATCTGACCAATGAGCATTATGCTGCATAGAGATGTACATACCATATATATGTGGGTTTTTTTATGGGATTTAAACACACTTTTTGTGTTTTTTTTAGATTGCTCTACTTTTGTAAATTCAAATTTCGTACGCATTTTAGAGAACTAATTATGTACGAAAGTCGAGGACTGCCTGTACTAACCAATTTTTAAAGATAAGATAGTACTTTCTAGAAAAACCAAAAACCGACTAAAAAACTATAAACTTCGTAAATCAATCCTGTAATAACGCCATGTTTTTATAATATTTTCAGGTTCCAGTTGATGATAAAAACAAATCCACCATGAGCCAGTCAAAATCAACGGGTAACATATGTATATTATTATATGAAACTTTTATATTATTTCTTGGGCTGATGTCTGATTGGTCTATGTACATATGTGATATTTGGGTGATTTTGAGTCAGGTATCAGAAAGTTCTCTAAAATGGCCGTACTTGTAATGCTCTAAATGTCTGCCAACTGCTCAAGAAGCACGGAACTGTGGCCCATCTAATGTGTATGTCAAAATAATGTTTCGGCATATTTTACTCCAATACTCAACGCAAAGTAATACTTAATTTGTTCATCTAAACTGCCAACCTTTTATTTTAATCATTCGATTTCTAATGAATATTGTTTGATTAATGTTTATATAAATGTTTTTTGATTATCATTTGTGTATTCTCAATCTTTTAATAATGTTTTATTATTATTTTCCACTTGTTATGACAAGTGTAACCAAATCTTCAATACAAAAATGCCTAGTTACTAGCAGCGCCTCTAGTGGCAGACGCGTCAATATTTTTCTGTAATAAAGTAAACAGCTATCAAAGTTGCATGCAATTACTTACACATTCCAATCGTATTTCCTTCAAGCTTCTCTGTTTTCTATAATATGGGAACATCACTCAAACCATTTTAATATTTTTTCAAATGTTTCCAGAGTGGTTTGTACGCATTTTGAGCCGAATTTTGTAATTTATTTCTTCAAAATGTTAATATTTGGCTACTACTGTGTAAATTAATAAACACCCAGATGTGAAGGTAGACAACATATTTATGTTTCAGAAGGAAAGCCTCCGGAGAAGTATTTAAAAGTGCTGCTAAAGTACTTTGGGTACACGGAGTTCCGGCCGATGCAGTGGCAGATAATCGTGTCCGTGGTGGAGGCGCGCCGGGACAACTGCGCCGTCATGGCCACCGGCTACGGCAAGTCACTCTGTTACCAGCTGCCCGCCCTCTTCACCGGGGGGAGTCTGCGTCGTCATCTCGCCTCTCATCTCCCTCATGGAGGACCAAGTGCAGTCCTTGGAGGTATGGAGGAGTTTGTGTCTAGTACTTGGTCACCCACTGAAATATGTTTTGTAATGCTTCTAGCGCCGGATGCCATTGAGTTGGTAAAGAACCTCAACCTCCTATTGTAGCCTCCATCCCTCAAAGACAACCGTCTCAACTGCCCGAAGCCACTAGAATCGTGACTTCCCCAATTTAGGGTTATGAATGATGATGATCGGATTATCTGAATTTCTAGGGAAATTCCGAGAGTCTACTAAAGGCGTGCCTTCCATATAGGCATATAAGCACTGCCTACACTAACTTTTTTTCTTACGTGAATACCGCACAAGAGTCTCAACTGCTCCCAACCGTCTCGAGCCAGTGAGACTATGGCATCCCATATAGGGGTATGTGTTGTGAGGCTGAAGGTAGTGGGAAGGGGAAGGAGATGAGGAAGAGGAAGGTTGAGAAGTACCTGGCTATTCAGATCTGGTCACCAAACACGGCTAAAGCCATTTCAAGCAAAGTTTCAATTCTGAATGGTGGTCTTTCACCAGGCCGATACTTGGAGTATCTATCACTCTGGAACGTGCCGCAAATATAGGTATTATATTTTATATGAATTATATGTGTTATGACACATATTAATTAAATTAAATTTATTTACGCACGCCGGGTTCGAACCCGCGACCTCTGGATTTGTAGTCGAGTGTCTTACCACTCGACCATGAAGGCCGTCACCTTACTCGCATAAAAAATATAAATAATATTTCAATTATTTTAACAATCCAACAAATTTACCAAATTCTTGGAAGGAATCAATCTTCTATTTCAAAAATATGCACCAACTACCAACTGCAAATCACAGCGCCGAATTACAAAAACATATCAATAGAAGGAATTACGTCCACCTTGTTTAACGCACATATATTCAAATGTTGACTTTTTTTTTTAATCTAATATTGAATTGAATACACGAAATTGTGTACTGGAGTGTGCGTTCACTTCAAGGGACGACTCGTTTGTGTTAGTTTGAAAAAAAGCACTGCTTTGCGTTACTACTACTGCCACTGCCAGTATAATAATCAGTGCCAGCTGTTGATACCCCCTGTCTTATTTAATAATGTTTTTTCTCTGATTATTCCAGGTTGCAAACATTTCTGCCTGTTTCCTCGGCTCTGCACAGAACAACACTAAGGATGTCCTGGCTAATTTATACAAAGGCCACTATCGCCTGGTGTACATGGCCCCGGAATATGCATCTGGCGAAGCAGGTAACTGATGCCTTCTATTCTACACATAAACTGCCTCGGTACTTAGGAGGTGTACTGCAACCCCAATCAACCCCAGTGCCTTAGTAGTGGAAAGGTGCTTGTTACTACCGCCACATTGCCATCACTACCGTACTCTCCAAGGTGTTCAACGGAAAGGGTGATCAACAAATTGCTCACACACCTCGAGAATAACAATATCCTATGCGATGGGTAAAATGGATTTCGTGGCAAGCAATTGTGTAGCGATCTGCTACGATATTTGATGCATGTTATCTTTTCGACAAGCCACTTTTGACGTCCGAACAGCTCGGAAAGTTTTAAGAAAAAGAGTTGATCACCACCTCGAGAAAGTTCATGCCTGGGGTAGGACTTACCTGATCAGCTTCAACCTGTCAAAATCTCATCTCAAGTATGTCTGACAGTTTAATTTAAGAGCCACCTCTAGGCTGGAGCTAATAAAATAAAAATACTTAAAATAACCTGCTTGATTCTGTGCAAAGGAGGGCGGTTTGTTTGATTAAAAAATTGTTGTTAACAGACCAATTGTCTCCAATCTCTAATGCACAGACGCAACATAGGTATGCTGAGTCTGTTCTACAGGTATTTCAATGGAGCCTGCTCAAAGTAATTAGTAGCTTTGATTCCCTGCGCGCCGGTACACTGAGTGAAACTCAACAGACATGAGTGGAAAGCCATTTACAGTTGATGTCGGCTTCTTGAGAACGGGTCGTTTCTCCGACTAGTTTTTGTGTAAGTCAACTTATATGTGAAACGAGCTACTGGCATCTGTGTTTCATCCTTCATTTAACGTGGCCTTTAAAAAGGCAAATCCCTTCCTACAGCCCCTTTGACCCGCCTCACAATGCTGCCCAACCAGGTGGCGATACAGTTTCTCTGACTCCCTCCCAATTCCTGCTTTCCCCGTCTGGCTTTTATTTCCACTGACAATTAATTCGGTGCTTGTGTGTTGTCAGGCCAGGAGATGTTGTCTCGCCTGAACGAAGCCACCAACATTGTGTGCCTCGCCATTGACGAGGCGCACTGCGTCGCAGTGGGGCCACGACTTCCGGCCAGCGTACCGACACCTCGGCAAGCTGCGGGACCTGCTTCCTGATGTTCCCATTCTGGCTGTCACCGCTACGGCCACTGAAGAAGTCAAGAATGATATTATTAGATCATTGAGACTCCGGTGAGACAACGTTGAAATATCACACAAACGTAATTCTGCTGTGAGCATGCCGATCTTATGTGATGATTCACCGTAAGGTCCAATTCTCCTTCTCTATGGCATCCCCAATTTGGGGTATGTTATGAGACTGAAGGAAGTGGAGAGGGGAAGGTTTCCACAAATTCATTTATTCAATTGTATTGAAGATATATGATATTATAGCCTTCTTGTATCTACATTCCGTGCAGTTAAATACATCAGCCACCTCTGCGTACGTACATATTACCAACTGCATGCAATCTAGGTACAAGCGAGTATCTGAAAGACTCAGTTCTGATATTATTGTTACAACTAGGAAGGGCAATAAGGTTCAGCAAATCAGGGCTGTCTAGAATACCATTTTCATTTTTATGAATAAAAGTAAAGTTGAAAATAATTCTTCATCCTGAAAGTTTTAATAAATTTAATTATTTCACCAAGTAGTTATATTTTATGTTTTCAATGGGTAGATTGAGTTTATATGTAGTTCATATATCTAAAAAAATTGCATTGAATTTTTTTTTATGGATTCAGAGTGGATTTTATAGTTGGGGACCAGATAGAAGAATTATATTCACAATATTTGTAAAGAGTTTTCACAATAATTTAATAACACATTTTTCGTTCATGTAGCGTTCCATGGCAAACAATCACGGATGACACGTGTGAAATGTTTATTGCCGCCAACTTAACTAACGAAAGGACAACGACGCCACGTCTAATTTTAATCTAGACTCGTCTAATTTTTATCAGGATACCCCTTCAAAACAAGCTTTCCTTGTCCCTGTTTGATATTCCTAGCTGAATATTTTCAATCTGTCTTCTTTTTCAGGAACCCCCAAGTTCTATGTTCGGGATTCGACCGACCGAATTTGTATTTCAAAGTTCAAAAGAAATCAGCTAGTCCATATGCAGACATCAGCGCAGTTCTCATCGGAGAGAAAAAGCATTTCAACATCGCTAACAGCTCGGTCATTGTATACTGCCTCACAAAGAAAGATGCAGAAAGCATTGTAGCATTACTCAAAGGTAATTATGAATTGCCTTGCATTTAACCAACCACCAAATTAAATGTGATTTCTTCCTAAAATGTTTGACAGAAAGCAATTTTAGGCCATTGATTCCCTAAATGTGTTAGCTTCATCATCGCGTATTGGGATTATTGCCAGAAATTTTCTGCCAACAATATGTGACCATCGGCAGATGAGTTGCGGACGGTGTTATGCAATAATCGTTTAACCTTTAGAATGCTGGATTCCCGCACGGTACAACTTCCGTCGTACCTTGCTGACTGTAATGTCTTAATAACTCACTTGTGTTTTACTAAATTATGTTTTGCCAATCTCTCAGATGATGTGTTTATGTATTTTTTGAAATTGTATGTTAATGGTATAAGCGGTTTTTCTGGAGTAGCTATTTATATTCGGAGAATCGGTTTTTTTCTCCCTCATGTCACTAAAAAAGTTTAATAAAGTAATTTGCCACAAATATTGCCCTCTAAATAGTTCCCACGTGGAAAACATTCATTGCAAGTTTATGAAATACATAATCATATTGAGATATGTTTTCCAAGTGTACATATGTATGTGTATTTTAGGGCACGGATTAAAGTGTGAGTGCTACCACGCAGGGCTGTCAATAAAAGTGAGGAGGCGGGTCCATCATGAATTTTTAAATGATGAGATCAAAATCATAGTTGCAACAATCGCTTTTGGAATGGGTATAGATAAACCAAATGTCAGGTAAGTCACTACATATTAAGCAAACATTATTTACCTGTCGTTCGGGTTACTAAAGAATGCACCGCGTAACGAACTGCTGATCCCGCAGGTGTGTGATCCACTACGGCTCCTCCAGCGAGATGGAAGGCTACTACCAGGAGGCGGGCAGAGCTGGCCGAGACGGGAACCCCTCTCTCTGCATCCTCTACCATTCTCCCGCTGACTTTGTCACTCATAAGTAAACAATCGTTTTATTTTTTTTCCAATGCTTCTAACAAGGAATCACTGAATACAGTAGAACTATTTGTTTTCTAGTTTCTTAAGGGAAAAGAGTCACATGAGCTCTTCGGTACGAGCGCACAAGGAGTCGCTGAACGCCGTCATGAAGAATTATATTTCCACCAGAGAATGCAGAAGACACAACATCATATCTTACTTTGAGAAAGACAGACGGCAACCAAAGACCCCCGTATTAAATTGCTGCGACAACTGCACCAGAAAGTAAGAAATCTTAGTGTAGCAATAAATATTATTTGGGTCCTTTCCCCTTTCCCAAGATATTTTCCTTCGGTGATCCACCCTCCCCTCCATGAAAATTTTATCACTTTATTTTTACTAATAATAACATTGACTGCTTGGATGCCTTGCAATCACCGGTGCAAAAAATTCATACAGACCACCAATGCCACGCGAGCGAGAGAGTGGTAGATACTCTAAGTATCGGCCTGGTGAAAGACCACCATTCAGAATCGAAACGTTGCTTGAAATGGCTTTAGCCATGTTTGGTGACCAGATCTGAATAACCAGGTACTTTCCAACCTTTCTCTTCCCCAGTAATAATAATAAATGGATAACTTTTATAGCGCCGTTTTTGTGGGAAAATCACCTCAAGGGCGCTTTACAAATTAATTTTTCTAAACTATAATTTATCACTTAAGCTTATAACCAATAACTTACAGTTAAGATTTATTACTAATGGCTTACACCTAATATTTTCAACCAGTGACTTACAATAAGGACTTATAGCTTGTAACTAACAGTGAAATAGATGCTAACATTAAAAACATTAATATTTACAGACATTTAAAAATGTCAGACGAACTAAATTGGCTAAAGTACTTTCAGCCTCACAACATACCCCAATTGGGGATGCCATAGTTCCTCGGTCCACGTCCTCTCGCCGGTTGGGAGCAGATGGGACAGTATTTACTATAGAAAAAAAAGAGCACCGGTGCACATATGTTAAAAAAAATAAATTAAATCACATCCTAATATGATTCCAACTAGACATTTGATAGATATGCTAGAGACGTCTATTGAGTAGTTTAAAAAAATATAAAAACCCCATAATCATCCAGCCAATCAAATGCTTTTAGATATCTGCTTGCCCTCGCCGCCCCACTGGTATTTAATGCCCTTCAATGCTGTTCTGTTACGTCTATATTCTGTATAATAATATGAGTCCTTTATTTGTGATATTGTAGACTGACATCTCCGGACGACTCTGCCAAGTACGAAGGCATCGACAGCCAGGGCAGGTACGACTTCACAGAAGACGCGGCCAAGTTCCTCAGCGCCGTGGATTACTTCCTGCCCAAATCTTTCGGGGTTGGGATGTATGTTGCCTATCTGAAGGGCTCCAAGGCTAAGAAACTCGACTCCAAACATTTCTCTAGTCGTTTTTATGGCTCTGGTTCATCCAAGACTGAAGGCTGGTGGAAAGAAATTGGTAAGCAACAGATTTTCTATATCCACAATGCCATTGTGTATTATAACATTCGTTCATTTGTCTTATACTCAAACAATGTCCACACAAATGTGGCAGCGTAACTAAATAATTACGTAACTAAATAAGACGGCCTCCATGGTCGAGTGGTAAGGGGCTCGACTACAAATCCAAAGGTTGCGGGTTCAAACCCGGCGTGCGCCAATAACTTTTATTTCATTAATATGTGTCATTAATTCATATAAAATAATAAAAAGTGCATTTGCGGCACGTTCCAGAGTGGTAGATACTCTAAATATCGCCCTGGTGAAAGACCACTATTCAGAATCGAAACGTTACTTGAAACGGCTTTAGCCATGCTTGGTGGACAGATCTGAATAACCAGGTACTTCTCAACCTTCCCCATCTCCTTCCCCTCCCCACTACCTTCTGCCTCACAACATACCTCAATTGGGGATGCCATACTCTCACTGGCTCTAAACGGTTGGGAGCAGTTGGGACTTTTGTGCGGTACTCAATATAAAAATAAAAATTTAACATTAAATAATAATAAATTTTTGCCATGATAGTAAATCACAGTATCATCAGCGTAACGTTGAAGTTTTCCCGAGATGCCACATTTAGTTATGTCATTGATGTCTAGTAAGAAAAGTAGAGGTCCAAGAATCGAGCCTTGCGGCACTCCACAGGTGTATTTTCTGAAGCCGCTTAAGACACTTTTAGCTAGGTCACTTCGAAAAGGTTTAGAGATTTCCCCACCATCCCCAAATGTTTTTGGTGAAAGTCGTAAAACGCAATGCTAAGCTTAATCTTTTGACTGCGATAAAATGCAGTTTTTATGTTTTCTATACGATACGCCTCGTCTAGATATAATGTCATTGGTTATCCTACATAATTTTGGTCTATAATGTATTATGTCCATTGCTTTTAGCTTTGGTTTTGGAGCAAGCCAAGTACATTGCAAAGGAATCTAAATACGGTGGGATGCAATCGTACCCAGTTGTTATCCTGACCGAAAGGGGCTTCAACTGGCTGAGAAACAAGAGGAAAGGATCAACATGCGCCACTGCTCCTACTGCCAACTGAGGAAATCGTTAGCTCTTTGAAACTTAAAACGTATGTTTCAACTACATATTATATAATACATATACCATTTTTATAGAATTTATAGTCTATATTGAACACTTTTAAAATAAAGAAATTGATAAGTGCCATGTGATAATTGCATTTATTTGCAGGGTCAAGGCACTCTACTCAGGAACGTGGGTGTCAAAAGGTTCGGAAAACGCTTTGCCTAACGTCAATTCTTCAACGTCAGATGCCTTGCCTACATCTACAGCTTCCAGCCAACAGGTGGAACCACTAGTCTTTGATGAATATTCTGAAGCTCTACACGAGGTAAAACCTTTCGTATAATTGTTTATTTGTGATTACAGTGATTAATTTTAAAAATAATTTATGTTTGACTGTTTTTATTTTGTAGCACACCATTTTAATTAATTATAAGTAACTATAAATAACTGTTACGCATAGTCAATTTTATTTGTGACAGCCGTTTCGCCTTCCGGAGGCTTTGTTAAAATGTGGTAAAGCAACTAATTACATACATTTAATCAGTACTGATATTTATTGTAGAATTTAAAAATAATGATTTACCTTACACAGAATACAAGCTAAATGTATCTTTTAAAAAGTTTTTTCTATCTCTAGGAACTAGTAATTATGCGGCATTCCATAGCCGTATCGCAAAAGGTAATTCCTCACACCGTGGCCTCTGACATGGCGCTGCAGCAGCTTGCCACCCAGCGCCCCCTCGCCTTGGCCCAGCTCACTAACGGCAAATGTAAGCAAAAACAGTTATAGCCTTCCTCAGTCATGGCAAATGTAAGCACAAACAGCTATATTCCAGCTTAGTCATGGCAAATGTAAGCACAAACAGCTATATTCCAGCTTAGTCATGGCAAATGTAAGCACAAACAGCTATATTCCAGCTTAGTCATGGCAAATGTAAGCACAAACAGTTAAATATCAGGTTAGTCATGGTTAATGTAAGCACAAGTACTCGACCGGTCGGTAGCTGAGTAGACAAACGCGTTGGATTCCCACCCGGGGATCGTGCATTCAATTCCTGTGCGTCATCCTAATTTTAATTTAAACCCACGAATTTGAACCAATACATACTTATAAACTGAAAAGCCAAATATGATATTGACGGATGCAATTGAACAACTATTATATTTTTTCCGCGCTTCTAGTATTACCAATATTTATTTTTGAAGCCAAATCTGTATTAGTGGCGTAAAGTACACTTTTGGTAAACTTACGAAAAATGAATTGTTAACACTTCAATGGAGTTTGCATGTTTTTACAGTTGATGGAATGTCACTTTATAAAATTGGAAAGTTCGGTGAATCCTTTGTGACGGTGATAAAGGAGTATGTGAGCAAGAATCCATGCCCGGTGAAGAGTATCTGGAAACACCTGGCGGGGCAGCCCCTGCCGCCCAGTGACGGGCCCAGCACCACCAACGCCACCCAGGCTCTGTCCGTGGAACTCTTCAACCAGGGGAAGTCGCCTGAACAAATAGCCGAGGAAAGGTAGCTGACTCTTGGCAGGGTTTCCTTATAACAGTTAAACTCTTACACTGATCAGATAATCCCTAGATCTATACCGATTTGAAAGAAAACTCATCTGTTCAAGAATGAATTTCGATTTTTTAAAGTTTGACCAATTTTCAGCCCAAGTCAGGGAACTTATTGATCTTAATTTGGGCACACTAGACACGCCCATAACACACTTTGCATATTTAAGTTGTTTTTTCGGCTCCCTTGTAAACCGAAATTTTAAAATTATGTACTTGATTTGAATGATGCTTGAGAAACCTTATAAAGGAGTTTAGCGTCATTAAAATTTATCTTGAAATATCTTTCGTCCAAACTAGATCTACTTGAGTTAGGAATTTACATTGTGAATACAACAAACTGCCTTTAACAGTTTTATTTTTGATTTCCAGAAAGTTGTCCGTTTCCACTATTTTAAGACATCTGACTGTTGAAGTGCGTAAAGGTTGCATTGATCTAAAGAGGTTGATAGACCCTTCTAACCTTGGCGTCATAATACGAGCAATTCAATCGCCACCTTTGAATAATGGTAAGTTTGGCATTTCTGCAAAACCGATTATATATACATAAATATATTCTTATTCATTGATCTAAAGTCATATTAACTGTGGGGTTTGATTAAGATTTGCGTACCTGAAAGTAAAAATCAAACGTACAATTCGAAGGGGAGGGGGTGGCGTAGTTACCCCATTTGATCTTGCTTATTAAAGCTTTTTCATGACAAAATCTTAGGTAATTTGTTATTGTTAATATTAAATATTATTGGTAATATTTCAGTAATCTTTATCTAAGATATTGTTCGAAACTCTTGTTCGGGGTCACATTAGAACCCCCTTCGGAACGGGAGTGTTAAAGTGTTGCGTTTTCAATATTTCCACCATTCAGAATATGCGGTACGCACAAGATGTCCAACTGTCCGGAAACAGGTGAGACATCATCGACACCATCCCCAATTGGGGTTTTGTTGCGAGGCCAAAGGTTAGTCTCCACCAAGCGGCTCTGATAGCGCGGCTGGTAGCTGGCTATTCGGATAGCTGACTCGAAGATGCAGCACGTGTATACCTATTAAGGCGTTGAATAACTGTATGGCGCATACTGCGGGTGCAGGGAGAGAGGCGTTGTTACGCGCGGCCGTTCAAGTAGCGTGTTCTACTTCAGTCGCACTCGGGTACGCGCTCATTCCATGTAAATTGGTAATTCCATGGCTAAAAACATTTTAAGCGATGTTTCAATACCTAATTGTGATCTTTCACAAGAACGATATGGAGAGTATATACCACTCTGGAACGTGTTCCAAATATTATACTATGTATTTTTTTAATAGCATTTTGTGAGAAATAACCCATATAATTTAAATGACATATTTTGGCTCATGCCGGGATTCAAACCTGCGACCTCTCAGTCGGAGCTTGCCAAGGAGCTTACCGCTCTGCCACAGAAGTGTTCGCGAACTGAATAAATTTTGCTCTCTATGAAGTCTGCAGTTCACGAAGCAAGCACAATTAAAACTGATTATTGGAAGAACCGTGGAAGTCATTTTAAACAAGAAGAGCTCCGGTGTGTTTTTATTTTAATTGTTTGGGTGTTTGTTTTTTCCAGATATGAGTAAATTGGCAGTCATAAAAAATGCATGTCCACCCACCATATCATTTGACGATATAAAAATTGCCATTGCATATTTGGAGGTTAGGAATCATTTAAAAATAATGAAATTGTCATACAAAGATGACTACGCCCTCAATACAAATAATACAGAGTTCAAGTCTACGGTCGTATACTCTAGCGACGAGGAAGCCAAGGTCACAGTTTCCAACTTGGCACAGTTTGCACTGCCGTCCAAATGCGCTCCAAAGCTGAACAATCTTACTGAAAGGGAAAGAGTTGCACAATTGCCCAATAATTCCAACGAAATACAAACAGTAAACAATGAAGCCGTCGATATAAACGAAGAGGATGTCTGGGGCGAAGACGATTTTTTTTCACAGAGTATAAACCAACTGGATGAACAAATATGCACTATTTCAGAAGATGATGTATTAACACAAAATATTCAGCAACTCGATGCAGTACTGTCTCTTTCCACAGAGCCTCGCAACGCTAACGTGGCTCTCAACAACCAATACATAATGGCTTTAGATAAATTTAAATACATAGACGTAAAGAAATCACCGTCTTCTGATGATTCATGTTGGAAGAATTGCAATATTTCTGACACCAAAGAAAAGAAACAATGTTCGTCAGATGTTACCTCAACTGGAAATCACCCCACTACTAAATACGAATATCCCCTTGAAAAAGAATCTCTTCCTACAAATTTTACTTCACCTAAAAAAAAGTCAATATACATTGACGACTTCGACGAGGCCAACAAACAAGCTAAACCTTCTAGTAAAAGGAAATTGCCTGATTGGATGAAGGGCAATGCAAAGTCAGATTGTAAAATGAAAAGAAAAATTGTCAAAACATCTTTTTTGGATTAATAACATTTTTTACCACCCTTTGTTATATTATGTACTTATTTTGTCAAAAACATTAAATAATACTGGTCTTGTTTACTTTTAAAACTCGCTTTCCTTGTTTGTGACCTTCTGTCTGCTGATTGCAACGATTGACCTTCTGTCCACTAATTGCAACATGCATACATACATCTCATGCAAAATCAATTCCCAAACTCTTGTGCCCAATTTATGTAAAATATTGAATGAATCACATCAAAAAAAATAATCTGACTTTATTGGTAATTTCAGCAAATGTTTATTTGTTATTGTTATTGATGTTTTTCATTCTTTCGTGAGAAGTCCTACTGTCTGGAACTCCGCATTTGGGGAATACTGTGCAACTGAAAGGAGTTTGGGATGCCGAGAGGAAGGTTTGAAGTACCGGGCTATTCAGATCTGCTCAATAAACATAGCTGAAGTCACTTCAAGCAACATTTTGATTTTGAATAGTGGTTCATCACTAGGGCGATTCTACTCCTGCACTACAGAAGGATGTACAAATTCTGGAAAGTAAAAGGTGAAATAACCCAAATACATATACATATAATTCTAGATAAATATTATTTGGATTTTGTTTCGGACCAAAGACCTCTGTGCCCGGAGAAAAAGAACTAACCGCTCTACCGCGGAGGTTTCCAAGAAGTGCCTAATTTGGCCCTGGAAATATTCTAAAATGGCAGTAAAAAGAATGATTGATTAGACCCCGTTGGCTTCGGTCAGAGGGTGGGAAGTATTTAGAGTAGGATTACTAGTAGACATGGGAGGAACTGACTGAATGAATCCATAAAATAATTCCCTCGCTTGACGAACTGAAACTGAGTCCCAATTTAACACGGAATTCATTCCTCCAAAGGCCTTCTACACCAGCGACCAAATTCACGTTAAATATTGCTAAATCTACGATTCAAGCTGCTAACAAGTTACTTGCTGTAGTTTAGCGGGTACAGATATTATGATGATTCGTGGATTGCTCTATACTTCTACGTGAATTTTGTTGTTCGTCTGAACAGCAGTTGACTGTTCAATTTAAAAAAAATGTTAGAACTCAGGTGAAGCTGGGTAATATAATAACTGCTTTGTTATCTAATAAAAATCGTGTTTTTGAATGTACACAACTTGAACAGAATATATTGTGGAAGGTCATGTCATTTACTGTTCACTCTAAAGCAGGGGTGGGGAACCTTTTTACTGCCGAGCGCCATTTACATACTTGTGATATCATTCAAAGGCCGAACACGTTAAAAGAAATTATAAACATCAAAATTAGACTGCTATATTCGGTTTTACGTGTAATTCAGCAATTTCTAAACCGAGATACGCATACTTCAAGAGGTACGCGCTTGTTAGTTGGGATTTGCGTCGGCGTGTGAGACTGCAACTTAAACTAACTATATAGTCTAAAAGTTTTCGAGACTCTTCAAGAATACGAATATTTACATTCTGAACACGAGAAAATGTTTTATTGAGAATACGTTGGCAGGTGAGTACTAGCCCGATTTTTAATAAAGTTAACTACACTTGGAACACGGGAATGGTTTTTACAACATGCCAACGAACTCTGCAGAAGATCCGTTTGCCCTTTCACAGTGCATTTATTTGCGTTTACTTGACTAAAGAAGATTCACCTACTGATTTACTACTACACAGTCGCAGAATAACTATTTCCGCGTTCTGAGTGGAGTTATTCGTATTCTGGAATTCAAGCATTGAAGGCCCTTCTTCTGACGAGTGACGCTTCTTCTTCTTCGGGAGCCTTCTGGCGTCCAACTTTAAATATGGACCTCCTCAATGTTTTCCAGGTTTGCGCTTACTGGGCGGTTCTCTTCCATTCGAATGCTGACGCCATCTTAGGCGAAACCATTGCATTGCTAAATTCGTAATATTTATATTAAAAATGATGAAGTTCATACGCTCATGCGCTGTAGCGCTCTGGAGAAAAACCGTTATCGTATTCTAAATGCAACTTTTCGTCTCAAAATTCAAGCCAATAGACCCGAATGTTGAAAATGTTCGTGCCCCGAATGAGTTCTAGCTTGTGAGGTCACATGCTGACGCTAATCAAAGAAAAGATTTTCCCTTGTTTCTACCCTTCTCTCTTCAGTCATCGATTAGCTCTCAACAGAAAATCGTGCAACATTTTTTTTGTAATTTTATCACCTTATCCTTAAAATATATCTTAAATGCTACCTTATTACGATCGTCGCGCACACCCCTCGGAGATGTTCTCGCGGGCCGGAGGTTCCCTACCCCTGCTGTAAACAGTTAACATTAGCGTTGGGAAAAACTTCAATGTTTTGTGAATGCTTCACGAATTGTTAGTTCTTTAAAATGAACCCTTCGAAGTGAACCCTTCAATTGAAGTCGAACTCGCGAAAAAATAAGATTTGAGAGAAGAAGGATTGATTCGCCTGTTTAGCGTTGGGAAAAACTTCAGAGTTTTGTGAATGCTTCAGGAACTGCTAGTTCTTTGAAATGAACCTGTCGCGGTAAACACTTCAATTATAGTCGAACTCGTCAAAAGATAGTACTAGTCGGCAGAGATCCCAAATCGAAAAGTGCTAGCAAATCAACAAAAATTCCTCTCCGAAAAAAAAGCACTAGTCGGTAGAGATTTGAAATCGAAAAGTACTAGCAAATCAACAAAAAATCCTCCCCCAAAAAGTGCTAGCAAATCGACAGCATTTACCCTCCGAAAAAAAGCACTAGTCGGTAGAGATTTGAAATCGAAAAGTACTAGCAAATCGACAAAAAATCCTCCCCCAAAAAGTGCTAGCAAATCAACAAAATTTACTAAAAACGGAATTGCAGGTCGGAATCGCCTTCAAATCGGTGCTGCTTCAAAAGTACTTCTTTCAATGGAATGAAGTTAATGAAATGAATGAAGGCTAAAATGAACTACCACCTTCAATTGAAGTGTTGGTTCAGTGAAATGAAGTTCATGAAATGAATGGAGGCTAAATTGAACTGCCACCTTCAATTGAAGTATTTGTTCAATGAAATGAAGTTATTAAAATGAATGAACGCTAAAATGAACTAACGACTTCAATTGAAGTATTTGTTCAATGAACAATGAATGAAGTACGAACTGTTGCCAAAAGAAGTAGTTCTTTGAAGCAGTTCTTTCAAAGCGGTCACAACGCTAGTAGCGATGGGAAAAGCTTCACAGATTTGTGAATGCTTCACGAATTGATGCTTCTTCAAAATGAACCCTTCACGATGAACCCTTCAATTGAAGTAACATATTAATCACAGCATTCCTCGTCGGGGGGGGAGGGGGTTAAATAATAATATTTTCGGGGCAGCTCTCCCAACCACATAAATTGATGTATGTATGTGCATTATTCTATGGCAAAAATTATAGCTTGTCTATTACTGGTTTCTCTTCTATGGTTTACGGGATGACAGCTGTCAAAATTGTTTGAATCTTAAGAGTTTTCAAGGTTTGAATTGACATTGTTTCATGACTTAAAAGGGATGATGTACAATGAGTATGCACAAGGAACTTGCAAAAAGCAAATGAAGTACTAGCAAAATTTCCAGTTTCTGTAAGAGCGATATAAACTTCTTTCAGGGCTTGAGATACGATTTGAATATTCTTACTGTACAGTACTCAGTTTGACAGTTTGGTTAGCAATAGGCTGAATATTGCGCAAATGACGATTCATATTAAAGGCATTTCCCCCTTTATGGATATAACTTCAGAACAAAAAGTTGCATTTGGCCTGGTAAACCTCATCTTCCTTAAAATAAACCCATATTTCACTTTGCTTTCTCGTTGAACGGCCAGTCATAATTTTAGGTAGAGATTGAAAGGTATGTTTGTAAGCTGAGATATTATAAAAGTTCAACAAAATAATTCGTTCACAATTCAAAATCACCAAAAAACACTCGGAAAAACTAGTGTCGTATAGACAAAACAAGCAAAGAAATCATAAGCAAATGTCACGAGTACGTGCGAGGGAACGGATAACTAAAAAGATACTTCATTGCTTCATTCATTCTTCGAACTAAAATCGAAGGAAGAAGGGAATGAACAATTGAACTGTGGATGATGCAATATTTCAGTCTTTCGAACGAATGAAAAATTGAAGTTCGAAGTAGATGCCATAGATTGTTCAATCGGAAGTACCAACTTAACCAACTTCAATTGAAGTATTTGTTCAATGAAAAATGAATGAAGTTGGGACTGCTGTCAAAAGAAGTACTTCTTTGAAACAGTTCTTTCAAAACTGTCACAACGCTATAGTATACTGTCTACTAGCGTTGGGAAAAACTTCAATGTTTTGTGAATGCTTCACGAATTGCTAGTTCTTTAAAATGAACCCTTCACAGTGAACACTTCAATTGAAGTCGAACTCGCAAAAAAGAGATTTGAATTTATCCGGTTATTTGTTCAGTTCTTTTTGGAACCGTATCTTTTATATTTTTCGAAAAGTACTAGCACATCGACAAATAGAGATTTAAAAACGAAAAACACCTACTAGTCGGTAGAGTTTTGAAAGTGAAAAGAACTGGAACCGGTTCCTTTCCAAAATAAATAGTACTAGTCGGTAGAGATTTGAAATTGAAAAGAACTGAAACTAGTTCCACGCCAAAATAAAAAGCTAGTCGGTAGAGATTTTAAAACGAAAAGAACTCCCAAAAAATCACGTTCCTTTAGATCGAAGTACTTTGAAATCGAACTTCAATTGAAGTACTTGAAATGAAGTACTTCTTCATAGGCTTTGAAGTTCAACTTCACAACTGAACTGCTCCAAATTGAAGTAGTTCTTTGTAATCTAACTTCCATTGAAGTATTTGTTTAATGAAATGAAATGAATGAAGTTTGAACTGCCGCAAGATGAAATAGTTCACACTGAGCAGTCGGAACGCTAAAATGAACTACCAACTTTAATTGAAGTATTTGTTCAAGTAGGAACTGCTGCCAAAAGAAGTAGTTCTTTGAAGTAATTCCTTCAGAGCGGTCACAACGCGACTGTCTACGTCTAAAGTCTAATGGTCTACTCGCTACAGTCGCTCCTAGAACTTGCAGTCCCCGGTGGCCAAAACGTTTGCCGCATTACGAATGTTGCTATAAAAAAGAAATGTGATCAGCGGTCATTCAATTATAAAAAAAAACGATATCGGCTCGACCGCTTTTAAATGCTTCGTCCGTACGCAATAACAGCGAAATGCAAGATTCATAATACTCGCGGCACTCTACACTATTATAAAATTACGCAATCTCTAAATAAAACCTTTTTTTGTTTTATTAACACCACAATAATAATTCATTACTACCTTGGCAAAATGTTGAAAAAAAAATGTGTATTAACTTTTCTTAGTTACAGAAATCAAAAATGTTAAATAAAAAATCTTTTTATTTTATTCAACAATAAGAAAATATGGCGCGAATAAAAATTGCGTCTTTTGTATTTTTTGGCAGTTAAATTGATTTTTATATTTTAATATTATCAAATTTAATTGTATTATTGTCAAATTTGACATTTTTACTATCAAACTTCATATTATTGTTATCAAGCTCTGATATTTTAATCGCGAAAGCCACGCCCTGAGCATCACATTTAGATATTTAAAAAAAATCTAATTATTATTATTTAGTTCTGCTATTTTGAAGTTATTTTTAGTGACAGATGTTTCGGCGTTCAAAATCATATAAATAAGTAGTTTATATGTGTCCTGGAAGGCCGAAACAACTGTCACTAAGTATAGCAGAACTAAATAATATTTAATTTAATAAAATAAAATAATCAAAATTAAAATGGAGTTCTACAAATTAAACACAAAAACCACAAACAAGTTAAATTGACATTTTGAAGCTCCATAGTTCACGGTGGAAATGACGGTGCAACAAGAAGATTTTTATGCTAACCTAGAAATTAATTCGGGATAGAAAAGGTGTGCAAATTTTACCTCACCTTTCAAAAGTTTTTAATTGCTGCTTCGGCCCACGGATTTTCTGGTTAAGTATTTTTTTCAGAAATCAAAACAACTTTCAATTAGTTTCCGTCAATTTCAACCAATTAATTTCTAACTCATCAAAATGTCGACCACAATTTAATTAATAGGGGAAATAGAAAATATAACCGTCCCATTTAAAGAGAGATCCCCAAATACTGTAATTTTCTAAAAAGAAAATACAGTAAAAGGGGATTCTCCTAATCTAGACATGCCTACTAAATTTTAATCTTATCTATGGTTTTCTGAGAAATTCGATGACGTTTTGTTGATTGGCTCGCGTACGAGGTGCGAGTATTTATCATTGTTCTCCAAACACCGGATCCGCAGTCAGCCGGATCTGCTGGATAGAGTGGTCAGCCCAGAATTGCCCTGAACTACAAGCAAATCGACGCGAATTTCACACTTGTTTGAAAGTCTTAAGTTGAACGCTAAATTGCAGTTCTAATCAATAATAATTAGTGGTGTTATAATATAATTGTGTCACTTTCACCAGAGAAAAGCATCAAGATGAACAAGGTAAGTGTATCTTACTTTGTAAGATTATCTTCTTATTCTTTTATTATTAATACCCCACCGTCATTGAGGTTATATTCTTTTTCATCCGCAGTTGTGTTTTAGTTTGTTTCGTGTATCAAAACTTTTATGACATTATTTCATCACATTTTGTTTCACATGTAAAAATCATATTATTGATTGTAATGATCCCACATTCGACGTGACTTTGCATTTAAATTACACGATTCATGAAAAAAAACGATTTAATTGTAGGTACACGCACATAATTAACGCGCCGAAATTAAAAAAAAACTTGACATTATTTTTCTAAGTAAATAAGTCGTCAGTCAGCAAGCCACCATTTTGCAAATTGTAATTATCGTACATTCTATTTTTAAATTACGCGCATAAAATTAACGCCCCGAATTTAAAAAAAAGTTGACATTATTTGCCAGTTGAATAAGTCGTCGGTCACTGGTTCTAGTTTCCTACCAAAAGGAGATGGTAATATTTCTATCTTCCCGGGCAGCAGAGCTCGTGGAATGTTGTGTTCATGCATAACTACCGACGCCCTTGATGACATGCACTTGCACTGAACGTTCGACATATTAATATTTAGATGCCGGAGTATTTGCTGCCGACCAATAATACTCTGACAACAATGCCGATATTTTTAGTTTATTTGGTTTGTACTGTAAAAATATTATAAGTACTACTTTTTTTCAATTTACAATATTTTTCATTGCTAAAAAATGTGTAAATTAATTATTATTACATTTTGTTTAAAAATGAAATATTAAACTTGTGATGAAATTGAGCCAAAACTCTTATTCATAGAGTGAATATTTTGACTTCCCGAGATTTCAACACTAGTTTTTCTTATTGTAAAGTAGGATGTCTCGCCTTATTTTTCACTTAAGTGGACATTAAAAGCACAATAGCTCACTATTCATAGCATACTATTTTCTAAATAGAGTTCTCTATTAGTTCAGTGTGTTTTTTGAATCAATGGATACTCATTTGTCAAGCAATAAGAGAGATAATATTAGTTTTGTTTCTATTAGCCCATCTTCACTAAAAAGCTTTTCTGGAATTTTCTGTCTGCCCCAAAAGAATACTTTCATCGAATGACCAACCTTTGCATCATTCATTGGAATCTATCAATACTAAAAAAAATCCCCTTTGAAAAATGCGAACTCCCGTCAGGTGACTCACACATTGTTTATCTGTGTGCAACGAACAGCTGACCATTTTATCTCAGACTGGGAGTTTAGTATTTAATATTAGCACATTCTTTTATATAAATCGCTATCATTGATAAACACTCATCAATAGTAGTGATAACGATTTTTGATAACACAAATCAATGACACCAGATAGAACAATTTATACCAGGTGAAAGGAAAGTCCAGTTAATAAAATTATTATTCTGATGAATTTGACCTTTGTTCAAGTGGGTTATCATTGCCCCCACTTGGTGATATTTGTCAAGAAACTGGATTTTCGAAAACAAATATTTTCACTGGTCTGTCATTCTTTATGTGACAGTCTGATTGACACAAAGTAACCACTACCCAAGTCGGTTACGACACGCTGATTTCGGCGTTGTACCGTCACTGACTCCCGATGTGACCCGACTCAACTATTTCATGCATTTATTGAATTGTCAAACATTTAACCCGTACCGCACGGATGATGCAACATTAGTCAACATTTGAAATATGTAATGTTTATTTTTCACATATTTAAATTGCAAATAATATAATACTGGCACTAACGTGTAGCGAACCTAACTTGACACTAGCCATGTAAAGATTGGATTTAGCTAATAATCTATCCTTTCTTTGATCTGTTCACAAAATAGATCTTGCAGCGCAATAATGTATTATTATGGTTCTTGGAATTTATTTACATCATCAAGAAAAGGTCCCATTAAAGATCGCTGAGACAGTTTAGGGCTCAGTATCCAGAATTAGTATGCACACTTTCGTGAAAACTTGTGATTTTTAAATACATAAAATTTGTTATTTTAGACGATAATCTCTATTCAGTGGCAAAGTTGAAAAAGTAATTAGATGATATTCCTTCGTTAAAAAAATCGCACTACAAAAATTATATCAATTCAATGTTGATTTGTTTTTTATCGAGTCATATCAATCAATCAAGAAGAGATTTTCGCTCTGTTTTAAATAGTATGTGTTTAACAAAATGTTTTCATAACAATCGCTTACGACTTTCAATTCTAAATCTTCGTAGGGAGCGCTCGTTCTGTGCATCGGTTTCTGCTTGTGGAAGGGTGAGGTGATTTTTGTGGCGCTGCACTGCGTTTCAATGTTGTTTTTAATAATAAAATAATAATAATTATGACACTGCAAACAAATTTTGCAATCATTTGCTAAGTGGCATTCAGAACCTTGTAGTTGTGTCTGTACATTCTAAAAATAACAAATCATGAATACAATGTATAATATTGTATCTTTAGTAGAGGAGTGTCACGAATTTCGCCAAACTTTATTTTTACTGATTTAAATGAAATCTTTCCCGTTTCAGCTCCAGAACAACATGGCAGCCCTTACATTAAATGGTAATTATTTATTTGTACACATTATAAGTGTTACCTTGGGAATCTATGAACTTCTTACAAAGTCGGTTTTGAATCCACGCTGTATTTCTTAATTCACAACTTAACGTACTGTTATATTTGCAAAATAATAGTACCAGACATAATCATATTATTTGAAAACGGATATTGATCTGTGGGATAAATAAGGAAATGAGTCAAATGCTTTAAAATAAAATCCACAAGGAAAAACATTTAAATAAATTTACGGTAATAATTTTTTAATTTTTTATTCTTCATCTTGGTAAATAAAAAATTTAAGGGATTGTTTCATGTCTGTCTCACTAGCAATTCCTGTGTCGGGACATCTTAAATGTAAACGTACATGCATTAAAAAAAATAACGGTGAAAATAAGTCATTCAAATACCTCGATTGATGATAATCCCAGATGTACTTACATATTGAACAAAGATAAGAATGCAAAATTAGATAGAACTTTGGTTGGTAATAGATGTGTAAAATTAAAGCAAAATAAAAGTTTAATAGATACAAAATATAATATTTAACAAAAATCCCAATTGTGCCAGCTTCTCTACTTGGTTATTAAAGCATCTTCTAAAACAACTTTAATCATGTTTTCAAAGGAAATTTTAAGTTAAACTTTTTCTCATCATACTCGCTGACAACTTTTACATTTTGACTCACGAGGTTTACTCATACTAGCAGCAATTTACCTTTTTGTTTCCGTTATTAATTGTTGTTTATCTTTGCACCTTATTAATTAATGGAATGAATTTTCCCCTGCACACCTTATGGAATATGTTGTATTTGATATTTGCAGGAGGAAATCTGCTCGACGACAGATATTTGGCAGCGTTTGGTCATAGCCAGTTCAAGCCCTTCCAGCGGCAGATCATCCAGTCCCTGCTGGAGGGGAAGGACAACTGCGTCTTCCTGACCACGGGCTACGGCAAGTCTCTGTGCTACCAGTACCCCGCCTTGCTCACCGGGAGGCTCGTGGTGGTCATCTGCCCCCTCATCTCCCTCATGGAGCATCAAGTCAGCTGCTTGAAGGTGTGTTCATTTTACTATAAACCCCAAGGTGTTTTCAACCCCATCACATTTGATGACCAAAGTGCCAAATATTAGTGTGAAGCGCTGCCGCGTCGTTTGCACTCTTGACACGAGCATATGGCAGCGCCATTTAGAATTACATACTATATTATTAGCCCGTTCAGCTTTTGATCAAATTTTAATCACAAAACATTTTTTTCTTTCTTCAGGAACAAAATATTAATGCAGTCTTCCTAGGAACAGCACAGGACAAAAAGATGACCGCAGTGACTGATTTGCTTTCTGGAAAATATAACTTGGCGTACATGACTCCAGAATACTTGAACAAAGCAAAAGGTAATTATGTGCTTTGATACTTATTGCAATATCATATTATTTTCTTATAAAACATGGTTAGAAGTAGAGAAAATAGTACTGTTAAATCTAAGAGTGAATCTGAGTGCGAATCTAATCTTCCGAGTGGAAGATACTCGCAGTATTGCCCTTGTGAATTTAAATGGTGTCTGTGTTTGGTGACCATATCTAAATAGCCAGGTACCTTTCCACCTTCCATTTCCCTCCCCATTACCTTCGACCTCACAATATACATCATTGGGGACGCCATAGTCCCTGGTTGGGATCATTTGAAACTCTTGTATTCAATAATTGTATGTCTGATTTGTAGGCTTTGATATGTTGTCGGAGCTGCACAAGAAGAGGGGTATCCTGCTGTTGGCGGTGGACGAAGCACACTGCATGTCCCTGCTGAGCAAAGGCCTAAGTAAGGGCCTGCGCCCGGCCTACAACAAGCTGGGAAGTCTGCGCAAGATCCTGCCGACGGTACCCATCCTCGCCCTGACGGCTGTGGCCAATGACTTTGTCAAGCAAGACATTGTCGACATGCTGGGACTCAGGTGAAACTTTGTTACGCTTACACACGCGGAAGCTTTTTCTTAGTTATTATGAACTGGTGATACAGAACCTGCGGCCTACTTTAAGGCCTTGCTGAAATCCCTGTTGTGTTAGACTCAAACTGGCTATCAACGCCATATTCATTTTATGACATTTGTCACTTAACAGCCCCCCCCCCCCAACTGCCAATTGTTGGCACGCCAGCGTTTAATCATATTTTACCCTGGTTTTTTTTTTATCAGTTGAGAAGCATAATGTTCATCAATAAACAAAAATTATCATTTTTCCTTTCGTTTTTTTTTATTTTTTATCAATTACTTTAATATCATGCAATGTGATTAATTATTTATAACTTTTAGAAATCCCCAAGTGCACTCTTCAGAACTGGACAGACCCAATTTGTACTTTGAAGTACAGAAGTTGACGGGGAATGTGGAGTTGGACAAGAAGGATTTAATGAAGTTACTAAACAGAGAGGACTTTGATATTCCCAAGAGCCCCATAGTCATTTACTGTCTAACCAAAAAGAATGCGCAAAGAATTGTGGACATATTAGTAGGTTTGTACCCTTTCTAAAATATTCTTATTTAACCCTTGGACTCCAGAAAGTGCCTAATTGCAACACGAGACTCAGCCTTTATACTGCAGTAGCTAACTAAAACTAATTAATAGACATCTGATTATATGCTCTATCAAAATGGCAAGACATTCATGGGAATATGCAAAAACAGGAATATGTCTTTGGGAAAATTTTGGAACAGGTTCCAAAAATTACCAGTTCTAACCGCAGAAGTTGAAAATCACGCGTTTTCCTCAAATTTGAAGAATGAACTGGCTGTAATATATGCAATGGCGAGAAAAGGCTCAAATATGCACTAACATCCAAAAAGGCTCAAATATACATATGCAAATGCATATAATCCAATATCTACTAATTAACATGCTAACCTTATTATACAATATACTTTATTCTTTGTCATAATTGTTAAGAAAACACAATCATATCATTAGCAAGATCTCTAGAAATTAAAATGATTTATTTTTCTTGAGTGGGGCTTTAAAGCCAGCACCATTATGGTTTGCTTGGAGAAATGGAAGAAACATATTACCTCGCTGCTAGATTATATAGTTATAGGAGGGAAGAATTCTTATTACCTCACTACTAGACGTTTAATGGTTGAAGTAATAGCATTTTATTGGCTGGCTCATTACTAGTTTAGTTTTTAAAGCTGTGATCACTTTAAATTGTTTGTTGTCGGATTAGAATCACAACCAAACCCCACTTGTTATCCCCAAGTTTGATGTTTCAGAAAACAAATTCAGTTGCGGGCTGTACAATGCAGACAACTCCATAGACGAAAGGAGAAATGCCCAGAGGAAATTTCTCAGTGGCGAGGTCCAGATCATGGTGGCGACTATTGCATTCGGAATGGGCATCCACATGCCAAATGTTAGGTAAGTTTATAATCTAAAGTCAGGAGATTCACAGGGCAGAGGGGATTCAGCAGGGATCGCCAAACAGATTGCAAAACATTTAAATAGTAAAGAAGTTGATAAATAATAAATGGCTTCATATAAAAGCCTGTTGGTTTTTTTGTTGCAAAATATTTGCCCTCAGAAACTTTACTGTATTTAATAATATGATTAACAAACTTCAGATCTAATCAAATCACTATCAGATCTGGGTCGAGGATATTAGGATTATATTCAAATGTTAGTTTATGTTTGGATTTATTGCCAGTCGCATGGAATTAAGCTTTACTTATATTATAATATACCTTCATGCAGTTTGTTGCCCTTGGTTTGAAAGGCGGGGGGTTGCATACAATGGAGTTTCATCATACGTTAAAAGTATGTAAAAAACTTTATGAAATGAATGATGATTGTTTAGTAAGTGTTCGATAACTTCCCTTTGTAATAACACCCAGCTTAAATGTTCTCAAATCCGAAAGGACGTGGGAAAGGCTTTTTCTGTTTGGCTTAAATAACATGAAGAGCAATCACCACAATTAATTGTGTACACACTAGCGTTGGGAAAAACTTCAATGTTTTGTGAATGCTTCACGAATTGCTAGTTCTTTAAAATGAACTCTTCGAAGTGAACACTTCAATTGAAGTCGAACTCGCAAAAAAGAGATTTGAATTTATCCAGTTATTTGTTCAGTTCTTTTTGGAACCGGTTCCTTGATATTTTTTCGAAAAGTACTAGCAAATCGACAAAAGTTCCTAGCCAAAACAAAATTACTAGTCGGTAGAGATTTAAAAAAGAAAAGAACTCCCAAAAAATCACGTTCTTTTAGATCGAAGTACTTTGAAGTCGAACTTCAATTGAATTACTTGAAATGAAGTACTTCTTTATAGGTTTTGAAGTTCAACTTCACAACTGAACTGCTGCAAATTGAAGTAGTTCTTTGTAATCTAACTTCCATTGAAGTATTTGTTCAATGAAATGAATGAAGTTTGAACTGCCGCAAAATGAAATAGTTCACACGGAGCAGTCAGAACGCTAAAATGAACTACTAACTTCAATTGAAGTATTTGTTCAATGAACAATGAAGGAAGTAGGAACAGCTGCCAAAAGAAGTAGTTCTTTCAGAGCGGTCACAATGCTAGTGTACACATACTGTCAAGTTGGTATTTGTCCCAATGAATTTATGCAATAGCATACAAAAAAATAAAAGGCTGTATTACATTTTTATTGTGAAATAAATCTCGCTATTTCATTTGATATCTCGCCACTCTACACACGGGAGTTTTGCTCACTATTCGTTGGGAGAAGGTGAATCTTTCAGTTATTTATTTTTTTTTTTAATCATAAATTCATATTAAAAATATTCAATTTTTCCGTACCAAAATTTCATTAGTTTCATATTTTTGTTTTCTTTCCTAAGTCTGACCGTACCGAATGTAATGTTGTTGCAGGTGCGTGATCAACTACGGCGCGCCGCCTGAGATGGAGGTGTACTATCAGCAGGTAGGGCGCGCCGGCCACGACGGCAAGCCCGCCCTCTGCATCACCTACCTCTGCGCCACTCAAAGGTAACTCTCCTTTTCAGCATACGTCTCGTTCATAATCTAACGACAGATGCGGGGATTTACGCATTCGACCACGAGTCGGGATGGTGTGGGTCTGATCAATACTGTTAGAATTAAATTTGTTTTATTTCCAGTTTTGCGCAGAGGGGCACCTACAATCCCGCCATGCGGTATTTCACTTCCACCAGAGAGTGCAGGAGGAATCACATCTTGTCCTACTTTGAAAAGGACAGACAACTGCCGGCCACCATTCGAGCCCGCTGCTGCGATAACTGCACCCGGAAGTAAGGAAGGCCCTTCTTAAACATTCTAACGATAATGCACAACTAATGGAATGGTATTCTTTCCGATAATAAATATACTATACAAGAACTGGCACTGGATACAGAGGACATATCATATTTATTTTAAACTGATGAACGCCATCATCGTGTGAGATTTTTATAGGGTGAATAAAATTTATCATTAAAAAATATCCCGTATAGTTATCCAGGTAGTTTTCTAGCCTTGTCTAACGCCCTTGAGGTATAAGGACATATAAATGTTGTCCCGAGTCCATGACCAGACCAATGTGTTAAAATGAATCTTTTATTCCAGACTCAACTCTCCGAACACGGAAAGTTACGAAGGGTTGGACAGCAATGGCTTGTATGACTTCACCGAAGACACAGCCATGTTCCTGAACGCTGTGCAGTATTTCGTGACTCCCATGCAAGTCAAAACAATCATCGCGTTCCTGAGGGGTACACGGGAGAAGAGCCTGGAGCAGATACACCACTCCAGTGTGTACTTCGGCTGTGGCAAATCCTGTAGTAAAGTCTGGTGGTTAGAAGTGGGTAAGTCACCACTTCTTGTGTTGTTATTTATTTATAAATTAACGGACTAAAGTCCAATTACAAAAAAGACATAAAACACGAAATGGAAAAAAGAGCAACAGAGAAGGAATAGCACATACATAATAATAAATGAAGCGATGACAAAAATAGGACAAAATAAACATAAGAGAGAACATTCAAGCCATGATCTAGTCAAAGTTTTGGTACAGTCGTAAAGAATGACAAAAATCATTTAGACTGCTACCAAAAATTTCAAGACCATGGCTTGAGTTAACAAGTCTTGACATTCTGGACATTGGAGAATTATACCCATAATTAGTATTGTGATATTGAGGAACAGCAATTCATTATGATCATTACACTAGAGGTTAACCTATATGCTTAAGCATATCCCTAGTGTTTTATATTGAAAGAGGGGAACTACATTTTTTTTAAATTGTGACTTGAATAATAACTTTGAAAACTCTTTATATTTCCAATAAAAAAATAAGATTATGAAAATGACATTCATAAAAAGATGTTTTAGGTCTCTCAACTTTATCTAGAATGCTAATAATAACATTTGGATAATTTGTATAACGCCATTTTTGTGAAAAATCACCTCAAGGGCGCTTCCCTCTGCTTAGTATGGTAATAAGCAGTGTACTAAAGCAGAATGGTTACATTATTTATGATTGTGTTCAAGCCTGCTCCAATGGGCTGATTTTTTTAAAATTCTAACTGATTTGTATAATTTTCCTTTATTCCTTAGCGCTAATCCTCGAACAAGCTAATTATATCACCAGAATGAGGAATTCTGGAAGGCAACAATATCCCGTGGTTGAATTTGGCCCAAAAGGAGGTGCTCAGTGGCTGCAGGCCTACGACCAGAAAAGCAATGAGCCAGTGCTGCTGCCTCCCACAGTCAGAATTATTGAAAACTTGACGCCTACAAGGTATGTCGCCAGTATCATACAGTTAAACCCGCATATAAGGTCTCAACTTAGAAGTTTTCACAATTTTTTAACTGTTATGGTGCTGAAAAGCGCCACAGCGTTGCCACATGCTCATGTCAAAAGTGCCAACGACGCGACAGCTCTTCGCTCTTTAGTATACGTTTGATTCATGGTAGTGACAGTTGTGAGCCTGGATTTGTGATTTTTTTGCTTTGATTCACGTTTTATTATACTCAAATATATTTAAATCAATGCATTTTATTATATTTGGTCTCGTGTTAAAAATCTCCCTGAAATACTTTCAGCATCATGGTGTTGACCAAGGATGAATTTCGGTTTAAAAAATTTACACAGTCGTAATTTGCAGAGATGCGTAGTATGCAGCAATAAGGATGGCAGCGCAGTAAAGAGATCCAATTTGATTTGCCTACAATTATCACAACTCGAAGCTTGGTGAAAAGAACGTTGAAAGAATTTTGAAAATAGAATAATTTTTAGAGAAATAGTTATTTTCTAACAGTAGTAAGTGACATATTGTTTATTGACTAGTTCGTATAATCGTACTTTGCAACCTTCCCCTTATTCGTCCTCTCCCCACTTCCTTCAGCCTCACAATTGTGGAATTTGTGGGCAGTATCACATATTGACTGTGTTTAGGTGAAAGGCGTTATTCCTTATACCTAGTATTAAGCAAACTTATACCTAGTGGTGTGAACCACTGTCAAAAATCGATGATCAGCACCATTATGATTTTTTTATTGTTACCACTTCAAATAATCGCCCCCGTCAACCCCCGATTCTCCGAATTTGATCAAATTATGATCAGGTGTCAAACATGACCATTATGTTATCACTAAGGCCTACATTTCCTTGGAATAACGCCTTTGACCAACATTTGATATGGTATCAAAATGCTATCTGGTCCTTCACAGTGCTTGTCCTTCATGATGTTTCCTCGGGGAGCTGTGCCCAGTGCCTGCAAGGGATCACTACATTATATTGGTAATCACCATTTTCTCTTTCTTTCAGACATTAGTATTGGATTCAATTCTGCGTTCATCAAGACTGCGCGCTGATCGTAAAGCCACCATTGCATGGTGTCCAATAATCTTCCTATTAATTAGAAATGTTCATTTTTAAATTGTTGTTTTATTGATATATTATATTTACGAGGTTGTACTTGAGTTTCACAAATATAATTTTATTAACGGTTTAAAAGTTTATTTTGTAGAACTCCATTTTAATTTTTAGGTTTTTTAATTTTATTCAAACAATAATAATTATTATTTCAAATTTAAAAAACATTTTTTAATCAAAAGTTCTGCTTGGTAATTATTTTTACGCGTGACAGCTGTTTCGTCTTCTGAAGGCATTATCAAACTGTTGAAAGTTTGATAATGACAGCTGTTTCACCTTCTGAAGGCGAAACGCGTCAAGCGTAAAAATAATTACCTAGCAGAACTTTTGACTAAAACTCGTTTTTTAAATTTGAAATAATAATAATTATTGTTTAAATAAAATTAAAAAACCTAAAAATAAAAAAATATATAAATATAATTTTAGTTGATTAAATCTAAGTTTTGTTTTTATATGAACAGTTCCTCTGTCTGTATTGTGTGAAACCAGGGAGTTATGCAATGTGAGGCAGGTCACTATATTATGAGAATAATCGTGAAATAATTTATATTGTTCTTTTTATGAAAAACTGCCTCCAGAGGTTGGTTGGGAAAATACGCTATTTTATACTTTTGTACAATTTCTTTTTGATTTATGAATAGAATATTTGATCACTACTAATACATGTATAATTCTGTTTATTTCAATAATATTAACAGTATTATAAAAGGATGATTCATCAAAATATTTTTTGAAAATCTTTAACTTAATCTTAGGATTTACAGACCTTTTCAGTTAGTATAAAGTGTAATTTTTTTTTTTTTTTTTTTGTTATTACGATGAATGTAAAATGCCTTAATTTTTGTCGTTGTAAGTTCTTACAAATAAAAACATATTTCCATGTGATCATGTTCTGTGAAATATAATCATTGTATATTTTTTTACTTGGTCTTTTATTGTATCACCCTTTTCTGTTATTCATTTTTAATTTATTTAAAATAAAAAAAAGTGCTCACTCTAAATCTAGTATTTGATATTGCAGTTGTTAGTACTTGTCTACAAATTGTTGAATTTCCTGAAAAAACATGCACATATACATATACTTGAGTATCTCATTTCTTAGGAGAGAACATAGAAAACAATCATGGGGTCCTTCTTTTTAGTTTTGAACAAATTGTTTGTTGGCCTTTTTTGCACTTATTACAAGCCTTTGTGGCAGTTTTTTCAACATTTTTAAAAAGTCTTATACCATAAAGGAAATGAGCTTCAGCGAATTAATCTATTGTGTGATATTTTGTTGTTGCAAACAACGGGTCTGGCCATTCCCACCACCGGAGTTAACTGCGCGGAATGTAGATACAAGAAGGCTACAATATCATACCTTCAATCACCCACTTAGGCGGATACAATAAACATAAAAATAAATCATATTGTCACCTGCCTAAATAGACGGTGTATGTTCTAAAACAGTACTTTTAATTATTGGTTTTCTAGCGGCTGAAGGAGATGGGAAGAGGTAGGTTTGGGTTACACCCTCCACAGTGCTGTTTTAGACCAGTTCGGACAGGCACGGGACCGAGCGCCTATGAGGTGATGAGGCCAATAGGCATGAGTCAATAAAATATTACTTACTTCAGATAAGCATTTATTTTATTTGTTATCAGAAAGATTGTAACATTTTGAAAATGTATTAATCTTCTTTATTGAATGGCCAAGCCTTTTGACAATATTTTTGGACAACAATTTCAAGCTGATAAACTCGAGTGGAGTTAATTTTATCTGCCTATGTTCATTGAGAATTTGTCCATATCAGTTAGTATATCATCTCTTATGAACGAATGTACTGTTGGTGTAAAATATTATTTAAAGTTTGTGTGTTGGTTTATTTTTCAAAAGTTGGTGTGTTGATTTGTATGATACCAAAATAGTTATTTGTGGACAACCATACATAAAAACCACGCCTCAAACTAATTAAATGTTCCAATACTATAAATACTTTTCATATATCTCGCTACAATTTTGATTAATTGACTGGCAACTAACACATATTGAACTGTAGTTTCTGATTCCACTGCCCCCAATCTCTCACTGGTGTCACTATAGTTGCATTTCAATCATTCATACTTGTGTAGAACTAAGGAACTATAATGAATAAACGTAGTAGGTAATAGTCAAATGATAGTCTTTAAGGTTAGGTAGATCACGTTTATTTACGAATTAAAACACGCTGACGTAAGTAAACACAAAACAAGAGGTGTCTCCTGTCACGAAAGGTAAAATCGAAGTGTCAGCGTGCAAATTCCTCCTTTCCCGCTTTAAACATCTTTCTCTGCTAGGCTGTTAGGTGCGCCCCGTTGCTGGCCAAATAAATACATATTATAATACGCCTAAATAGGCGTTATACTTGATCCTTTATTTGATAGATTTTCTTGCACCAGATTGGATTATAGCGAGAGAGATATTTTAAAGGTAGCTTTGTCGTTTCTGTGATGTGGGTTTGACAAAATTACATGTCAAAAATATTTATAGTTTTGGTGTTGAATTTGTAGAACTCCACAAATTAAAATTTGTTTTTATAATTTAAACTAAATTTCATTAACGAAATGGCCCCTCCGTACATCACCGAACTATGCGTTTCAGAAAACACTTGTCTAAGGCAGTACCCTATTCGGGGATGCCATAGTCTCACTGGCTCTAGACGGCTGAGAGCAGTTGAGACTCTTGTGCGGTATTCATAAAAAAAAATCGAATCTTAGATCAGCCACACCACCGGCTTTCGGAAGGCTGATAGAAACCAAACGCAATTCAAATACTATGTATGGAGATCGCTCTTTCGGAGTATCGAGGCCGAAGGCTTGGAATAAACTCCCTCCGGAACTAAGATGTATAACGAGCCCAACAGAATTTCGATCCAAACTGAAAAATTACCTTTTCAGACTCTCATATCCTAAAATTCATTAAAAGAATCTCAACATAATCTGTCTCTCGACGAATTCCCTTTAGATATACAAATTTTAACCAAATCCTGTACTGTACGACAAATTCAGAAAGTCCGTTATAAAATTTACTCTCATGCCCTAAAATTGAACAATAAAAAATTAATGAAATAAAATAATAATTTAAATATCAGCTAAAATTTTGTCAAGGTAAATAAATTGATTGTGCAGGTACTTAAAGTGACCTGCCAGGTAAGCATTATATGTTTCTGTGTATTATCTCTGTATATAATTTAAATAAATATCAGCTATAATTTTGCCGAAGTAAATAAAGTGATTGTGTTTATCTGAAGTGACCCGCCAGATAAGTATGTTTAGGTAAGTAGCATCATCTAAGAGGGAAATGTAAAAGCAAAACGATTATTATTAATCAATAATTTAGTATTGTTATAAAAGTTTAAAAAAATTGGAAATGGACAATTATTATTAAAACGATAAATAAATTAAATATTATTTTACGATCCCTGTATAAAATCGTGTACAAATAAAATACCAAAACTGTGGATGGTGCGACTGTGCGAACGACTAACTACAATAAATTGAAGTTTTCGAAGTAAACTAGTAACTACTAGCGTTGGGAAAAACTTCAATGTTTTGTGAATGCTTCACGAATTGCTAGTTCTTTAAAATGAACCCTTCGCAGTGAACACTTCAATTGAAGTCGAACTCGCAAAAAAGAGATTTGAATTTATCCGGTTATTTTTTCAGTTCTTTTTGGAACCGGTTCTTCGCCGAAAAAAACATGTACTAGTCGGTAGGAATTTGAAATTGAAAAGAACTGGAACCGGTTCCTCGCCAAAATAAAAAGTACTTGTCAGTAGAGATTTCAAAATGAACTACCAACTTCAATTGAAGTATTTGTTCAACGAACCATGAATGAAGTAGGAACTGTTGACAAAATAAGTAGTTCTTTCAAAGAAATAAATACTAAAATTATTCTTTCAAAGAACTACTTCTTTTGGCAACAGTTCCTACTTCATTCATTGATCATTGAACAAATACTTCAATTGAAGTTGGTAGTTCATTTTAGCGTTCATTCATTTCATTGAACAAATACTTCAATGGAAGTTAGATTACAAAGAACTACTTCAATTTGCAGCAGTACAGTTGCGAAGGTGAACTTCAAAGACTAAAGAAGTACTTCATTACAAGTACTTCAATTGATGTCCGACTTCAAAGTACTTTGTAAAAGGAAGAACTAAAGAAACGGGATTTTTATTTTGGCGAGGAACCAGTTCCAGTTCTTTTCGTTTTCTAATCTCTACCGACTAGTACTTTTTTTATTTTGGCAAGGAATCAGATCCAGTTCTTTTCAATTTCAAATCTCTATCGACTAGTATGTGCTTTTCCGGCGAGGAACCGGTTCCAAAAAGAACTGAACAAAAATCCGGATAAATTTAAATCTCTTTTGCGAGTTCGACTTCAATTGAAGTGTTCACTTCGAAGGGTTTCCCAACGCAGTCGAACTCGCAAAAAAGAGATTTGAATTTGATTTGGCAAGGAACCGGTTATTTGTCCAGTTCTTATTGGAACCGGTTCCTTGAGATTTTTTCTATTTACTAGTCGGTAGAGATTTAAAAACGAAAAGAACTGAAACTGGAACTGGTTCCTCGCCGAAAAAGTTCCTCTCCCAAAAAACACGAAAAGAACGGACAGAAGATATCGACCGTTCCAGTGACCGACTGGGAACAGTTGAAGTACTTCTTTGTAGGCTTTGAAGTTCAACTTCCTAACTGAACTGCCGCAAAATAAAGTAGTTCTTTGTAATCTAACTTTAATTGAAGTATTTGTTCAATGAAATTAAATGAATGAAATTTGAACTGCCAAAATGAAGTAGTTCACACCGAGCGGTCACAATGCTAAAATGAACATTTAACGGGACTACAAACTTCAATTGAATTATTTGTTCAATGAACAATGAAGGAAATGGGAACTGTCGCCAGAAGAAGTAGTTCTTACGGAGCGGTCACAACGCTAGTTATATCAGTTGAATGTAGAACGGGAATGGGCAGCTACGGTCCGCCGCCTCTTTGACTGCGACCCGCGACAGCATTTCACATTGTCAAAAGAGACAACAAAATCTCTCAAATTATCACACCGCTTTAAAATATTGTTAGAATGTTCTTCGTGTCCCGAGACTCCGCCTACACGTTTTGATACGCGAAATAAATGAACATAACTCAACGGTTTATTAAGTTACATGCTATATTTTTGTTTATAACACTGTGAAAAAGTGGTTATACGAATAAACAAAAATATTATGTCGACATGTGCTAAGAATGGATGTATAAATACCCTAGCCTTAGTCCTAGCCACGCCAAGGTTTAGCCGAGTCCGGCAAACCTAATAAAAACTGACCACAGCAGCGCTCTCTCTTGTATATTATTGCTCTGAGGATGCAACATAATTATTTTAGCACTATTACCTGCATTATACACCAGGGGCGCGCAGCCCATACAGACTGTAAAACTGTTGATGCCCTAAGAAGAGAAAGGGAAATTAATCCTGATGATTTTGTAGAAAGAGGTCATAATTTAGCATTGTACCATACAGTGCACTCCCCTGCTGTATGCACAACAAAGGAGGTGAATAAGTTCGCGAAATGGTTAGAATGGATAGCTTGCAGGAAGGTAATTTTATTAAGAAAATTAAATTTAAAAAATACGAAAATGCATATAATCCGATGTCTAGTTATTTTTGCCTTCATCTCGATTGTTCGAACCCAATAAGCTTCCCTCGCACTTCATAAGTAATAATAGTCTATCTACTCCGAATGAAGGTCTTCCAACTCCCAACTCCCAATGGTCCCGGTCTTTTGTTATATGCGCATGGCAATCTGATTTGTGTTTTTGGTTTATAATAGAAGCAGAAGGTCAGAAGAGTTGCGGTGCCATGGAAACCAACGTTTTTACCGAAGGTACTCCTTCAACTTCACGCAAATCTTTCACTCCTGCCTGCAACCGGGCAACAATGCAGGTGATAATCTTTTATATGTTTTCTCTACACAAATAAAGTTTGTGCTACAAATTTAATTAATTTAATGATAACAATCACATAACATACATCCACAAAGGTTTTATTTAAGTTTACATATGATCAATACTATTAGAATGTTAACTCCGTCTGCCGTACATGGTTCATTCCATCGCCGTGTAGGGCGCTAATGTCTGCAATCCGTAGTATAAAGAATACGTTAACTCCGTCTGCCGTACATGGTTCATTCCATCGCCGTGTAGGGCGCTAATGTCTGCGATCCGTAGTATAAAGAATACGTTAACTCCGTCTGCCGTACATGGTTCATTCCATCGCCGTGTAGGGCGCTAATGTCTGCGATCCGTAGTATAAAGAATACGTTAACTCCGTCTGCCGTACATGGTTCATTCCATCGCCGTGTAGGGCGCTAATGTCTGCAATCCGTAGTATAAAGAATACGTTAACTCCGTCTGCCGTACATGGTTCATTCCATCGCCGTGTAGGGCGCTAATGTCTGCAATCCGTAGTATAAAGAATACGTTAACTCCGTCTGCCGTACATGGTTCATTCCATCGCCGTGTAGGGCGCTAATGTCTGCAATCCGTAGTATAAAGAATACGTTAACTCCGTCTGCCGTACATGGTTCATTCCATCGCCGTGTAGGGCGCTAATGTCTGCGATCCGTAGTATAAAGAATACGTTAACTCCGTCTGCCGTACATGGTTCATTCCATCGCCGTGTAGGGCGCTAATGTCTGCAATCCGTAGTATAAAGAATACGTTAACTCCGTCTGCCGTACATGGTTCATTCCATCGCCGTGTAGGGCGCTAATGTCTGCGATCCGTAGTATAAAGAATACGTTAACTCCGTCTGCCGTACATGGTTCATTCCATCGCCGTGTAGGGCGCTAATGTCTGCAATCCGTAGTATAAAGAATACGTTAACTCCGTCTGCCGTACATGGTTCATTGCATCGCCGTGTAGGGCGCTAATGTCTGCAATCTCTAGTATAAAGAATATTTAAACTCCGTCTGCTGAACTACACATTGAAGATGATATTGGATAAATTCATTTCGGTTCTGATTCAAAGCTTGCGAGAGGCATAAAGGTATAATAATATCGTCGCTGGAAAAGCAAAAGGGCTGAAGCGCCATTTTGGGAAGTTTACACCAGAGCATTTTAAAGTTTTTTTTTTGTTCATAAAATTTATAAGTCTTTAGTACCTGGTTGGATTTTTTTAAATGTTGACTCTGGTAACTCAATGCTCTCACTGAGTCACTTAAAGCGACAATAAGTTTTAATAAGTCGATATATTCTATGATGTTAGTAGGTGAAGTTTTTAGGACACCTTTTTTGCGGTTTTTAAAGTATTTCCGAATGAGTGGTTGACGAATTAAAAACATTAGCAGTTAATATTTGTGAAATGTCACTTCACATACGCTCACAAGACTAGAAAATAAGCAAAAACTATAGATTAAGTAACAATACAAATACTTAAAGATGCTCTACTTAGATTTAAATATGAGATGATCGAAATTACTAAGAACTACAGCTAAATTACATTAAAAAAGCTTAAAAACTCTACTTAGATGTAAATACGAATGTCCTCGCCGCAAAGCCGCTAGAGGCGTTATTGCGGTGCCGCAGAGGACATAAAACGGACGTGGGCGTGTGCACCAGGGCGAAGAAATGATAAGTTTAGTAAATTATTATTTTATGTTAATAGGGGAGCTCGAATCGAAATTCAAAACTATAAATTTCAGCATGTGGTTTTTTAAATTTCAATCGACAAAATAATACATAACAATTCCTTTTTTAAATAAATTTTAACACCTTTCCAGTGCTATATTTTTTTGTACATTCAAAGGAGTAAAAAGCTACTAACAAACACCACTCCTACATTAGGCAAATCCCAACAAAACCTGCTGGTATAATATGAAAACAGCTTGAAAAATATATTTTGTAATATTTCAGGAATTTATTAATATAAGGAATTCAATTAAAAAAATACGTGATTGGTTGCCGATCGCCCCCACCGCCAACTCCCCTCTTGGAAACTCCACCTTGAAAAGTTCGCCGACTGTAAATGAATTCAACCTCAGACAATGTAAGTTCTTTTCTTATTTTTATCACTAAAATGTAATGGTTTGACTAACAAAGATTTTGTTGAAATAAAGTTTTAGATTTAGCCAGTTTTTAATGTCCCTATTATATGTATATTGAACAACAGTGGAACCTCGGTTTACGAGCATAGTTCGTCCCGGATCGTGTTCGTAATCCTAGTCCGTAACATTGGTACATGAAAGTAAAATTTCCCCATAAGAAATAAAAGAACCTAGGATGATTCTTTCCAAAACCTTAAAAATAAACACGCTTAAAAAAAAATAATTTAAATACCCGTATCATAAAGTACACCTGTAATGGTATTATAATAACCTGTAAACTTATTAATTCATTATTACTAGCGTAATCACTTCTGCCTCCTTTTGAGGATTTTGTGAAAATGTGATACAAA
Organism: Drusus annulatus; assembly: GCA_022651775.1. Lineage (NCBI taxonomy): Eukaryota > Metazoa > Arthropoda > Insecta > Trichoptera > Limnephilidae > Drusus > Drusus annulatus. The sequence goes on from JAGWCC010000584.1 coordinate 310,766, forward strand.
CATTCCATGCCTGACCAACATTTAAAAAACTCCTACTACCATTATAATAAGCGGAAAATGTTGGTTGTGCAATGATGGAGGACTTAGCTAGCAGAGGATTGAACCCGCGAGGTCTGGGTGGGAATCCGAAATATTTTTCAACTCGGCTACTAACCGGTCGTTGAATAGATTCATCGCTCGCACTACTATCACTTTACTCAGGTGCTATTTACAATTTACAGATAAATTGCTCGTATAGCGAGAAATTGCTTATCTCGGGTTACTCGCAATCTGAGCTTCCACTGTATATCTATCTCTATGTTGCTTGTCTCGGGAAACACTGGCAAAGCAGGTTACTCGCAATCTGAGCTTCCACTGTATCTCTATGAATATATTGCTTGTCTCGGGAAACACTGGCAAAGCAGATTACTCGCAATCTGAGCTTCCGCTGTATCTCTATGTCTATGTTGCTTGTCCCGGGAAACACTGGCAAAGCAGGTTACTCGTAATCTGAGCTTCCACTGTATCTCTATGTTGCTTGTCTCGGGAAACACTGGCAAACCAGGTTACTCGTAATCTGAGCTTCCTCTGTATCTCTATATTGCTTGTCTCGGGAAACACTGGCAAACCAGGTTACTCGCAATCTGAGCTTCCACTGTATCTCTATGTTGCTTGTCTCGGGAAACACTAGCAAATCAGGTTACTCGTAATCTGAGCTTCCACTGTCTCGGGAAACACTGGCAAAGCAGGTTACTCGCAATCTGAGCTTCCACTGTATCTCTCTATGAATTTGCTTCGGGAAACACTGGCAAAGCAGATTACTCGCAATCTGAGCTTCCACTGTATCTCTATGTCTATGTTGCTTGTACAGGGAAACACTGGCAAAGCAGGTTACTCGTAATCTGAGCTTCCACTGTATCTCTATGTTGCTTGTCTCGGGAAACACTGGCAAACCAGGTTACTCGTAATCTGAGATTCCACTGTATCTCTATGTTGCTTGTCTCGAGCTCGGCAAACCAGGTTACTCGTAATCTGAGCTTCCACTGTATCTCTATATTGCTTGTCTCGGGAAACACTGGCAAAGCAGGTTACTCGCAATCTGAGCTTCCACTGTATCTCTATGAATATATTGCTTGTCTCGGGAAACACTGGCAAAGCAGATTACTCGCAATCTGAGCTTCCACTGCATCTCTATGTCTATGTTGCTTGTCCCGGGAAACACTGGCAAAGCAGGTTACTCGTAATCTGAGCTTCCACTGTATCTCTATGTTGCTTGTCTCGGGAAACACTGGCAAACCAGGTTACTCGTAATCTGAGCTTCCACTGTATCTCTATGTTGCTTGTCTCGGGAAACACTGGCAAACCAGGTTACTCGTAATCTGAGCTTCCACTGTAAATCTAATTTGTTACAATATTTATTTCAGTTGACGGAATGTCCCGGTATTCATTATTAAACTGTGTTGAATACTTTGTTGATATTATTGAGAAAAAATCCGAACTAAAACCAAGTATTTCGGATTTATTGTCGAAATACCCACTAACAAAAAACATTGCTAAAGGAACCATGAACTCCATAAAAATGTTTCAGAGTGGAAAGGAGGTTAATCAAATTGCTGAAGAAAGGTATGTTATTTACTTTGAATTATGCAAGACTAATGATAAAAAGATTGGAGTTAAATCTTTGACCAGTGTTTTGTGGAATTCTTGCCCCCTAGTGTTTCCATTTACTTTGTTTCTTTTGAATGTTCCTACTGGCTTTTATTCTAAATATTTCCACCATTTCTAGAGATCTCGACCCATCCAACATCATCGGCCACCTGTGTACTGGTTTGAAAACACCAAACGGCATTGACGTACGACGCCTCCTGCCTGCCTGCAAGCTAGCCAGCATTATCCGGGTCTTGCAATTGCCATCCGTTAACTACGGTGAGGGCTGGCGTTTAATTGCCATCTGTTAACTACGGCGAGGGCTGGCGTTTGTGGGTCGCGGAATATGGAACCTCGTGATCATGCTTATTCATACTTTGCTTTATTATTTTATTGCAGATATGACAACTTTGCTTCCTATCAAGAAGTTATGCCGAAATCCCCGAGCGACAATCGAAGAGCTACGCATTTCTAGAGCTTATTTGGAGGTCAGAAAACATTTAATGTCAATGAATTTGTCTTACAAAGATGAATATTCTCTTGTCACTATTAACAACAAGAGTGAGTACAAATCTACACTTGTGACGCCTCGACATAACACTCTCACATTCTTACCGCAGTGTGTATTTCCACTGACAACCAAAGGCAAGAAGGTTATTAACAAATTATCGAAAAAGAACTCAATCACTATTAGAAGTGACAGTTACCTCACAGGACGTGAACACGTTACATCTTCTGAAAGTATTCCAAATCTAAAAACCCAACCGGCTCCTGTTATGTTGAATATTGATTGGCATCGGGATGGTGTCGATAAAAGCAAAGTAGAAAATGTTCACCAAAAAGTTTGTGAAATAGTATTAATTGATGATATAGATGATGATGATGGTGACGATTCAATTATAATTGATGATGATATAAAATCATTTCACCAGTAATTTAGACAAATATAGGTTTTGATAAAAAAATCATGAATTATCTAAAGATACATAATTGCACGCGGGAAAGGAAATTTGATAACGGCTACAAAACATGAGATAGAGAGTGAAATCAATTCATCGACAAAGTCCACAGCAACAGATATGAACGCAGTACAAGCAGGCCCGGCCCTAAATATAAACACGTAAGGCCAAACTCACTTAAGCGACGAAACAGCTGTCACTAATGTTTTGAGACAGGCGAACATGACATGAGTGATCAAAGTTGTATATTTTACATACATGCATTACAAAAATGAGTATTTTATTATTATTTTATCCTAATCCCAATCTACCCACTGTAAATTAACTTTATGGGTTTTTAAATAAGCTAACTGAAATGAAATTGTCGACGTCTATAGTATGATTGAATTGTTTTCCGGACGCCTGATCCCAAACTGGCTACTGAATAACATTTACTGTATCGATTGTATTAAGGTCAAAGGCGTTATCCCACATTGTTGGCAAGGCCTTGGTGATAACATAACGGTTAGCTGTTTGCTTGACACATTTTGATCAAATGCTGAAATGGCCCGCGAATCCGTGGTTAACGGGGGCAATTATTTAAAGTGGTAACGTTAAATAATTCATAATGGAGGTAGTCATCGATTTGCGACAGTGTAAAATGTGGTTCAAACCGCTAGAACTTAGTTTGTAACGCCTTTGACCGAAACAGAGTCGATATAATATATCTATTGTATCGAAAATTACGAGCCTCCCCGGCTGCCGATTAGAAATAAAATATTGAATAGAATATGTCTAGCCTTAAGTATAGATTAAGTTATTAACATTTCCATTTTGTTGCTCCCGGGCTAAATATCGCCCGGGAGCTATGTTTATACCACCCAATACGGGCGGACCCCAGGACCTTCTCGCGTCGGAACTTACAGATTGTGAGCCGGCTGAGAACGTTTTGAGACGGCGGACGCGATGTAACGGCGTATTTACGCTCCATCCCCTCCCTAGCGCTCGGAGGCTGGGACCGACCGGACAATGGACCAGGCCGCTAGCCAATGAGCGCCGAGCAAGAAATCGGCATATTTTCGATCACGATTATGCAATTTTGCCATTAGGTATTTAATTAATAAATAGAATAGCGGGAATTCAGCCGTCGGTATAACAAATAAAAGTAGACAGTTCTGACGACTGAATTCCCGTCTACAAAAATAACTTGTGTAACTGTTAGATTTAAGCTATCATAAGTCTTTTTTCCCCGACATGTTAGAAGCGGGAACTCCTTTGTGAAACTTCATTAATTTATTGTGTTTTAATAAAAAAAAATACTGGGAAGAGGTAGTTTAAATGAAGCAAGAGATCACAGGGAGAGCTGATGCTGAGATTTTTGGTTTTCCGCTGCAAAAATGCTGGCGGAAAATATGAGACCTCGAAGAGGTGATCTCATCTGAAATGGGGCGGTTTGTGCGCCCGGTGCCCAGATGTATAAATACGGGGCGCAAACCGGTCCAAGCTAGGACTCGCTCAGCATCCCGCCCGGCATCATCTCCCCTGACTTCGTCTTCTGACTACTTCTTCCCGCCTGGACAACCAACAACTTCTTTGACTCTGCATTTCCCTGGACCATCGCCTTCTCCCGTCTCAGACCCGCTCCAGCTGACTGACTAGAGGAAACTGGCACCTCATAATTTATAGTCAATGCGCTGACAATACGTCAGGTACATCTATCATTAATATTATTTTAATGAAGCAATGACAAAAGATAATTGAATGGATTTGATTATTTTAATAACCACTGATATTGGGAAAAACGTAGTTACGATTGAAGCTTCGAGCCAACAGGTAGGCCGCACCGGGAGGCTGCCATGCGAGATGTGGCAGATCTCGCCTCAGTGATTGATGTTAAGTGCATTCATTTCATGGCTTAAATATCACGGAAACAACAATCGCAACTTTCATCAAAATTAATATTTTCTATCACTTAACGAAATATGGTGGCGAGGTAATTAAATATTCTAAATGAATCGCTCCAATTCTTATAATTCATAGCTGTTGCAGTGCCGAGAAGCGACCCAGCGCCGCAACGTGATCATGTCAAAAGTGCCAACGACGCGACAGCGCTTCATACTTCAGTGTACCCTCGACTCTCGGCAGTGGCAGTTGTGTGGGCTCATGATTTTTTTATTGGATTCACGTTTTATCATATTCAAATATATAGAAATTAATGAATTATTTTGGAGATTCCGTATTAAAAATATTCCTGAAATACCTTCTTTATCATCAACACTAGCGTTGGGAAAACTACAATGCTTTGTGAATGCTTCACGAATTGCTAGTTCTTTAAAACGAACCCTTCGCAGTGAACACTTCAATTGAAGTCGAACTCGCAAAAAAGAGATTAGAATTTATGCGATTATTTGTTCAGTTCTTTTTGGAACCGGTTCCTCACCGAAAAAACACGTCCTAGTCGGTAGGGATTTGAAAGTGAAAAGATCTGGGACTGGTCCTTCGCCGAAAAAACACGTACTAGTCGGTAGAGCTTTAAGTGAAAAGCACTGGAACCGGTTCCTCGCCAAAATAAAAAGTACTAGTCAGCAGAAATTTTAAAACGAAAAAAAAAATCCTTAGATCGAAGTACTCTGAAGTCGGACTTCAATTAAAGTACTTGTAATGAAGTACTTCTTTATAGGCTTTGAAGTTCAACTTCACAACTGTTCTGCTGCAAATTGAAGTAGTTCTTTGTAATCTAACTTCCATTGAAGTATTTGTTGTATGAAATGAATGAACGCTAAAATGAACTACCAACTTGAATTGAAGTATTTGTTCAATTAACAATGAATGAAGTAGGAACTGCTGCCAAAAGAAGTAGTTCTTTGAAAGCGGTCACAACGCTAATCAACACCTATAAATTTTGGCTTAGAAAAATTACCATTGATTATAGATGGTCGATATTCCTGTTCCGGTTAAAAGGAACTGGTTCCAATAAAAAAGCTTCTTCGTGGAACTTTTCTGACATCAGGAACTGGTTCCGAAAAGAACTGGATAAATAACCGGTTCCTCGCCAGTCACCGGTTACTGGAACCGCAAGTACATCCAATTTACGATATCAACCATCCCTAATTTGTATTAGTAAAAAACGCCAAAATATGTGGAACGCTTCACGATTTTGCGTGTCATCCTTGCGCAGGGGCCATGCTAATCTTCTCTGTATCGTTCCAATTTTAGTATATGTACTGCCGAAGCAAGTACACTATTTTCAAAATATTTTTTGTATATATTGTACGTTTATACAAAACAAACACTTGCGTAAGCTAAAATATCCTATTCGGTTCATTTATCGGCTAAAATAGCTGTCGGTTACGACAACAGATGTCAGGTATTTCCAAAGAAATCTTGAGATAATAATTATACTACCAGCGCGGCTATTATGCAGTTCAGTATTACAATAATAGTGATTATTACAAAAAATATCATTGACAGAAAAAATTGGGGACTGGCGATAAAGTATTCTCTTTTTTTCCACCTTTTTGCCGTAGATTTTGTCTTTCAAGAGAATTCAAAACGCCCGTTTCGAAATAACAGCCAAAGCAAGGGCAAAAAACACTCCGGTCAGATTCCGGATCACAAGACTTGCAAGTTTTCAAGGTAGAAAGTAGTGATTTCTGGGTAAATAAATTTTCTCTGTGGGGAGAAAAATACGCCAAAATGTTTATTTTTTCAAATTTGGGGAATTCGTGGGTCTTGTAAGTCAATGTTTTCCTTTATTTGCACCAAATAATACTAATAATTAGTATCACTTAGCACGACAAACGGGGATCGCAATGCTTATGACAATATAGACCTCTGGAATGCCGGACTCCTGCAAGTTACAAATTCCGTCGTACCTTACCGACTGTAATAACTCACTTGTGTTTTAAAAATTGATTTTTGGTCAATATTGAAGAAGATTAATTAATTAGTTTGGTCTACTCAACAATAGATGTCGTTACATGTTAATATTATCAATCTCTTAGACAAATGTAACATTCAAAAATCTCACAAGGATCAGGAGCACATAAATTAAAGTAGATCAATTAATTAGTTTTATCTAATCAACAATAGATGTCGTTACATGTGACTATAAAATAAATTTCTTACATTTGAGTCTCTGGGACCAGGAGCACATAAATCAAAGAAGTTTAATGAATTAGTTTGGTCTACTCAACAATAGATGTCGTTACATGTAAATAAAATATAAAGACTATTTTTTCCTCACATTTGAATCTCAGGGACCAGGAGCACATAAATCAAAGAAGCATAATGAATTAGTTTGGTCTACTCAACAATAGATGTCGTTACATGTAAATATAAATACTATTTTTTCCTCAAATTTGAATTTCAATCAATTACAAGAGCCCGTTTCGAGATGCCATAGTCTTAATGTCTCTAGACGGTTGGGAGCAGTTGGCACTCTTGTGCGGTAATGGTTGTTAAAAAGTGCACAAGTGACATAAAAACCAGAAATTTATTTGTCACTTTATAATGAATTAGTTTGGTCTACTCAACAATAGATGTCGCGAAATTAAAACTTTTTTCCTCCTCAAAAATATTTAAAATAGTTTCTTTGAGATGCCAGGTCTTAATGTCTCTAGACGGTTGGGAGCAGTTGGTACTCTTGTGCGGTATTTATTGTAAAAAAGTGTACAAGTGACATAAAAACAAGAAATTTATTTGTCACTTTATTATATATTTAAAGCCAGATATGAAAGCGCAATGGCGTTTTCCAAGCGCCGCGTGGTTGCCACTGATTATTGATAATGATCGGAAGAAATAGCCACTGTACTTCGTTGGCAGTCAATCAACCGGAACGAATATTAATTTCTAACAGAATCGTGGTGGCAGCTAGACCTGTCTGGCGTCTCTACGCGAGGCATTTGGCGAAACTGTTCGTACTGCGTGTCCTATCGGGTAGTCTCGCCGAGAGTGTTTTATGCTTATATATAAGAAGTAACGTTGTAGATCGATCTGTAGTCACTTTTTACTAGGTTTTACCGACTCGGTTGGACCTGGGCGTGGCTAAGATTACGGTATTTATACATCCATTCATAGCACATGTCGACACAATGTTTTTGTTTATTCTGTATAACCACTTTTTCACAGTATTCTTATAAAAATAAATATACCATATAACCTAAAAAACCGTTGAGTTATGTTCAGTTTAGTTGCACATCAAAGCGTGTGGGCGGAGTCCCGGGAGACGCACATGAGTCAAAGAACATGGTTACAATACTTTGAAGCGGATGAAATTTTCCCAAAATTTTGTTGTCTCTTTCTCTCTCACGGTATACGACGTAAAAAACCCGGAGAAAGTAATTTATCGCAAATTTGTTTAGGTTGGATAAAACAAATTAGCTCTCTCTCCATAGATATTCTTACTCCGAGGTTCTATGCAATTTGGGAGTCGACTTTGTTAGGGAGTAGACTCACGCGTTTGTTTTATTGACTATTTTTGTTCTAGCGCACCCTGTAGGTATTTAGACACTGTTAAAAAACAGTATTTATCTTGTCAGCCCTGTCCTCATTTAATCTCTTAAAAGGGTCATCATTAGAGATGGTCGGTATTCCTGTCCCAGCTACAAAGAACCGGCTCCAAGGCGGTCACTGAAACCGTCGATATTATTCGCTACTCGACTAAATAACACAAAGCAACAAATCCACTTCTTAAAACCTCTTTGGTAGTACCAAAAACCGGTTCCAAGAGTAACTGGATAATTAACCGGTTCCTCGTCAGTCACCGGTAACTTGAACCGCAGTGACACCCGATTTCAGATATCACTCCAATAATGACAACATTTTTGTATACGATCGAAAGCTGACTAGAAAAAGACACGGGTGTGTTATATGGTATATGTATCTAGTCTCAATATTATTAATACCGCAAAATGTCTATCGTACACTCGCTATGGAAGAGAATTTATATATTACGGTTATAGTTCTAACCTGAACAGAGATCAGTTTGGGCCAACGTTTTGAGTTAACACGATACCTAGGCATATTTTATTTGGGAGACCAATAATAGTGCATTCAATGAATAACAGCAATTTATCCAACTATAGGTTTCCTCTAATAAGGTGGGGGGAGGGTTACAGGGGGATTGATCTAGTTAAATCGTTTTTTTAACTGTATTTATTGTACTTATAATTATTTTTGTCATACATTGGGAATTTTTACTGGTTAAGTTACTGCAAGTAACTTGTCAGTAGGTGCCTAGTTAAACAATAAAGTAAAATAATCATAAATATAGCAGCATAATTATATGAAAATATATGCATTAGAAATATAAAAACAGTAGAAAAGTTTAATGTAGGTATGTACAATTGTTAAATATTGAAAATAGCAAGGTTCTCAGAGTATTGTGAAAAGTTACAAAGATTACCGGAGCCCGGAGCAGAGTTAAACATATCAAATTGAGATTAGTTTGTACCGTAGAGACTACGTGATGTGCGATAGACTGTTGCATCGAGAGGGTTACGAGTTCGATGTGAATTTTCAAAAAAGACAGAGAGTCAATAAGATGTTCAAATTCCATATTTGTTAACTTTCAATTGTGTCTAAATAATTTTAAATGTCAACATTGATCGAAGGTGAAATTTGAAAATGAAAGTCGCCAGTTGCATTCTCAGGTGTGGGTAGCCACTAGCCGCCGCTGGAATCGGGCCATAGTGGGGCGTCAAATCAATCAAGCTTTAGATAATGAAACGATTTTTTTTTATAACAAGTATTTTTTAAATTAACACTAAAAAAATATAAAAATCACAATCAGAAAAGTAGATATATTTAATATTATTAAAAATACACGATAATAAATATGATTAAAGATACCTGGAGACACCTGCATTCCTCGGGACCATAGTAACTTTTCCAGTAAATATCTACAAACATTATTGGTTAAGTTTTTTTTATGGCTATTTTAAGCGTGATGAGGCACTTTTTCTTTCCTTTCAAACGCATTAGCGCTGGTGGGTACGAAATACACCAGTACATGACATAGCCGCGAGGCTCTTCCTCACGCATACCACAATTATTGCATTCGCAAATAAAATTCAACAACTTAATATATATATTTTTTAAATACAAATATTCTCGGGAACGAATAATCTGATAATATTAGAATTCCTCCTAAGCCAGTGGTGCACAACCGCGACCCGCGAGCCCGTTTCGTGCGGCCCACTTGGCTGAATAAAAAAATCAAAATGTTGTAATGTTAAAAAAAAACAATTTTTCGTGTTCTTAGGTTTTTAAGTGTATGCTTTCTCGAATAGTGATGGTAGTGCCAATTTTTTATTTTTTATCAAACAATTTTGCTAAAACATTTGTGATCACTGTACTAAGCAATGGCATAGTGATGGTGTACAAATGGTTTAAGTGCGAATAGAAAAATCACTGATCAATAACGTTAGATAATTAACGTAATTATTTTATTCTTATATAAAAACGTCAATTTGTTACTTTGCTTGCAAATGTGTTGTTTTGTTTTTTAAAAGTGTAAATAAAGGGGAAAAAGTAAAAGCGATTCTGTTTGTATTGTTTGACAATATATTATTATGTATACATGAATAAATTAAAATACGTACTATACGATATAGCCCACTCGTTGTAAAAGTGAGCGTTGTAAATTCAATCTCTGCGATTTTTTGCTTAAATTTTCATGAAGACTAACAATCCAAAAATAGACATTTTTGTTTTTTTAATGCAGCACTTTCTTCCGTGTCTTCGAGAGCTTTTAGTTTATACTCCACTCACTTTTCACATTTTCCTAACTACCCGTGTAGAATTTATGGATCAATAATTTGTAGTATTGCCTGTATTAGAATTTAATCTCGGAGTATATAGAGTGGTATCTATCCAAGGCAGTGTAGTCAGTTTTTGATGATTTTTACCTGACTCGGCGGACCTGGGCGTGGCTAAGACCAAGGCTAGGGTATTTATACATCCATTCACACATATCGACATACTGTTTTTGTTTATTCGTATAACCACTTTTTCACAGTATTGATATCAACAAAAATATAGCATCTAACCTAAAAAAACGTTTAGTTGTGTCAGGTTTAGTGGCATAATAAAAAATGTGGGCGGAGTCCCGCGGTGACCCAGGAGCCCAAGGTCATTGTGACACTACATAGAAGCGGAGTATTATATTTTGTTGTCTCTTTCTCTCTCATGGTGTACGACGTAAAAACCAGGAGAAAGTGATTTATCGCAAGTTTGTATCGGTTGGGTAAAAATAATTAGCTCTCTCTCCATACATTGTTTCTCCAAGATTAGAATGCTACAATGTGACGCTTAGCGCCATTTTTGAGTGCTGATGCTTTGTTTGTTTTTAAATATAAACAAAAAAAATATGAATAACGCATAATAATCCTAATTTGTCGGAGCCAGTGATTCTATAACATCCCCAATTGCAGAGAGTGGAGAATTAACTGCGAAACTCTCGAAGAGGCGGAAGAAAGTGCTGCATGTCGAAGGTCAAACCAATAAATAATACTTTTCTATCGTTGGATTTTTTAAAACTTTTTTTAACGTAAAACCACGAAATGCTGTAGTTTGTATAGTCAAATATTACAGCCGCGGTCTCGTTATTATAGACGCATTTGATTGTATCAGGTCGGGATGTTTCGACCTCCGTCACATTAGTTTGACGATAAAATACACGGTTTTGATTTTTTGGAATTTGAACGGTTTTCGTTGAACGACGACTCTCGGCTCGTTTCAGCTTATGTTCAACCTTTTGACTGCCTCCGTGGTCCAGTGGTTGAGACGCTCGACTGCGAATCCATACTATTAAATAATCGTACAGACATTTGCGGCACGTTCCAGAGCGGTAGATAATCTAAGTCTCTATGGTTTAAGACCACCATTCGGAATCGAAACATTGCTTGAAATGGCTTTTGTCGTGTTTGGTGACCAGATCTAAATAACCAGCTACTTCCCAGCCTTCCTCTTCCCCATCTCCTTCTTCCAACTACCTTGATCCTCGCAGCATACTCCAATTGGGGATACCATAGTCCCACTGGCTCCAAACGGGTGCGGTATTCAATATAAAAAAAACAAATGTGATTGATTAGCAGCTTAGCATAACAGTTCCTAACGCGTCTCTAATTATTGTTGAAAAAAACACAAAAAGTCTATCAGACGTATTTTCGTCAGAGTACCACACCTAGCCTGAAATACAACACTGTGAACTTGCCTACAAATGCATCTCCAAAGCGCACATCCATCGTGGCGTAGATATTGAAATACTGTTCTACATCGAGAGATGTTTCCGAAAAGATTATCTGTTTTACAGGGGTATTCAAAAGTTCCGCAATCGGGTTCACTTTGCGTACTGAAACATTCAAAATGTTAACAAGTTCATTGGGCGTACCATTCAGGTAGACTGAACACTGAATTGAACATTTTTTAAAGCAGTTTTTAACAGCTTTTAAATTACCGTGAACATGAATTTTTAAAAGCTAAAGAAAACATTCTGTCAAATACCCCATAAAGTTTAAATGTTACGCTACTATTGTTGACTGCTGTAATTTTTTTACATATCATAGCTGGAAAGGCAAAAGGGCTCAAGCGACACTTTGGTCAAAAATGAGTTGAATACGCAGTTTTGATCACTGTTTTTTCATCGAATGCTCCGACTCTCGTTTGATTCTGAAAACTTTTGTGGCCAAATATATTTACCATTTGGAAGAAGGCTCGACTCAAGCGACACAAGTTGGGGACTTTTTAAAAAAATCCAACCAGGTACTGAAGATTTTAAGGTTTACCGATGAATTATATCGTAAAACAAAAAACTTTAGAGTTCTCTGGTGTAAACTTCCCGAAATGGCGCTATGTTCCTTTTACTTTTCGGGTAACGACATTATTATTTAAATCTGGACGGTCGATTCAAGATATAGTTGTGTTTCTGATAAAAAAAAATGAAATGGTTAAATTCAGTTAAACACTTTGGACAGCCGCACTATCTAAATAACTAGCGACTACTTTCAAAAGCGAGCGCTAAATTTCACCACGAAATACAAAAACCAGTCCGGCAGGTAGAGCAAGTCTCGATTACAGTTTTTTTTCAAATTTATCGCTCAGCGAAATATCACTTCCGCAGCCATCTCCCCACACTTCACGACACATTAATCACGAGAGATCACATCTTATTTATTAACATAATCATGTAAAATAATGGTAACTCAACACATAAATAAAACATTATGATAAAAAAAAAACGTTTTCGGGCATCATTCGTGACGCGTTTTTTTAACAACGAGAAAAAAAATTACATAAAAAACCTATCTACATGCTTTGACAGAGCGATGATTGTATCCTAATGCCTGCTCCGAGGAGAGGGGCCAGAGTGCTACCCCTCACTCTTGCATCGCGCAGTTGTTGCTTGGAATGTCTCCGGTTGTCCGGCGGTCATCAATACCCCCCAGCATTACCCCTTTCCGTGGGGGCGGATTGTCTCCTGCCCTTAGATTCGGGCACAAAAACGAACTTGGAACGGAGGACGTCAACACACTCCTCGCGCTCGGTTTCTCGGCATGAAACTCGAGCTGATATATGATCACTTGCTGGAACATCACAATTCGTCGTGAATATCGTCTCTGTTTAAATTAAAAAATAGTGGGGGCCCACGTAGCTGCCGCACTTGGGGAAGTCCGGGGGAGGCTTCACGAAGTCCGAAGTCTCCCTGACTTGGAAGACGACGTCCAGCCCCCGGGTCCACTGGTTGGAGCGCTCGTCCCGGAGCATCCAGTAGCCGGGGTTGTCCGCCTTGAACCTGAGACCCACCGCGCCGAACTTGGGGATGGTGACGGTGTCCTTCCTGACCGGGTTCACCAGGTTCTTGGCGGGGAAGAGTCGGCCTTCCCGGTTCAGCCTCTGGATGGTCTCCGCGTCCAGGAACCCGGACACCTGGGCGACCCCCACCACCAGGAAGCTGTAGCCGTGGAGATGGAACACGTGGTCGGATTCGCCTCCTGGAAACAACGAGACGAGGCGTGTTGAACATCGTTACATATTTTGAAACACGCGTAATTTGCCGGTTTCGCCGACGACATAAAATAAATGCATAATTTATGACCATTTTACAAATTCGCAAACACACCGCGGGTAGTGAACCACTCACTTTCACGATAACGTAACAGAATGGTTAAACTTACACTTTCCATAAATTCCGAGCTGCCTTGTACTTCCTCTATCATTATTTTACGAGTCGTACTGATTGGATGCACACTTTTATTTTTCCCTTATTTCGTCGGCACTGCTGGTTTGGGTAGACCAGGCGTTGTGATGTTTCGATGGAGCGGCAAGCTGGTGGGTAAGTATGGTATATTTGTACCTCGGTCCAGAGGAAAGACGCTATCTGTTCGCCCTGCTGATAAACCATGGGAGATGCCATACTTCCACTGGCTTCAGATATTTAAGACTCCCTCGGGACGCTCTTGCTTAGCTCTGACGTCATCCTATCCCAATATAAAAGCCATTGCGAAGAGATCGACAACTAAGTGACGCCATCTGACCCTGACACTCTTGTCGCCACTTAACCTTTCAAATTAGATATGTTTTTACGAGTATTTCTATGAAAACGTCCTATGAATTACTGGCATTTAAGTTAGACGGTGAATATTCACAAAACAATGCCAGCCACAAAACGAATTAAATCCCGCAGAGGGTACTACAGCCATTTATACTGCACAGGTGTTGAAAAGAGTAGACAGTTGATCGACCAACGTCCAGTCAACATGTTGCGGTGGATGAATTGATTGCATCTATACAATAATATGTCGGCGAAACAAATGTTCAAAGCAAATGTTGTTCTAAATTAATGGACGCATCAATCTTCGTAGATTTTATATTTTGCAATTTCTACTAATATAAAATTAAAAAAAAAAACACAAATACATGCTGAGAAGACAGCGCAATTTACAAAACCATCAATTTGTGAAACACAAGTAAGTTATTACGAAATTACAGTCAAGAAGGTTTGACGGAAATTGTACCTGGCGGGAAACCGGTATTCCAGAGGTTAACGAACTTCTTTAAGATTTTTTTCAAAATTTTGCAGTCTCTAAAGGTTTTTTTTTTGACAAGATCTCTCTTCGATCAAGTGACGAGAGAACCCTTGGAATCCCTGCCCATCGCTCAAAATTCATTCACAGTACAACTGATCGGGAAGCTCGAGGAAAGGAAATATTCCACAGTTGGTTTTATTCCGGTGGATACGTGATCAGGTGCAATGTACGTGGTTTATCTAACACATAGCCTGATTGCTGTTGAAGCTATAACAAACCTCGAATTTTATAATATTCTACCAAATACTAATAGGATTACGTTTTCAATAATTGGACCTAGAAGCTTTGCAAAAGGCAATGCGTCGGAGTGATTGATATTATTAACTTGAAGTAGATAGTTAAGAAATGCAAGATACGATCCATCATTAAACAAAATAACTTGAAAGCGCCATGGACCTGTTAATGGCAACCAGAACTAAAATCTACCAAATGCACTTTGGCCGAAAATGCGAGGGGAGATTGTAAAAAAGAGGGATTCTCTCGAGGTTTTTGGTGGATTTTAAAAGTGTGCTCACAGACATCGCGTCTCTCCAACGAGCTGCCCTCTGTCGTGCGGCATACTCAGTCAAATGCAACTTTCGAGGTTAATTCTACTTTATCAGCATGGTGCTTAGTTTCCAATCAATTCTATTCCTTCTCACTACCTTCTCTTACATATTTATGTTTTAAATAGGTACATTGGGGACTGTTTTCACTAAACACTCCCGTTCCGAATGGAGTTCTAATGTCACCCCAAACGAAAGGTCAGTGCGATATCTTAGATAAAGATTACCGAAATATTATGAATACACTTCTTTTTTACTTATTTTTTAATAATGACAAACATTCCCTGGTTACGAATAACCTGACAATATTTGAAAAACTCCTACTGCTATCCTAATAAGCGGAAAATGTTGCTTGTGCAATGATGGAGGACTTAACCAGCAGAGAAATTGGACCCACGACGCCCGGGTAGGAATCCGACGCGTTTGTCCACTCAGCTACCGACCGTAAACAAATATTACGGAAAACAAATGACCCAAGATTATGAAACAGCTTTATTTTTTTTTCAAAGAAAGACAAACATCCCCGGGATACGAATAACCTGAAAATATTTGAAAAACTACTACTGCCATCATAATAAGCGCAGTGATGGAGGACTTTGGACGATGGAGGACGCCCGGGTGGGAATCCGACGCGTCTGTCCACTCAGCTACTAACCGGTCAATGAATCCTTCCTCTGATAAGCAAGATCTAATGGGGTAACTACTTCACCCCCCTCCAGATCGTATGTTTGATTTTTACTTTCAGGCGCGGAAAGGGAAATTGCATCCACACCAAGAAATCACCAATAATGATCAACAAGCGCACCCTGATTCAACTACATAACGAATAGTGCGATTAATATTAAATTTACACACAATTAAATTTAATACTAATCCCCGTAATTTAACAAACCCCGAAACTTTTTACATTCCTTTCAAAAAAACTAATTTAACCTTCTCCCAACCTCTTATGCGAATGTGTCGCTGTATAACATCCACTGTAGTGTCAAGATTAACGAACACGGTATGATCAACGAAATTGATATATTCTCCAGCTCACCTTTTAGGTTTAATCAAATTTTAAACACCATTTTTACTTAAAACATAAAACTGAAAAACTACACACATATACAACTTTTTAAGGTAATTTTATATTTTATAATGTTTTTTTCCTAAATTTGCAAATGTCTTGATATTTATTTTTATATACGGTCGTTTTCCTTTATTTTTCTATTGTTTTTATCTTATTAGTGTAATACAGTGTATTCTTAATTGCATGATGTGAACATTTTGGAAATGGATTGATGACCTACCTTTTATTTTGTATCTGTCAGTATGTATGTAATGTTGTCATTCTGTCAAATGTTCCAAATAAATAAATAAAAATAAAATAATGAAATACACCTCACCTTGGTCGACCAGAATGAGTTCGACGGTGTGTCCTTTGGGTATTTTGCGCACGTGCACGCACTCGCACGCCTTGTCCCTCGAGCACGTGTCGCGCGTGCACTGCGCGCCGGCTGGCACGTCGTGTGTCTGCGTCAGCAGCGGAGAGGGGGGAAAGGTGAAGGTCACGCTGTCCACCGAGGATATTCCTGCAAGAAGGTTTCACCAAATTAATTTCGGCTGGTTCGTAGGGCGTTGTACGAGCACTTAATACATATCGCTCGTCTCAAAACAATACCTCGTATCCCAATCTTTTGTCAAAAGTTACTTTTCAGTGTATCCTGTAGCGTTGGGAAAAACTTCAATGTTTTCTGAATGCTTCACGAACTGCTAATTCTTTAAATGAACCCTTCGCAGTGAACACTTCAATTGAAGTCGAACTCGCAAAAAAGAGATTTGAATTTATCCGGTTCTTTGTTCAGTTCTTTTTGGGACCGGTTCCTCGCCAAAACAAAGATATTTTAAAACGAAAAGAACTCCCAAAAAAACAGTTCCTTTTTAGATCGAAGTACTTTGAAGTCGAACTTCAGTTTGAATTACTTGAAATTAAGTACTTGTTTATAGGCTTTGAAGTTCAACTTCACAACTGAACTGCTGCAAATTGAAGTAGTTCTTTGTAGTAGTATTTGTTCAATAAAATGAAATGAATGAAGTTTGAACTGCCGCAAAATAAAATAGTTCACACGGAGCAGTCAGAACGCTAAAATGAACCACCAACTTCAATTGAAGTATCTGTTCAATGAACAATAAATGAAGTAGGAACTGCTGCCTAAATAAGTAGTTCTTTCAGAGCGGTAACAACGCTAGTATCCAGATATAAAATTTAAAAAATACACGACCTGGCCAAATCTCGAAAGCCTAATAAATTTATTGAGGTTCTTTTTTCATTTAAAATAATTCCTTGTAAAGACTTAAAAACAACTGTCACCATTTCTATAAAAAAATAATATTTTTTAATTTTTATAGTGAATACCGCACAAGTCGCACTGTCTGGAGCCAGTGGGACTATAGCATCCTCAATTGGGGTATGTTGTGAGGCTGAAGGTAGCGAGGTCGTCTATTTATTGGTGTTGAACGATTGTGACAAAAAATGATCACACATTTATGAAAATAAAACTTTTTGATCAGAAAGGAGAATGGGCGAAAATGAATGGAACCTGATAATAGTTGTTATACCACTGGGTACATCTTATAAAGTAACACATTAGTTGCTGTGGCGGATAAGGTCAAATGTCTGTCTGTACGGAGTTACACTGTCTCGAAAGTAATCTTAACACTCCCGTTCCGAAAGGGGGTTCTAATATCACCCCGAACGAGAGTTTTTTGTGCAGTATATATAATCAAGATAATTGACTCTAAGTATTACTAAAATCAAATTACCTAAGATTATGTCATGAAAACGTTTTAATAAACAAGATCAAATGGGGTAACTACGTCACCCCCCTTCGGATCGTACGTTTTATTTTTACTTTCAGGTACGGAAAGGTCAAAGTATCATTCTAACATATATTATTGTATAAAGTAGAACAACACAAATATGTTATACTAAACAAAATAAGAGTCTTCGCAAAGTCACAAAAAGTCCATGATTTGTCAGAAACACCATCATACACATACAGACACACACATCCCCACCTTTCGCCAACACACTCTTGACATAGCCAAATCATTTTACAATTAACTGTCATTCATTCCCAACCCACGCATCAATTGTCTTGGGCGGTTCTTCCGAGAAGAAGACCTCAATAATCTTAAGCCGATATTAATACTTTATCCCCCCCGTTGGATAATTAAGAAAAGAAAGAAAAAACGGGTTCCATATTTCGTTGCTGAAATAAAGTGAAATTTTTATTTTTTATAAAGAGGTATACTTCCCATTTAAAAATACAGCCCACACACACAACCATTAATTTCAGTTTTTGCCGCCTAGCGGTCAATAAATTCTCAGCAGTTCCCTTACTTGAGATGACAGAGAATAGGAGGCATTAGTTCCCCCATAACTTTAAAAAATTAAAATTAATTAATTAACAAAAACACTATTTTATTACTTGCAAAGACAATGATTCAGTATTTTTCCTCATCAATTACAATTATCTAATTTGAAAAGGCGGCGAGGGCAATGAAAGGTTGGTGTCTCCCAACTCCTAGTAAGAACTGCCGAACCGTAGTTACAACGCGAGCAACAGCAACGATATTGACTAATCGCGTTTTATACAATGACATAGACACGTCTATAGCCTTAGAATATTGACACAAAATGTGGCAAGCAAAACACACACGTTACCAGTAAATTCATCATTCAAATATCAGTCATGTATGACAGAGATAGACATTCATAGAATATATGTGTATGAACGAAACAGATCCGAAGTTCGGATCGCGTCCCATACTTGCTTGAAACGACCTCAAGCGACGCGTGACCGTTTAGTACTAAATCGGCTTAAACACCGATCACACCAACTAGCGTGATTATTGCTTGCCACTTTGAGAGCGCTACAACGTGTCTATATTTATGTAACGTCATTGGTTTTATATGCTTTATCTTATAAGTTCCTATTCACTTTGTTTTTGCTAAATAATCAGTGCGTTTAATGCGTTCCTAGAATAATGGTTTGTGTATACGTACAGATATTAATGTCCAATTAAAAGTTTCCAAATACAAACTACGATCCTCTTGACTGATAACAAAACATCAGTCAGCCGGCGAAGACTCTCATCCCACGCAACGACGTACAAGTGAATAAAGACCAAATAGATTTAATTCTGGGAGATTTTCGACGTGAATAGATGGAAAACATTACTTCCCGTCAATCACAGAGTGTGTAGATGTGTGTAGTTCAATGTTAAAAGGTAATCACTTGCGCAAAAACGAAAGTGCCGAACCAGTTTTTAAATACAAAATATTAAAGAAAGCGTTTTGGCACCGCCTAAAGTGGGTGTGTCAGTGGTGTATAAATTATGCCTGCGCACATTGAAAAACATTGAATGTTTTGTGTAATTACGATTTGAGCCGTGGTTAAACACTGATTTGCGGGTTGGATGAAATTACACCTCACGCCTTATTCACGATTGAAGTCTAAAAGTACCGCGCGTCTTCTTCTAGCCGATGGCGACCTGAGAAATAACTACAAAGTTGTCGAGCTGCAACTCCCGTGGGGACAGACAGGGCCGGTCCTGTGCAGGCGCAGTTGGAGCAGTCCGCTCCAGGCGGCAAAATGCCACGGCGCTGATAGTACCTAATTATGGTGATTTTTTTTACGCGCCTATATATTATATTAAATGAGAAAAAACAATACTACCTATTAGGGTGGTCCTAATTTGGGTCAAAATCGATTTTTTGACAGGGCACCATTTCATTTGATTCTGTACCCTAAAAAAATATTTTAGTATATTTTCATTTAAAAAATAACATTGTTTAGGGGTCGCTACCAAGGTTAAAGTTTTAATAAATCGTCATTCAAGAAATTTAAAAAAATCGTCGTTCAAGATAAGAAAAATATGGTAGATGTACTAAAAATCGAAGGTGTAGAGGATTGTCCAAAAGAAAAAAACCATTGATGTCTTTGGGACTAGCAACTTTTTACGATTTTTCTTAGTCACAAAGTCTTCCATGCTTTTTTCGGTGATGTGTTCGACATCAATGGTTTTTATTTTTGGACAATCCTCTACACCTTCGATTTTGAGTACATCTACCGTATTTTTCTTATCTTGAACGATGACATTTTTTTAATCTTGAATGACGATTTATTAAAATTCTAACCTTGGTAGCGACCCCTAAACAATGTTATTTTTTAAATTTAAAAATATTTTTTTTTTTGAAATAGTATTTTTTTTATCTTGAACGTGACAAAATCTTGAATGACGATTTATTGTACTGACCCAGTTTAGTAGTACAAAATCAAATGAGATGATGTCCTGTCAAAAATTGGATTTTGACCCAAATAAGGATCACCCAGTAGGGTATCGTAATCAGTAGGTGTAGTAATCTATGGATAGCAATCAAACCCGTACCTTTACGGACCGACGGCGTAGAATGGAAATTCGCGTCTCTCGTTTTATACTCTGTCAATTTTGAAAAGAGGCGACAGTAAAATTACCTGCGCCAGACGCCGTTTGGCCCGGGCCGGGCCTGGCACCATCAGATTCTATACTAAATCAGGATGACGAATTCCCTATTTATTTCCGGGAGTCAAAAAAATCAAAAGTGTTGTTTTTCTTCTAGCCTTTCAAAAACCAATAACAGCCGTGATAACAGTGGCGAGCATTGGTGACAAGTATAACAGATGAGAATGCAGGAACTTTGGCATAATTCTAAAGCCCAGTATGTGTAGTTAAAGTGTGAACATACGAGTACCTAGTCAAGAGAGAAAATAGAAAAGAAAAGTTTATGACTGGCTAAGTGCTATTTATTTCAAATATGTAGTCTTATTTTAATGATCCGCGATCTACAAGTGATCTGCGGAACTTAATCACTGATCCACTTTCATTACTTTATCATTTCTTCTGACCAAGATCGAAGCATGTTGTTAACAAGTGTAGATTGAGTCCACACGATTTCCCATCATTCAGAGAGAGTGAGCGTTTATTTATAAGATCCTCGGCTTTAATGGGATTAGGTTAGGTTAGGTTCGGTGAGCAGTATGACCAGACGCCCTCCGTCCTCCTTTGACGGCCTGCGCGGTCGAGTGGTAAGATGCTCGACTACGAATCAAGAGGTCGCGGGTTCAAACCCGGCGTGCGCAATTAATTTTATTTAATTAATATGTGTCATAACATAAAATAATAATTTCAAAAATACAAACGCAAAGTAGAACAAACCGTTGTACTATAACGTGTCAAAAGCAATAACTACATACGCCCAAACGCCACCAAGGTCAGAGTAGATTGTTCTATGTTCACTAGACTACACAAAATATGTATGCTGTGAGCTGTGTGTTGGGTGCACGTTCAAGTGGCTCGTTTGTGTTAGTGTCTAGGCAGTGTTTTTACAGAACAAATACAATAACAATCAGTGACATCTGTTGGTACCTATCTTTGTTATCAATTAATCCGCTGTTTTTCTTACTGCCTACTCCGATCAAAAACTCTGTGCACCCCACTGAGTCCAACATAATCTAATCTATGTCTAATGACCTGAAAGTTTTTTTATCGAAATGTGACTGCGTTACCTATCGGTAAGAACTATTACACAAAACCTATCTGCCGGGAAGTCACCGATTAGAATACGATCATTTTCTAAAACTCAGTGGGTACCATAGTACGGTGTGTGTACGCAATAGCTCATAATCAGTGCTAATTTACCAGAGTTTACCTTGCGTAGATATTAATATATCTGCAGGGGTAGGCAGAGAGGAAAGACAGCCACACGAGTCTGTCTTGGCACATATTCCTTGCTTCATTCAAATTCATACATCGTCTCATAAATACTCTTCTGTTGTTGTGACTCTTCACATGGCCCGACTCAACTATTGGATGCACTTGATCGTGCCCTGTCTTCCTCAGGCGTCCCCAACTTCTTCTCCTATTCACTTTCACGTCATATATTATTTTCACACTTCTTTCTTCGTTCATTTGCTCTACATGCTCAAACCATCAAAGCGTCCCTTTCTTGATCCTATTCATTACTCTCACATCGGCCTTACATTCATTCCGGATATTTATCTCATTTCTACACCATTCAGTCTACTTTCATCCTTCCTCTGCCAGTTCCATGCCTCACTGTCATACATTAGGGTTGGTATAAGCACTTTATTGTGGACTGCTAGCTTCGCTTCGTTGGACATTTTTTTATATGCGCCGACAGCGTTCAGTCCTTCATTAATGGAATTTACTGCATTCACCCTTCTTTCAATATCATTATCAGCCTTTTCGTCTCTTCTAAACATACTTCCCAAATACACAAACTCATCCACTTGCTACAAGTATTCATCATTCATACCCATATTGCACGCTGTTCTCGCACTCTCTCTTTCAAACACCATATACACGCTAATTTTAATTATTTAATGTTAGCAGAAATCGAACAAAGTATTGCCCTTAACCAGCGTTAACACTGCCAAGGAACGAACTGAGTCAGCTGGCTAGTTGGAGGCGGTCAAAAATGTGACTTCCTTCTAAAAAGGCCAATATCATAGAAGTATTTTTATTTAATTTTTTGTTTGTTTTAGAATAGGTATCTTTCGAATGCTTAACACTCCCGTTCCGAACGGGGGTTCTAATGTTACCCCGAACGCAAATTTTGTGCGATATCTTCCTGATAAAGATTACTGAAATATTACCAAAATCAAATTACCTAAGGTTGTGTCATGAAAATGCTTTAATAAGAGAGATCAAATGGGGTAACTGCGTCACCCCCCCTTCGGATTGTAAGGTTAAAATATTGTTTGCTCATTTTTTAAGTCTCATATAATGACGGCCTCCGTGGTTGAGTGGTTAAGATTCTCGACGACGAATCCAGAGGTCACGGGTTTAAATCCCGGCTCGCGCAAATAAAAGTTAACTAAAAAATATACAATGGATATATTTTTAGCACGTTCCAGAGTGGTGGATACTGTCAGTATCGCCCTGGTGAAAGACCAACATTCAGAATTGAAACGTTGCTTAAAATGTCTTCAGCTGTGTTTGGTGACCGGATCTAAATATATCACGAAAACGCTTTAATAAGCAAGATCAAATGGGGTAACTACGTTACCCCCCTTCGGATCGAACGTCGGAATTCTACTTTCAGGTACGGAATGGTTCATTGTGTATATCTTCATTTTTTTCTTTTCTAAAAAAAAAATGTATTTATAGTTAATACCGCACAAGAGTCCCAACTGCTCCCAACCATCGGGAGCCAGTGGGACTATGGCATCCCCAGTAAATTGGGGTATGTTGTGTGGATGAAGGTAGTGAAGAGGGGAAAGAGATGGGGAAGAGGAATGTTGGGAAGGACCTGGCTATTCAGATCTGGTCACCGAACACGGTTAAAGCAATTGCAAGCAACGTTTGGATTCTGAATGGTAGTCTTTCACCAGGGCGATATTAAGAGTATCTACCACTTTCGAACGTGCCGCAAATATACGATATATATTATTCATATGAAGTAAATGTGTTATGACACATGTTAATTAAATAAAATTTATTTGCGCACCCGTGAGCTTTCGATCCGTAGTCGAGGGTCTTGCCACTCGATCACATTCAAATCCCTAGATCCAACCCGTGCGTATTTCATTGCATATTAATATTTTCAGTGTCCAGTGCCCAGTGCCCAGTGCCGTCTAGTCCCCCGCCGGTCGCGCCACTGATCGTACAAGTAGTGTTTACGATCCGTGACTGGTTCGAGATGATCTCTAGAATGCGCAATTAACTTGGAATTAATCATTTCACTCGACCCCTGGCATTCGCTTTACTTTGTAAGCATCGTGATGCATATTTTCACACGTGGGTATTTTGTTATCGGAGTTTTTTTTTCATACATACTTAACACTCCCGTTCCGAAGGGGGGTTCTAATGTAACCCCGTAAGAGAGATAAAGGTTATTGAAATATTATGAAAATACTTTACTATTAGTTTAGATTATGTCGTGAAAACGCTATAATTAGCACGATCACATCACAGCACGTCAGGTCGTACGTTTGATTTTTATTTTCACATAAAGAAAGGTTAAAAATATGAAAAATCCATAATTCTTCTTGCTTTAATTTTGCAGTTAAACATGGATGTTAAGGCTCATAGCTCACAATGGAAACGACGTCGTGACCGAGACATTCCAGATAGACAGCACTGTGAAAATTTCATTACACTAGAGCTCAACGTTCGCCAGCTTTTACTGCTTCAAACGACTTTTACTGTGGACGGCCTACGTGATCGAGTGGTTAAGACGCTCGACTATGATCTCAATTGTTGCGGGTTCAAATCCCTGGCGTTAACAAATAGATGTTGCTTAATTAACATGTGTTATTTAACATTTAATTAATATGTGTTATTTAACATTTAATTAATATGTGTTATTTAACAATTAATTGATATGTTGTATATTTGCGGCACGTTCCAGAGTGGTAGATACCGTTGACATAGTGGTAACGCCCTGGTGAAAGACTACCATTCAGAATCGAAACGTTCCTTGAAATGGCTTTAGCCATGTTTGGTGATCAGATTTCAATAGCCAGGTACATTCCGAACTTCCTCTATCCCATCTCTTTCCCCTCCCCACTATCTCCAGTCTCACAACATACCCCAATTGGGTTTGCCACTGGCTCCAGACGGTTGGGAGCAGTTGGAACTCTTGTGCGGATTCACTTAAAAAAAAAACAGATCTCAGCTATAAAGTATGCAGTTAAGATCAAACATGTTGCAAGATATTCCTGCTCCGATTGATTGATTGATTGATTGATTGATTGGTTGATTGGTTGATTGATTGACTGATTGAGGCCTTGTTCAGATGTGGAATAAAGAAGCACCCCGAATCTTCATCTGGTCAATAACAACCAGCCATCAACACTTTTAAATGGTTTGAAAAGTTTATCGAGTGATTTTTTTACTCATGTCTTAATTCGGGGTAAAGGCATCACCAAACGGCGTTATGTAAATCTGTCATTTTTTAAATCATAAAATAGGCTGTTAATTCTAAGGCTTTAAATATTTTGACCAATAAACGGAGTGAGGTCTCAATGAAATTTGATAAAGCCAAAGTCTTCTTAAAAGCAAGGGAACTGAATTGATAACGATGGCTATTCGATGGGGAACGAACGAAAAACGATGTTTAATGCTACTCTTTTTTCAGAATAAGAAGACAGTTACTAAGTTTTACCTCGTTAGGTCTGACCAACTGTTTTATCTGTAGCTTGTTTTATAATGAACGATATAATTTCGGGTGTGATGTGATGTGAGTACGTGACATTCTAAAATTCAAAAATACATCATTCTTATTTTCAGTACATTTAATGAACTTACGCAGCCGTTATTACAATAGTTGGTGGTGTAATGGTCATCGCGGTCGCCTTTTGAGCAGCTGATTGGGGTTCGCTTCTCGACGGTGGCAATTTTGTATTTATTTTTATCATAATTTTTATTTATTTATTTATTCTTGCTAAAATATTTTAAAAAAAATACATGAGTTTAGTCCACGTCTGTCTCACTAGGATATTCCTGTGTCGAGACAGACGTAGTGTACATAAATTATATAATAATTAAATGAAAATATTAATAAAGATAAAATAAAAATAAATAAAAAGGAGAAAGAAGAAAAGAAATGAAAGATGAAATTAAATGAAAATTAGAACAAAGTTATTACATGGAGGTTGCATTTTATAGATATTGTTTATGTTGTGCACAATAATAAAAAGTTATAAAAGGAAAAAGAAATAAAAGGGAAAAGAAGAGAAAGATGAAATTAAATGAATATAAGAATGAAGTTATTACGTGGAGGTAACATTTTATAGATATTGTTTGGGAGTATAGAGGTTGTGCATAAGGTACATTTATAATGTTTTTAGGTGTTTTATGATCTAGGTACAGGTTTATACAGAAAATAAAAAATAGGATTGTATAAGCCTAGAGATAAAGACAGATTGAAAATTGTCTAAGTAGGTGTTTAACAGTAGTTAGCAATATTAGAGCGACCTATTTTATAAATCCAATGTTTTATTTCATGTTTAAATTTGATCATTGTTTTTATTTGTCTAGTCGTATCTGGTAGTAGATTGTATAATTTGCAGGCTATGTATTAAAAGTGTCTTTGTCCAAAAGCAGCATTTGCAAAAGGAGTTTGGAGTAGTGCTTTATTTTTGGTTCGTGTTTTATATAGAGTTTGTGTTGAATTGTATTGTGTTTTGTCGTTTTTGTGCAAATTAATCAAAATGTTACGTGCAATGAGCTGCTTTAAGTCCATAACATTGATGGCATTGAAAATCGTATCGGTAATGGTAGAGTCTCAGAATTATTAATATATATTTTAATAATAATTATAATATCCCGTGATTATAATTTTCACGGGTCTGCGCTAGTTTAAAATAACGAGGTTTAAGCACTTCTACGGTTGTTTCAATAAAAGCGAGTGATTATTTTGGTCACCAAACACGGCTTGTGCTTAAGTAACGTTTTAATTCTGATTGGTGGTCTTTTAGTCGTATCTACCACTCAGTGGAACATTAAACCGCAAATTATATGAAAATAAGATTTTAGGTAAAATGTTAAAAAATGTATTTTCTGGTTTCAAAATGCACCTTTAACTGACATTTTAAATAAAGAATAATGCCTACTGAAATAAATTACAGGTAGGTACTTTATTAGGTAGGTAGGAATTTGAAAATATATATTTTTTTAAATTTGATAATTTCAATTAACATCAGTTACTAAATTTGAAAAGAAATATTAGTTGCTTTAATCCACCCATTTCAAATAAAGAATAATGTCTACTGAAATAAATTAAGATAATTATTTATAGAAAATATATATTTTTATAAATTTGATAATTTCAGTTAACATCAGTTACAAATTTGAAAAGTTCACTAGTACGGTCGTAGAAGCGATTACTTCAGATTTTTTTTACAGAGGCGAGATATTTGAGAGATTGTTTTCAGCATAATATTTACAGTAACTTTCTATTGCATTTTAAAGCAAGTACCGTTCACGGTTATTAATCAACGGAAATCGAAAGCTGTTTGGTTTCATTCCGAAAAGGTTGTTTATTATTTCTATAAACAAACTATGTTCTTTGCTTTCTGTGGGTAATTTATGCAAACATTATATTTAGGCATATACAGTCAGCTTAATGGTAGCCCGAGTACCAATAACCTTTTACATACAAACTAACGATAAACCTAATACGAAAACACCAAAGAAAACATCATTAAAAAAACGGTTTAGAATGCTTTTCAGAAATTCTAGATTCTATACCCTTGGAGTAAGAATTTATACGGAGAGGTACCTTTGCGAAACAGTGTAGTCAGTATCGTTGACTTTATACTGACTCGATAGAAAGAGACAAAGATATGTTAAAGGATGTTGGATAGCCTTTTAGTTAACGCCATATTATAAACATATTAATTTGAACTCATTAAACAAAACAATATCAATACACCATTAAAATGATTTATAAAGTCAAAATATCACACTAACACTAATCACAGAAGGTGTGCCTAAATTATGATGGAGGCTTTTTGTTGATTTTATGTCTTTATATCATTCAAAATGTGAAAATTCTAAAGTTCGGTCATAAATATTTAAAATTGCTTCGAAATACCTCTGAAAAGTGATGTTTTAAAATCTTTGTTTGGTCTTATTTGAACACTCACGCATAGCACATATCACCATCATGTTTGATTTATTTGTATAACCACTGTTTTGTTAAAGTTTTTTGATCAACACAAATATAAAAAATAACCTCAAAATCCGTTGACGTAAGTTATACGACTCGATGGTGTGAAGTTAGCGCGGACGGAGAACATTCTTACATACTTAGAAGTGCTGCAATATTATGTGAAGACTTTTCTTGTCTCTTTCCCTCTCATGGTATACGACGTAAGAACCCGGAGAAAGTGATTTAGTAAAAATATTTAGCTTTCTCTACATGCATGGTATATTCTTACTCCAAGGCTATACCTAAAAGTAATACCTACTAATACGGCAAAACTTTTATGAAAATTTTTCAATAAATCACGTGCCATGTTCATTTTTTTTGGGATAAAAAATTAAAGATTTTTTGACAGTATTCCGTGCCTCTGTAAAATTTGTATTGATGTGGGATAAAAGATATTGTTCTGTCGCGAGCGAAGGATGAAAGTAGACTTAATGCTTTGGAAATGAGATCCCTGAGGTGAGACTTATGTAAGCGTACTGAATAGAATCAAGAAACGAACGCTTAGATGGTTTGAGCATGTAGAGCGAATGAACGAAGAAAAGAGTGTGAAAATACGAAATAGTGACGTGAAAGTGAATGGGAAAAGAAGTTGGGGACGCCTGAGGAAGACATGGCACGATCAAGTGAATAAAATACGTGAGTCGGACCATGTTAAGAGTCAGAATAACAAAAGAGCATGTGTTTTGGACGTTGTAGGAATGTGTACGAAGCAAGGAGTGTGTGCCAAGACAGAGTTGTATGCTCAGAGCAATAATAAGAGGGAGCGCTAGTATAGTCAGTATTGATGAGTTTCGCCTGACTAAGGCGTGGCTAGGGCTTGGGTATTTATACATCCATTCATAGCACATGTCGACATAATGTTTTTGTTTATTTGTATAACCACTTTTTCACAATATTGTAATAAACAAAAATGTAGGATATAACTAAAAACCGTTGACTTCTGTCCTGTTATGTCGCATAACAAAACGTAGTGGATGGAGTCGTCGGAGAATACGGATCCTAAAAGCGGTGCTATATTGTGTGAGAGCTTGTCTTATCTCTTTCTCTCTAAGTTTTACGCTTACGACGTAAAAACCCGAAGAAAGTGATTTATCGTAAATTTGTATAAGTTGAGTAAAAATGTTTAGCTCTCTCTTCATATATATTCTTGCTCTGAGGTTGTATGGCGATCCGCCCCCTCTGCCTACCCCTGCGGGAAAGCGGCGTGGTGGTTAGTTAGTTAATGGGATGTATTGATTGGTAAATGAACATTAAAACCTACTCACTACCTGTTAATCGCACAGAAAAATCTAAAAGTAAAAAGTGTGACAATTACAGCCGGTCTGCCCGAGGCAACAGTACGATGGTATTTATATTACGTTTGCCTCTCACTGAAATGTTGTCATTAAATTTTTATTACTTGGCCATTAGGCATCTTTAGCGTAGTTAACATTTGATAGGTGTCCAAGTACATTTCTTTGAGGCAGTTTTTTGTCGTTCAGTACAAGATCAGAATCATGTTTTTCGAGCGCTTGGTGATAATAATAATTATATTTTGATAGTTTGTACAGCGCCGTTTTTGTGGAAAAATGCCTCAAGGGCGCGGTACACATTTAAATTCTCAACATCTTTGAATCGTGAATACCGCACCAGAGTCCCAATTGCTCCCAACCGTCTAGAGCCAGTGAGACAATGGCATCCCCAGTTGGAGTATGTTGTGAGGCTGAAGGTTGTGGGGAGGAGAAGGAGATTGGGAAGAGGAAGGTTGGGAAGTACCTGGCTATTCAGATCTGGTCACCAAACACGGTTCAGCCATTTCAAGCAACGTTTCGATTCTGAATGGTGGTCTTTCACCAGGGCGATACTTAGAGTATCTACCACTCTGGAACATGTCGCAAATAAACTTTTTATTATGTTTATATAAATTAAATGTGTTATGACACATATTAATTAAACAAAAGTTATTGGCGCACGCCGGGTTTGAACCCGCGACTTTTGGATTCGTAGTCGAGCGTCTTACCACTCGACCATGGAGGCCGCCGATTGTATGTATTATATTCACATGATATTCATTTTTAATCATACAAAATTAATTTCAAGAAACATGATAGTACTCCCTCTCTAAGCACGAGAATTTTCTCAATTAGGGAGGTATTTATCATTAACTAGAAAATATACATAGTATATTAATTGAATTTATATTATACCTACTGTTAGTATTAGGTAAAAATATATTAATTTTATTCAATTAATTAATTTAATAATATTTTTTTTATTTAGAATTTACAGTTATCTAATAAATGATACAACGCAGAATATAATGCAGAATGTGACTACGTACATGTTTTAATAACGTTGCTTCGTTGCGGGAAAAAACGAGGAAATTTGCCTTAGCGATATCGTAGTTGCGATTGCAAGCAAGGCTTAGAGTGCAGCTCAGTGTAGGGCTTTGTCAATATTTCACTTCACCTTCAACAAAAGGTCATAAAACATTTCTCCTCTGGGACCATAAAGCTTGGGATGCTGTTCGAGCGAGCTATATAATTTTGTTTTATTGCCGGCGGATAATTTGATGGCAAATCTCAAAACTGTAAAGTAGTAAACCTCAATAAAGACACTTTCCCGGAGAGAAAACGTATCTAGTGTTATGCACCTATCTGAAAAAGATATACAGTTTCCAAGAAATACGGAGAAAATACGTCGTTTTTATACACGACCCGCACAATCATGATAATAATACGAGTATATATTATCTTAAGCTTCAACTCTAAAAAATGGCGTCAAACGTCACTTTGTAGCATTCTAATTAATACAAGCAATACTACAAACTATCAATTTGTTAATTCTATATGGGTAGTTAGGTGAGGTTTAAAAAAAGTTTGTTTTTTGTTCAGTGAGGCATGGAACTGGCAGAGGAAGGATGAAAGTAGACTGACTGTTGTAGAAAAGAGATCTTTGAGACGTACGTGCGGTAAAACCATGTATGACCGTATTAAAAATGTGGATATTTGGAAAGAATGCAAGGCTGATGTAAGCGTAATAGGAATAGGATCAAGAAAGGGACGCTTAGATGTGTTGGGCATGTAGAGCGAATGAACAAAGAAAGGAGTGTGAAAAGAATATATGACGCGAAAGTGAATGGAAGAAGAAGTCGAGGACGCCCGAGAAAGACATGGCACGATCAAGTAAATCAAATACTTGAATCGGGTCATGTGAAGAGTCAGAATAACAGAGGAGTATGTATGAGACGATGTATGCATGTAAATGAAGCAAGGAGTGTGTTCCAAGACAGAGTTATATGGCGGTCCGTCCTCTCTGCCTACCCCTGCGGGGAAACGGCGTGATGGTTAGCTAGTTAGGTAGTTAAGAAAATGTCTAATGTTTTAAGTCTATAATTTTTTTATGCTGTAATCTTTTAAATTCTATTTAAAACATACTTAAATGTCAGTAAAAGGTGCAGTTTGAAAACCAGCGAAAGCATTTTTTAACGTTTTATATAATATATTCGACCGGTTAGTAGCTGAGTGGACAGACGCGTGGGTTCAATTCCTCTGCCGGTTAAGTCCTCCATCATTGCACAAGCGACCTTTTCCGCTTATTATGAGGGCAGTAGGAGTTTTAAAAATATTGTCCAGTTATTCGTAACCCGCGAATGTTAGTCTTTATTTTAAAAGAAATATACAAACAATGTACGTAATCCTCAATTCTCACTTTTCGTATGAGCAAATAATTTACACTTATATCACTGTTAAATATACCACTTGGGCGTGTACAGTAAAATAAATAAGACTGAAAGGCTTAATTTAAATATAATATAAGTTATTATAATTGCCCCGACGAAGCTTGAAGCGAAACCGGTTGGCGTTTAAAATTATAAATTCGTGGTTTAAAACCATAGATATAAAATACAAGACACGTCATTTTCATACAAATCTTACGAAAAATGTTGCACCACTAAATGTTTCACCCGCTTATGAAAAGAATAGCCATTCAAAGAATATGTGTGTGCGGAAGAGATAGCTATATGAAGCGTGTTTCGAAGGCATGTCTCGTTGACTTGGTTTAGTGCAACCAGGCGCATTGTCTGAGTAACGTATCTGCATTACTTAATTCATCTAAGTTTAAAACAAAGTGATCTTTGTGTTTACATGAGACAGTGAATTTTTCAAATTTGGAAGTGAAATTTAAATCATTAAATTTAAAAAATAATATTTAATAATAAAGTACCTACCTATTTTATATTTCAGCAGACATTATTCTATATTTGAAATGGGTGGCTTAAAGGAACTAATATTTTTTGTTGGAAATTCAAGTTACATCCCGTATTTTTTTATGGTTAGAAACTAGTCAAAAATAATTATTATTACAACTTTCTAGTTACGTGTTGGTTGACGTTGCTGAACCCATAATTATAAATAATAATTTAAAAAAAAACGTAAACTGAGCTAGATATATTCAAGATAGTATGCTAAAATTTTCAATTTAAATAAATTAAACTACGCTTTCTAAAAAGGCATGATGCATCATAATGTTTTTAATTGTTACAATTTCTGTGTTGTATAAAGGGGTACCATCGCCAACTGTGACAACTATTGCTTGTCATGGCCATTGTTTTGCGGTGAAAAAATCATCATTAGTATAGTAAATATATATTATAACATCATCCATCACAATGCCTCACATGTTATTCCCAAGTTGCGAAATCAAGACGTAATAAAGGCAAATTCTCGTCGGATTTTACATTTGTTACCTAATATCAATGCGTTTGCTTGCCTCCTTTCTGGGTTAATAGTTGAAATTATGTGTTTTTTACTATTTGACGTAATATTTTTGCGGCGCGATTTAGTCTGTGGCGGCCCGGAGCTGTGCCCAGTGCAGTGATGGGAAACCGACGTGCCGCGAGACGATCACAGTTGGTTTAGTGATTAAAATAATAATATAAGTAAAAACAGACAAACTTTGTTTAAAAACGCTTTTATTTTCAATGTTTTGTCGACCGGTTTCGGAAGCACTCTTCCATCTTCAGGACAATATTAAAATTAAATTAAAATACAAAATACTGAGATTTATATATGTACATATTTAGGTGTTGGAATGGGAAGGAGAAGGGGTGATTGAGGGGATTCCCATAATCTCAGTATTTTGTATTTTAGTTCAATTTTAATATTGTCCTGAAGATGGAAGAGTGCTTCCGAAACCGGTCGACAAAATATTGAAAAAAAACGATTTTAAACAAGGTTTACCTGCTTTATTTATAAATATGGCAATACACTGAGTTTATGCTTTTTACGAATATATAATAATAATACTTGGATAATTCATACAACGCCATTTTTGTGAAATATCACCTCAAGGGCGCTTTACAGAACTTAAAAACTATGGCTAAAATGATAAAAACACCTAAAACTATAGCTAGAATTACCTTTTATTTATTGATATTTACATAAATATGTCACAGACTGTGAAAAAGTTAACTTTTTATTTGGCAGTGAACCAAGATTTTTATTTATTTATTTGTTAACGCCCTGATGAAATTAACATATTAATTCAACATAACGTAAGCGCGTGCGTCTAGAGAATAATAACAAAAAAATAAACAGTAAATATGGTACAAAGTAAAACGTTTTGAAATATGGATAGCAAATAAAAATAAAATACTAATTCACATGAATAGTCTTTGTTAAATTAGTGACAAATAATTTTATCATTCAAGTATTTGTTTAATTTAGTTCATTTCCAATTGTATGTAGGCGAGGAATGGGCGCATGAATGCGGTAGTTAGTTTAACATTGTTGTTAAAGACTAATATTTGCCGACCATTGCATAAATGCAGTAATACTAGATAATAATATTATACTGGTGAGTTTAGAAGCTAACGGGCTAGCCAAGCTTTGCAAATTAGGGCAATTCTGTTATTAATGGATACTAGCAGATAAAAACCCGCTCTCGCGTGGTTTAGTCACGACACACATATCAAAAGGAACATACTGAGTTAATCGTGAAGGACCGTAATCGGCAAAAATTTCAACTTTTGTGTATATGAGCAATTTTTCCATCGAACGTGGCAGAAGACGGCTTACGGTATTAATACTATCAGATGATGTTCTGAAAAAATGAGTTTTGGGTTTAGCTCTGAACTGAAAATAATATGTGGTGTATTTGCCGCACGTGCCAGAGTGGTAGATTCTCTAAGTATTATCCTGGTGAAAGATCACGATTCGGAATCGAAATGTTGCTTGAAATTGCTTAAGCCGTGTTTGATGACCAGATCTGAATAGCCAGGTACTTCTGCACGTACCATATTTGGGGATGCCATAGTCCCACTGGCTCCAGAGGTTTGGGAGAAGTTGGGACTCTCGTGTTGTATTCACTTATAAATACATATGTTTACATGAGAAGGTTGGTGTGCCGTGTATAAGAAAAGGTCACCTATCGCTGACCTAGAGTACCTTCAGCCCATCTACATAATGATGATGAACAAAAGTGATAAACAGACGTAACATTCGACTGTCACGCTTTCTGTCCATGACCCACTGGGCAAACAATCACATAAACAGATTCACTAAGTTTATCCATATTCAAACCAGATATGATTATAGAATCTCGCGGCCAAAAGCAGAATCGTGCTGGATTTTAAACTTATCATGCCGTGTTATGATTTCTACTTCTTTAGCCAACGTTTCGGACAGCCTTGCAGTGTGCATCATCAGGGCAGATGTGTAGATGGTGTTTTTTGATTGTTGATTTTATGGTTTCTTTAGTAATCCTCTGCTAACTATCTGGGGCTTATTTAAATGCCCCTCATGATGTCTATCCAACTAGTACTGCGGCTCATTGGGCCTTATTACTATCACCATCTGATGGTTGTATTTAATTGACAGAATTTAAGTTTACATTAGTGAGTTCTTAGGGAAAATGTCTTAACTGGATAAAAAAAAACCCTAAATGGTGTTGAAGAGTGTATTTATGTGTGTAGAAATAGTACCATATTGCCGGCGTTAATCCTGACTTAAATATCTTTTAAAACATTTTGAACTGTAATGTGGTTTTCGGCGCATAGCTTTAGTATAGCCATCTGATACCGGATACCACAAACTGTTAAGTTTAGCTCTGTCGTTTCTAGTATAACACACATAAACAAACTGTTGACCACAATCTACACGTCTGCCCTGATGAAGGCTGTCCGAAACGTTGGCTAAAGGAGAAGAAAGCACAAAACGAGATAATAACCCTAAAATTCTTCACGATAAATCTACAAATCAGTTTTGAAATATGTCTGGCCTTGGGAACTGTACATCAATACATCTCTCGATAATAACTAATGATGCAAGGATTTCGGTTCCGCGTGTCAAAATCTTCGAGGCCAAGGAAATTGTCGATTAAAGATTATAAATATAAAATGCCACACGATGTAAAAAAAAAATAAATGGCTTGCAGTTGAAAAAATAAAACAATTATTTTTATTTTCCTCCGATTATTAAAACACTTTAATTACTAATTACTTTATTTTCACCCTAAAGTTAAACTGACTAACTAACTAACTAACCACCACGCCGTTTCCCCGCAGGGGTACGCAGAGAGGACGGACCGCCATACAACTACTGTCTTGTCTGTCTTGGCCTTTTTTCTTGTCTGTCTTGTCTAACTGTCTTGGCACACACTCCTTGCTTCGTTCACATTCATACATCGTCTCATACGTATTCTTCTGTTATTCGGACTCTTCACGTGGCTCGATTCAAGTATTTGATTCACTTGATCGTGCCATGTCTTCCTCGGGCGTCCCCGACTTCTTCTTCCGTTTACTTTCGGATCATATATTCTTTTCACACTCCTTTCTTCGTTCATTCGCTCTACATTCCCAAACCATCTAAGCGTCCCTTTTTTAAACATATTCATTTCGCTTACATCAGCGTTGCATAATTTCCAGATATCCACATTCTTAACACGGTCATACGTGGTTTTACCGCACATACGAGTACGTCTCAGGGATCTCATTTTCACAGCATTCAGCCTACTTTCATCCTTCCTCTGCCAGTTCCATGCCTCACTGCCCTACATCAGGGTTGGTATAAGCACTCCATTGTGTTTCCAAGTTTAACAGAACAATCGAAATATGATTTTTGGTGGAATAACTCATCACATCACTAGACGTAGATAAACGAACGCATGCATTCATTTAACGGAGTGTTCGTTGACTATGAAAGTGTGTAAAAGAAACCTGTTGTAGCGGTAAACTTGGAGTAACCGCTTTGATTTCACGAATACGGATATTTTGAGGCAGGTCCAAGAATATGGGAACAGAATATCTTAACTTTTTATAGTGAATACCGCACAAGAGTCCCAACTGCTCCCGACCGTTTGGAACCAGTGGGTCTGTGGCATCCTCGATCGGGGCATGCTGTGAGGCTGAAGGTAGTAGGAGGGGAAGGAGGTGGGGAAGAGGAAGGTATGAAAGTACCCGGCTATTCAGATCTGCTCACAAACACGGCTGAAGCCATTTCAAGCAACGTTTCGATTCTGCTGAAGGTAGTGGGGAGGGGAAGGAGATGGGGAAGAGGAAGGTTTGAAAGTACCTGGCTATTCAAATCTGGTCATTAAATACGGTTCAGCCATTTCAAGCAACGTTTCGATTCTGAATGGTGGTCTTTCACCAGGGCGATACTTAGAGTATCTACCACTCTGGGACGTGCCGCAAATATAACATAACTAACTAACTAACCATCACGCCGTTTCCCCGCAGGGGTAGGCAGATAGGACGGATCACCATATTACTCTGTCTTGACACACACTCCTTGCTTCATTTATATTCATACATCGTCTCATACATACTCTTCTGTTATTCTGACTCTTCACATGACCCGATTCAAGTATTTGATTTATTTGATCGTGCCATGTCTTTCTCGGGCGTCCTCGACTTGTTCTTCCATTCACTTTCGCATCATATATTCTTTTCATACTTCTTTCTTCGTTCATACGCTCTACATGCCCAAACCATCTAAGCGTCCCTTTCTTGATCCTATCCATTACGCTCATATCAGCCTTGCATTCTTTCCGGATATCCACATTTGTAATACGGTCATACATGGTTTTACCGCACATCCGTCTCAAAGATCTCATTTCCACAGCATTCAGTCTACTTTCATCCTTCCTCTGCCAGTTCCATGCCTCACTGCCATACATCAGGGTTGGTATAAGCACTCCATTGTGGACTGTTAGCTTCGCTTTTTTGGACAATTTCTTATTTGCCCTAACAGCGTTCAGTCCTCCATGAATGGAGTTTCCTGCATTCACCCTTCTTTCAATATCTTTATCAGCCTTTCCGTCTCTTGTAAACATACTTCCTAAATATACAAACTCATCCACTTGCTCCAAGTATTCATCATTCACAACTATATTGCACGCTGTTCTCGTACTCTCTCTTTCAAACACCATCACTTTGGACTTACTTGCATTCATCATCAACTCATTTTGCATACATAATTGGTTCATCCTAGACACGAGACACTGTAGATCTTCCATATTGTCAGCAATCAGCACCGTGAATTAAATGTGAAAAAACACATATTAATTTAATAAAATTTGCGCACGCCGCGATCTGAACCCGTGACCTCTGGATTTGTCGTCGAGCTTCTTAACCACTCGACCTATTTCCACTCCTACCACCTATTTCTTGTATTGCCATGATGGGAGACCGCCATTCAGAATTGAAACCATTCTTGAAATGTATTTAGCCGCGTTGGATTCCAAATCTGAACAACCGGGTATCTATCCACCTCCCTCTTCTCCATCTCTCTACTCTGATCAATCTTACGCAATAAAGTTACGCCCAGCGAAGTAGGTAATTTACATCATACGAAATAATGACGGCCTCCACAGTCGAGTGGTAAGACGCTCGACTACGAATCCAAAGGTCACGGGTTTGAGCCCGGCGTGCGTCAATAACTTATATTTATTCAATATGTGTCATAACATATTTAATTCATATAAAATAATAAAAAAGTTTATTTGCGGCACGTTCCAGAGTGGTAGATACTCTCGCCCTGGGAAAAGACCACCATTTAGAATCGAAACGGTGCTTGAAATGGCTTTAGCCGTGTTTTGTGACCAGATCTGAATAGCCAGGTACTTCCCAACCTTCTTCTTCTCCATTTACTTCCCCTTCCTACTACCTTCAGCCTCATAACATACCCCAATTGGGGATGTCATAGTCTCACTGGCTCTAGACGGTATTGAAAAAATCTATAATGCTTCAGTGTTTATAAAGCTTAATTCTTAATATGTATTTAAAATGTAGTTTTGTATTACTATTTATCTCATATCCAAATAAGAAATAATAAAAAAATGGTTACAATAAAGAAAATAATTGCGTGATTAGCTGTAGGTAATCTGAACGCTAAACAATGGTGAATGATTTCACAAATCATAATAGCTCATCTTTGAGAGTGGTCCATTCATAGATCGAGAAGATTCGGTTCAACGTGCAAAAAACAGTCGTAAAACATGCAACAAGTAACAACACCCGCCGAATTACCTGTGTGTCGACACAATTAAGCAGGTAACCTATACAAATGAAATGATGTCAGGGGAAAGTACATGGAAGCACACCGTGTTTATAATATGCCATAAATTAATTGCTCACCGCTCTACCGCCATCGTGCGGAACCAGAACAGCTCCAGAATATAATCGGAGTTACAAAGTAGCGACTTGTGACGTTCTCTGTTACCGCACTCTCCGCTGCAGCGATTCGCAACCTCTTTAACAGAAGGAGTCAATTTATCAACTGATCACGTGTCCCACAGTTTTCAATTATTTCAAAATAGTACATAAATATGTAAGTACATCTTTTTTTCAAGAAAGACACATTCCCGGGTTACGAATAACTAAACAACATTTGAAAAACTCATTGTTGAATTCGAAGTTGCGTTTTCAGCTTCAGATGAATTTGAAAAATAGTGGACGGTAAACGATATAATCTATAAATTCTATAATACTTGATGGAAATGTTGATTATAGCCATGGGAAGATTAGGGAAGAAAAAGGGAAACCACTATCTCACCGAAAAAGTTTAAGTTCTTGATTGATGATTCTTCTTACACAATTGTATACGAAAACACCACACTTATTTTAAACTTCTAATCCACGAAACACCACATTTATTTTGTATTATTTTTTTGAATAGCAAACAACAAACCAACTAGCGAAACGAACGAGCAACAACGTTTTTTCACGAAAAATCTACTCTGTTCGATTGTCAATTGTTTCAAATTAACTCCATACTCCGGTTACTCTCTTCAGCCTCACAACACACCCCATGGGGATGCCATGGTCCCACTCGTTCCAGACGGTTGGAGCAGTTAGCACTCTTGTGCGGTATTTTTTTTTAAATTCTCCTGAGTAAGTTTTGCATTTCGAAACAATTATCTAATAATAGACAGTACCTTCGCTGGAAGAAGTATAAAATCTCTCCGTCATAAGATAATTAATGATTGGTTCTAAAAAATATTATATTTAATTTTCACGGGAATGACCGCAAGCAGATATTTTCTTAGCATTTGGGGCCTCAGGTTGGGCACCGCTGCCCTACTCTCTACCACTGCCTACGGTCGGCTTATGTGACTGTCAAATTTTACACCGAAAGCAAACGCAATAAATACAGGCAAGTTTATTGCGCACGTGGCTTGGACTTGATTAGCTTTGAAATCATTAGGAATATACTCTCATTCACAATTCAACCGCACTGAATGTAGGCTGTGACTAAACAATAAAACCTAAAAAAACCTTGACATTCTGACTTTTCCGGATTTACAAATTTTTTTAAATTCAGAATGTTGAAATTCATGATAATCTAGAAAAACTCCGAATAAAGAAATTTCAAATGGAGCATTTAAATATACTAGTTTGGTCTTGACACACAGGTCAAAAGGGACATGGTGAGTAAATCGCGTAGTTGCGTAATCGGAATAAAATTTTAAACTTTTTAAAGTGTGAGTGAAAATTACCAGTATTGTTTTTGCCCGGAAATCGTGTACAGAAGACGGCTTAGCGTATTAATACTATCAGTTTTTTTTTATTGTCGAAAAATGTTGAGTGACCCTCGTTTTACTTTCTACAAGCTAAGGTTACGTGCGTCTATTGTATGAACATAGGTAGGGGCACATTTGCGAGGTAGTTCACAGCGCCCTTGAGGTGATTTTTTTTTACAAAAACGGCGCTATAAATATTATCCAAATATTACTATTAGGGCAGCTACCAATACGATTTTTTTAGGAACATGTACGTAGTATCACTTCTACACACATAAACACACTCTTCAACATAATCTACATATCTTTTTAAAATATTTTTTTTGTTTATAGTGAATACCGTATAAGAATCCCAACTGCTCCCAACCGTCTAGAGCCAGTGGGACTATAGCATCCCCAATTGCTGTTTGTTGTGAGGCTTAAGATAGTGAAGGAGATTGGGAAGAGGAAGGTTAAGAAGGACCTGGCTATTCAGATCTGGTCACAAACGGCTAAAGCCATTTAAATCAAGCAACGTTTCGATTCTGAATGGTGGTCTTTCACCAAGGCGATACTTAGAGTATCCACCACTCTGGAACGTGCCGCAAATAGACTATACGAGTATATTATTTATATGAATTTAATGTGCTATGTATGACACATATTAATTAAATAAAATTTATTTGCGCACGCTGGGTTTGAACCCGTGACCTCTGGATCCGTAGTCGAGCGTCTTACCACTCGACCATGGAGGCCGTCAACCCTGCCTTGATGATGAACACTGCAAGGCTATCCGAAACTTTGGCTAAATGAGAAAAAAAGCACAACACGGCATAATAACACTAAATTCCATCACGATAATGTAGTCTAATGATACGTTTATTGAAGTTTTTCTGCATGGGTACTTTACTGAAACTGGGTTTCTTTTCAACCACTCGTTGAGTGTCTAGAAGGCTATACCTATTAGCGTTGTAACTGCTCTGAAAGAACTACTTCAAAGAACTACTTCTTTTGGCAGCAGTTCCTACTTCATTCATTGTTCATTGAACAAATACTTCAATTGAAGTTGGTAGTTCATTTTAGCGTTCATTCATTTCATTAACTTCATTCAATTCATTTCATTAACTTCATTCAATTCATTTCATTAACTTCATTCAATTTATTTCATTGAACAAATACTTCAATGGAAGTTAGATTACGAAGAACTACTTCAATTTGCAGCAGTTTAGTTGTGAAGTTGAACTTCGAAGCCTATAAAGAAGTACTTCAATTGAAGTTCGATTTCAAAGTACTTCGATCTCGTGATTTTTTGGGAGTTCTTTTCGTTTTCAAATTTCTACCGACTAGTACTTTTTTATCTTGGCGAGGAACCGGTTCCAGTTATTTTCACTTTCAAATCTCTACCGACTAGTACGTGTTTTTCGGCGAGGAAACAGTTCCATTTCTTTTCGTTTTCAAATTCCTACCGACTA
The DNA here is from genome assembly GCA_022651775.1 of Drusus annulatus. Taxonomy (NCBI): domain Eukaryota; kingdom Metazoa; phylum Arthropoda; class Insecta; order Trichoptera; family Limnephilidae; genus Drusus; species Drusus annulatus. The sequence goes on from JAGWCC010000584.1 coordinate 352,184, forward strand.
GTACGTATTTTTTTCGCCGAGGAACCGGTTCCAAAAAGAACTGAACAAATAACCGGATAAATTCAAATCTCTTTTTTGCGAGTTCGACTTCAATTGAAGTGTTCACTGCGAAGGGTTCATTTTTCGTGAAGCATTAACAAAACATTGAATTTTTTCCCAACGCTAGTTGTTATGTATAAGTGCGAACTTTTGTTACCTGTACCTGTATTAGGATGTTGATCTGCCATTTTGTGGTGGAACGGCAGATATATCGTCGTCTGCATCGTCTCCAGGCTCAGCTCCTCCGGGATGCTGTCCAGGGACTGCACTTCACTCACGCACAAGGTTCTCTCTTCACTGCACTTGCTCCCCGCAACTGTGTTCAATTCACTGTCTGGAACCGCCAGGGTAACTTCATTCGCCGTATCGGCATCTTCCTCCATCGTACCGTCGTCTTTCTTAGACACCGCTTCGTGCTTCCCGTCATACTTTAGCACCGCCGCGCTGTACACCGGGATGGCGCAGTTCTCCACGGTTGAGACTTTGATCCAGTAAGAATCTACGTCTCTGTCGGACTCCAACACGAAATCCGCTCGCTCGCCTTTTCCGAGAATGAGCGAGTTAATTTCTTTCGGCACAACTGGATGACCGTCGAGAGCTATCAGAAGAAGGGGGTGGTTGTCGATGGCCAAGGTGATGGGACATCCTTTGACTCCACCGGCGTAAGCGACTCTGAATCTGTATCTTTTGCCCGGCGTGACGGAAAACACCGAGAGAGGAGCCGCTATATCCGACTCGATGTCCAGGGACTTGTCTTTGTGCACGCCTTTCCCGTTCACCAGAACCGACTCCACCGGCAGAGGGAGGCTGTCTAAGATGCTCTGGATAGCGAAGCCGTGACTCCATTCTGATATGACCATCACGTGCTCGTTTAAATCGAAGTCGTAGTGTTTCTTCTGCGGGTCGAATTTGTCGGCCTGGCGCACCACGAAAGCTCCGTAGAGGCCGTCGGAGGCTTCTGCGCCGGAGTGCGCGTGGTAGAGGTGCGTGCCGGGGGCCGCAGCCCTGAACTTGTACTGGAAGGTGGTGTAGCTGGGGATGGGGCACTGCGTGACCATGGGCACCCCGTCCATGAAGGGGGTCTCGAGCTGCGGCTGCCCGCGCCAGTGGAATGGTCAGCCCCTGCCCCGGCACGCGGTTGACTACGTCGATGACCATGATGTCGTTCTCGCAGACCTGGATGCTGGGCCCGGGCAGCAGGCGGTTGGCGGCGAGGATGCCCCGCGAGTGCCCGTCTGCGCTGACGCAGTGCGCCCTGCTGCAGTCCGACGCGTTTCCGGGGCAACCTCGACACGATCTGAAACAATTATCACAATGTTGTCAGTGTATTTACTACATATTTTTTTACACTTTTTCTCTTTTCTACTTACTCCTACTTTAACAAAATATTAATTTCCTTGTTTTCAAATTTCTTTAAACTATCTTCCTTTGTGATACTTACCATATTCTCATTTTGTAAACACTTGCTTAGATTACTTTTCTCTCAAATGCTGCTCTGTCACTCATTTCCTCTCTGCATCATAGTGATGACTCTGATGTAATGTGATTCTTTTTTTCTTCTTCATTAATTACTTCATCGTTTTATTCAACGCATGTTGGGAATATTTTGTTATTGGATTGATAATCCCAACCTATATTATTTTGTTTAAATCGACGCATGTTACTTATTATCAATCTGTTAAAAAAAATACAGAGGAATGTACTAATTTGCCATAAAACCACGAACAATCAACCTACGATAAGAGAGGGCACCAGAAGAAGAAGAATAATTGCAGATCAACTTGTTTTCTGACATAGTTCTCCTCTATTAGGCCCATTAACGAACGTATCATAAATAAATTATTAAATGATTCAGTTTAGTGGATAATGAAGGCAGTGAAATGATTCGCCACGGTCCATTAGATAAAATTACACTTCTATTACCTGCTCAGAGACTTATAAACTTCCAGGGTCAGCTTCACTCTGCAGATCATGGGCCAGTCCAGGTCGTGGCACGGCCGGTCGCAGCTTTCGAAATATTCCTCTGAAACAAATCAAAACAACACTCCGTTAAACAGTTATTCGGTTGGCGGGCGACTTTATTATCCGCCAAAGATCCGGCGAACATGCATACATACTTTTTCATGTTGGGACACTAAACTACGATTTCGTAATGGCTTTCATTTTACTCTGTGTCCAAAATGGGTATCTACCGGATTTAAATATATCAGCGTCAATTAGTGTTTGATTTACAGATGCTTTATTAACGATATAGGTACGAGAATAAAACATGGGTTTGGTTGTTTCATACTCTAGTCATTTATGAAGGCCATCAAATCATCGATCAACGCCCTTCTCGGAGCGTTTCTGCTTTTGAACTGTGATCAGTGGACAAGCATAACAACATGACCCTTAAGTATGCATTTATTTTGAAAGATCTTAAAAATAAATGGTTCAGTAGAAATGAATGTGGATAAACATAATAATTAATCTAGTAACTAATAACAAAGTTGAATAGAAGACAGAGGAACTTAAGGACAGGTGCATGTAAATCTTGTACATGGAATGAAGGAAGGTAAAAAACGTGCAGGTACATGCATAGTGCAACGAAAGAAACTTAAAGTATTTATTTACACCCACATGCATATATTTGACGGCCTCCGTGGTCGAGAGGTAAGACGCTCGACTACGAATCCTAAGGTTGCGGGTTCAAACCCGGCGTACGCCTAGTCATAACACATTTTATTCATATTAAAAATTGCGGCACGTTCTAGAGTGGTAGACACTCTAACTATCGCCCTGGTGAAAGACCACCATTCAGAATCGAAACGTTGCTTGAAATAGCTTTAGCCGTGTTTGGTGACCAGATCTGAATAGCCAGGTACTTCCCAACCTTCCTATTCCCCATCTCCTTCCTCTCCCTACTACCTTCAACTTCACAACATTCTCAATTTAGGGATGCCATAGTCTCACTGGCTCTAGACTATAAAAAAGTAGCATATATAATATGATAATACGTATAACGTGATAAACTAAAAAAGATGCACGTGTGCTGATATTACGTTTAGCTCTTGTGCACGTGTTGAGAGATGCGTATGTGTACACCTAAAGATCTCCAAGATCGATGTAGCTTCATTGAGTAGTTATATCCTCTTACTTATGGGTGTGTTTTGAAATGAGGATGTTCGAATCTTTGAGAGCTGATCAAAATTTGACTAAAATCTGAAACGGGCCGAGAAACGGTGTCTGTCCGGGGACCGTTCAAATGTGAAAAAATAAAAATTCATTAAAAACCTCTTAAAAATTTCGCAAAGATTTTTTTTTTTTTCAATCCCATAAATAACAACGAAGACCTTTCATTTTCAAAGAGTCGGAACATTATTTTTACTTGAATAACGTATTTTCTCTTTCTAGCTCTCGGCGTAGAATAAGCTAGAATGTATTGAAGCACGTGTTTTCGTGGAAACGATAAATCAGGTAAGTAAGCCAAGCTTTACGCAACCTGTAGGTAGGCATTCGAAAGAAAACTGGATGTAATTTGGTTGGAGTTTCTCTCACGAACGCAATAGCGGCTAACGAACTGCGCTTTTCGTCCGAAATGAGCGATGGGAGGGCAAAAAGTCGTGAATTAAAAATGTCGTAGTTTTGGAGTCTGGGTCAGAGGTTTACCGATCGGATCCCCGACGATCCTAAAACAATTAAGATGAATATATCCACCAAGAAGAAATATATTTTACAGATATAAGTTTTACCACCCACCTACGCGCGTGGTTTGACTTTTTATTGATGTCCATTACGTTTTCTCTTTTTCAGTAAAACACGCTTGTTGGATTTCAAGGAGATAACTCGTTAGGTTCTTACCTTCTTGTTTTTCATCCAGTTCCTACCTATCCCGTCATTTCGCTATTCGATTTTCTAACTCGACAACACTGCGTTTGAAAACAATTGACAATCAAGAAACAGAAGAATTATGTGAAACACGTGTTTGTTGTTCGTTTATTGGTGTCTCGCTTGGTCGTCGTTTAGTTGTTTGTTCTTCAAGTAAAATTGGTTTAAGTGTTGTAATTCGTTGTGTAAGAAGAATCAAGAGCTTAAACATCAACTTTATCGGTGAGTGAATTGGTTTCCTTACTCCTAGTAAAAACAGCGTTTCGAAAATTTTAATTTCAAGCAGCGTTTTGATTCTGAATGGTGATCTTTCACCAGGGCAATACGACGCAAATATATATTTTTATTATTGTATTTCTATTTTTGCGACACAAATTAATTAAATAAAAGTTATTGGTGCACGCCGGGTTCGCACCCGCGACCTTTGGATTCGTAGTCGAGCATCTTACCACTTGACCACGGGGGGGCGTAAAATTTTAATTTTGTCGTGTTGCATGACAAGAAGCACAACGAAAACAACCATGACGTGACATCAGCGTGTTTTCTCTGTGCAAACGCAGACCCGACATGACACTTCATGCACTGGAACTATTCCCAACCGATTGAAATCTCAGAAAGAATAAACGATTCTGACTAATACTTTCTCGCGGTACCCTTTCCGCCATGGCTACTGCAGCGTCAGACACCAAGTAGTGTCCGTTTTCCCTCGGAGCTGCGACCTAAAAGTTCCAAAGAGGACAGAATGTGATAATTAATACCCGTAAGAACAAAAAGATGAGTTTGTTTTGTTCGTTTTCTCATTAACTTCCCACCGCCTTTTGTTGCAGCCTCTCGCCGGAGAGGAGCGGAGATCACAAAAACCGAAAGTTGACTTCTCTGAATGTTCAACTGAGCGCTTATTTTGAAATGGCTGGATTTTCAATACCTCCGATGTTCAATTAAAATGATTGTAACTCGTTAATAATTTTGTCTACAAGGTTCAATAAACTTATCAAACAGCCTCGAGATCAGGCAGCGATATGAGATAATTGTATATCTGAAGGCCTCCGTGGTCGAGTGGTTAAAGCGCTCAACTACAAATCCAGAGGCCGCGGGTTAAATCCCGGCGTGCGAAAATAAATTTGATTTAATTGATATGTATTATTTCACATTTAATTAATATAAATATAGTATTTTTATACGTTCCAGAGTGGTAGATACTTTCAATATTGCTCTGGTGAACGACCACCATTCAGAATCAAAATGTTGCTTAAAATGGCTTAAGCCGTGTTAGGTGACCAGGTATGAATAGCCAAGTACTTACAAACCTTCAACATCCCCATCTCCCTCCCTTCTCCACTCCCTTCAGCATCGCAACATACCCCGGTTGGGGATGCCATAGTCCCACTGGCTCCAGACGGTTGGAACCACCTAATAGTCAATTACAAAAAAAACACGGCGAAGGCTGATGTAAACGTAATGAATAGGATTAAGAAAGGGACGCTTAGCTGGTTAGGTCATGTAGTGCAGATGAAACGGATAAAGGAGTGTGAGAAGAACACATTACGCGAAAGTGAATGCTAAAAGAAGTCGGCGATGTCCGAGGAAACATGGCACAATCAAGTGAATCAAATACTCGAGTCGGGCCATGCTTGTGAAGAGTCAGAATAACAGAAGAGTATGTATGAGACCATGAGACTGCCTATCCCTGCGGGGAAACGGCGTGATGGTTTAGGTTAGGTTAGGTTAGGTTAATTTACGTACGTACGCACAAGGAAATTATATGGTTCAATAATAAAATTCAAGCGAGTGTAATGTCATTATAACTTCCCATCAATGTAAATTACGCTGGAAGGCATAATTCAAAATATGTATTTTTATGAATTCATAAAACTTTCCGCAGTAAATCGACTTTATTTTACCGCGGTTTCACTTACGTAACTAAGTACTAATTATTTAGGTTTTTCAACTTTCTGTTTTGAAAGGGATCCAAAATACATTTATAATTATAGCGTTGGCAAAAATCAAACAAACAATGTGTAAAGTCACGGGAGATTTAAAAATGGTGATAATTATTTTTACCAACAAAAGAGGTTGGCCCGAACCAAGACGTTATCACATTCAAAGGTCACATTTCAAATTATGTTTAGCATCAAAAGAAAGCGTTAGACACGATGCTGGGTTTAATAATATCAATTACGAAATGTAATGTCTTAGTGCAATTTTTAAATTAATTTATTTATGTACGGTTACTCTTTTCAGAGCCATTTACATTCAGACTGTTAGATAACTCAGTTTGAAGTGACTGCAGAACATATGAAAAAAGAAAAGAATAAACGCGAGGAGCAGGAAAATATTAATAAATTAAATAAATGTTAAAAAGAAAATGCCAATATTTAACAATACAGAAAAGATGAATACAAAGATTTATCTAGGTCTGTATAGTTCTAAAAAGCACTCATTAGGGTACCTAATCAATTGGTTAAAATCACAATAAATGTATAAAACAGATAAAATATATTTACACGCTTAGAAACAAAAGAATACATGTCAACCTAATTATTTTTAATATACTAATACCCACAGGATTTGTCATCTTTAGGGATGTTGTGTAAAAGGTCTTTTCGAAGTAAGGAAGGAGTGAACTTGGGTCTTGAAGACACCCATGTTGTAGGAGGGAGGAAACACAGAGTTAGGCAAATTGTTCTACAGCCAAACTGTTGAGTCCACCACAAGTGAGTCGTAAAATCGAACCGACCTCAACCATGTAAAAATGTCAGGCGCACCTTTGGTGAGTTTTCCGACTATGCACCGGTGCCGAAGGGATCAATGACACAAGTTCCTCGGAGCATCTTCCGTTGAAATACCGGTAGAATAAGGACAGTATTCTCACCTGACAAAGATTGTAACCCGTCTGTTAAGATAGGAGAATCCACAAACGAACCCCCGTTTCTCCAGTGTCTGGGCTTTTTTTCCTGTAAGTATTTTGGGACTCCAGATCAGAAGTGGCTGTCAAATTCAACAGTGGGGCTCACTTGCGATTAGCGCAAGGTCAGCAGCAGTTGTGTACTATTAAAGTATCTGCGGGCCCTGTACAACACGCCCAACTTCTGAGAGGCTAACTTAACTCTGGCTTCGATGGAGCCCCCGTGCCCCAGCTGGTCACTTAAGGTTACACCAAACATGTCAATGGAAGACTTTCTGGGAAGACTGCTTCCGTCGAAGGAGTCTCAATTCATAATAAACATCGACGTGGATGATAATATACGGTAACAATTTTCATTGCGCGGAAAAGCCGAGGCGTAAAATTATCCAACCTGCTGGTGCATGCCAGTTCGTGCAGAGTTACAGGTAATACTCATTACTTCTTGTAAGAAACAGCGATGTAATTATTAATAACTAATTAACCGGTTACACAATCAGATTCTTTCGCCGAGCGGGCCCGAGAAGTGCGCGTCATCGACCGAAAGTGCCGGGGCATTTTTTGCAAACGTGCAACCAAAAAGAGGCCACTTTCTCCAGCGCCGACGCTCCGCCATTTTTTCCCGTTCTTTGCAGCTTACGTCCCGCAGTACGTGCATCTTTTCGTGCATTCATTCCCTCACAACAGAAAGAGTTCAAAATAAATTCTTGAGATTTATTAACTTCAGAATGGGCATATTAAGGGAATGTATCAATTATGTGATTGTCTGAACGGAGAATAATTACCGACTTGACTTGCTTACATGCAATTATAAATTTAATGATTGACAGCCCTGAACTATTATACTTAACTGCATTTCATGCAGGACGGTTATAAGGCAGTACCTACCATACTATTGTAACAATTCTGCTTCAACCCGTAGACATAAAATACAAGACACATCATATTCATACAAATCTTACGAAAAATGTAGCGCCACTAATGTTGCACCACTAAATGTTTCACCCGCGTATGAAAAGGATAGCTATTCGAAGAATATGTGTGTGCGGAAGAGATAGCTATATGAAGCGTGTTTCGAAGATATGTCTCGTTGACTTGGTTTAGTGCAACCAGGCGCGTTGTCTCAGTAACGTATCTACATTATTTAATTCATCTAAGCTTCAACCTCACAATTTAACACGCCTATGCGACGAATTCAACATCTGGGAAACAAATACTCCGATGTCGTTGATATATTTAACACGTTAATATTACACTATAAGTATACCTTAGTACAGTTTTTTTCATCTGTTAGAGCTAAACTAATTGTTGAAACTATTTAACTCTGGACCTGTTATTCAATATTATTTTTTATTTTCTTTCGATTTCTTTTACAATATTTTTGAACCTGTTATTTGTTAAATTTTATTTGTTCTTTTCATTTACAATATTTTTGTACCTGTTATTCAATATCACTTTTTTTTTTTTTGCAATATTGTTTAAAAACACACCTTTAACGTAAACAAATAAATAAATCTCACAGCAAGCTGTATTATCACCATATGAGGGGCTTAGAAGCAAAGGCAGCAATCTCCAAATACGGTTCTGTGGCATTGTCAACTTTTGAATGATTATTATAAAGAAACAGAGAATGTGGTGTGCCAAAATGTTAGTGCACATTAAACTAGGAACGATTTGAAACAATTATCTCTAAATGTATCAACATATTCACAAAATAAAAGTGCATTAAACGTTAAATCAACTTTCCAAGAAATAATTTAAAATGAAGGAGAAATGCTGCCTTTGCTTCTAAGCCCCTCATATCTTGAATAACGCGCTTGTACAGCTCAACAAATGAAAGCATGCGGATGACCTTCCGATCGCAACTTTGGCGATCCACACAATGGCGATTGGCGATTTTAGCGCCGCCTACCAAAATGCGTTTCTGCGCATAAGCCGTCAGCCGCATTCTTTCTTTTGTCAAACGCTACGACGGGACGGGCTGCAGAGTGTAGAGAGTGGAGTGCAGAGTGCAGTGTGTCGTGCATTGATGTGCGCCCAAACAAAGAATTGCTTTGTGAATAGTTTCTCCGAACGATGGGAGATCAATAAATGCACCGGTAGGAAATAAGTGCTGATGCAATGGAAAATGAAAGTGTTTCTGTTCAACACTTCTTAAATAAGTAAACGATTGAAGCGATCGCATTGCGCTATGTATTGGCAAGTCATGCGTCTAGGAAATAAAGTCTGATTGACTAACCAGCACGCCGTTTCCCCGGAGAGGTAGGCAGAGAGGATAGACCGCTACAACGCGAACAGGCATCGAGGGATAGTTGAACATTGACGGAAAGGTCTGGATATATTATTACAGTCACAAATGATTTGAAGCTCTTTATTTTACCCTTTTGACTGTTGCAATATTTATTTCTTTGTTGGGAACTGCTTCGAATGCACGCCGCGCGATGTCTGGACGAAGCTATAAACATTCATACATCGTATCATACTTACTCTTCTGTTATTCTAACTCTTGACTAATTTGATTCACTCGGTCGTGCCATGTCTTCCTTGGGCATCCCTGACTTTTACCATTCACTTTTGCTTCATACATTCTCCCGACGCTCCTTTCTCCGTTCATCCGCTCCGCATATTTAATTATTATTTTCACAGTGAATACCGCACAAGAGTCCCAACTGCTCCCAACCGTTTGGAGCCAGTGAGACTATGCATCCTCAATTGGGGTGTGTTATGATGTTGAAGGTGGTAGGGAGATGGTTGAGAAGTACCTGACTATTCAGATCTGGTCACCAAACGCGGCTAAAGCCATTTTAAGCAACGTTTCGATTCTAAATGGTTGTTGTATAATTTGCAATATATTGTGTAATTAACAATATATTGTATGTTATTTTTATTAAAAAAAAATTGAAATACCACATATAAATTATATAATTTGAACTTACGACCTCTGGATTCGTATATATATATATATATATCAATTAATTAATTAGATTATTAAAGTCATTTCACAGTACACGTCGCTCAATCATCTGAAATCAAATATCAATACGTACTTGTATACATGCTTGTTGGCTCGTTAACACCATCTTTATAACTTGGGGAAATGTGATCATGTTATGAAAATGGATCAATGGTTTAACTAACTAAACGTCACGCCGTTTTACCGAACGGGTAGGCAGAGAGGACGGACCGCCATACAACTCTGTCTCGGCACACACTCCTTGCTTCATTCACATTCATACATCGTCTCATATATACTCTTCTGTTATTCTGACTTGACATGGCCCGACTCAAGTATTCGATTCACTCGATCGTGCCATGTTTTCCTCGAGCGTCCCCGACTTTTCTTCCATTCACTTTCGCGTCATATATTCTATTCACACTCCTTTCTTCGTTCATTCGCTCTACATTTCCAAAACCAAGTGTCTCTTTCTTGGTCCTATTCATTGCGCTTACATCAGCCTTGCATTCTTTCCGCATATTCACATTTTCAACACGATCATACATGGTTTTACACACATACGCCTCAGGGATCTCATTTCTATGGCATTCAGTCTACTTTATCCTACCTCTGCCAGTCGCAGTTGGTATAAGCTCCATTGTGGACTGCTAGCTTCGCTTCTTTGGACATTTTATTTTATTTGCGCCAACAGCGTTTAGTCCTCCATAAATGGAGTTTCCTGCATTCACCCTTCTTTCAATATCTTCATGTGCCTTTCCGTCTCTGGTGAACATACTTCCCGAATGTGCGAACTCATCAATTTGCTCCGAGTATGTATCATTCACACCTATATTGCACGCTGTTCTCGTACTCTCTCTTTCAAACACCTATCAAGGTCAAGTAATATAAATCATAAATAGTATAAATCATAAAAATAACCCTCGTCAAGTAATATAAATAATTCGTTTATTATTAAAAACAAGAGGGATGAACTGAAATGCCTATCTGCATAGTGTACAATATAGCCAATCATGAATTCTTGTTATGTATTTTCACTTTTGACGACTTATCTATTTCTTAATTACTATTCATTATGGACTATGAAGTGGTGTGAAATCTGATATATATACGCGTAGAAAATTACCTTCCAATCTCTTATTAATTCACTCAGTGGCGTAACTACCTAACGACCGCCTGGACAAAACAAATTGACACTATCTCTAACTGTCTGTTCAAATGAAAATAAAATATATTTAACAATATTTAAATACCGAATAGAATTATTTTGTTATACTGAATACCGCACAAGAGTCCCAACTGCTCCCAACCGCCTAGAGCCGGTGAGACTATGGCATTCCCAATTGGGGTATGTTCTGAGGCTGAAGGTAGCGGGGATGAGAAGGAGGTGGGGAAGAGGAAGTTGGTAAGTACCTGGCTATTCAGATCTGGTCACAAAATACGGTTAGAGCCATTTTAAGCAACGTTTCGATTCTGAATGGTGGTCTTTCACTAAGGCGATACTTAGAGTATCTACCACTCTGGAACGTGCTGCAATTATACTATATATTATTGTATATGAATTAAATTTGTTATGACACAAACTAATAAAATAAAATTAATTTGCGCACGCCGGGCTCGAACCCGCGACCTTTGGGTTCGTAACCGAGCGTATTACCACTCGACCACGGCGGCCGACAAACCTAAACTTTGCTTGTAATGGCTTTAGCTGCGTTTGGTGACCAGATCAGAATAGCCACGTACTTCGCAACCTTCCTTTTCCCCATCTCCTTATCTTCCCTACTACCTACAGCCTCACAACATACCCCAATCGGAAATGCCATGGTCCCACTGGCTCCAGGCGGTTGGGAGCAGTTGGGACTCTTGTTTCGTTTAAAAAAAAAATGTTTTAACGATAAAAAAAATTAAAAACCAAATTGGGTTGTAACCAATGTAAGCTTGCCCAGGGGTTGGCGGTTGGTCGCCAAGCCACTGGTTTCACCGTCATTACGAAGATAGTTAGTATCGCGGGGCCAGAATTGGCACAAAATGATAATAACTAACAATTCAGAGCACTTCACTGCCTACACCTACGTGGTGCTAGCTGCTGGGTGCTATTAACTCAATACCTCATTAACTAATTATAAGTCCAACGAATGGACACCTTTTCACCAGGTATCTATGTATAATATATATTCTCGGAGAATATGGAGAGGTACCCTTGCGAAAAAGTGTAGTCAGTATTGTTGACTTTACACTGACTCGATAGAAAGAAACAAAGATATATTAAATAATGTCGGATAGCCTATTAGTTACCGCCCACATGGAATTCGGACATTTTTAATAAACATATTTGAACACTAAGCAAAACAATATTAATATACCATCAAAATGATTTAAAATGTTAAAATATCACATAAACACTAATTACAGAAAGTTTGCCTAAATAACCATGGAAGCTTTTTGTTGATTTTGTCTTTATATTATTAAAAATGTGAAAAGTAAGTTCGGTCAAAAATATTTAAAACTGTTGAAATACCTCTAAAAAGTGATGTTTTATAATCTTTGTTTGGTCTTATTTGAACATTCACGCATATCACCATCATATTTGATTTATTTGTATAACCACTGTAAGTTTTTTAATCAACACAAATATAGGAAATAACCTCGAAATCCGTCGACGTAAGTAATGCGACTCGGTGATGCGAAGTGATGTGAAGTTGTGCAGACGGACAACATTCTTATATACTTGGAGTGCTACAATATGATGGGACGACTTTTCTTGTCTCTTTCTCTCTCATAGTATACGACGTAAAAACCCGGAGAAAGTGATTTATCGCAAGTTATGTAGGTTGGGAAAAATATTAGCTATACCTCCTTATATCGTTACTCCAAGTATGTATTATACTAACATTACTAACCATTCAAAGTCAAAAGATCGTTAGTAACAAATTGTTGATCCTATCAAAAAACATTATATATGTACTTGCTTTCTATTACTTTACCAGAAAGTAATATACAATTTTAATTTTTTAATGTTTTTTATAGTTAATATCGCACAAGAGCCCCAACTGCTCCCAACGGTCTAGACCTAGTGAGAGTATGGCATCTTTAATCGGGGTATATTGTGAGGTTGAAGGTAGTGGGGAGGGGAGTAGATGGGGAAGAGGAAGGTTGAGAAGTACCTGACTATTCAGATCTGGTCACCAAACATGACTAAAGCCATTTCAAAGCAAAGTTTCAATTCTGCATGGTGGGCTTTCACCAGGGCGATACTTGGAGTATCTACCACTCTGGAATCACGTGCCGCAAATATAATATAAATTATTTTAAATGAATTAAATGTGTTACGATACAAATAGTAATTAAAGAAAATTTTAACATTTTCCTGAAGATGGAAGGGTGCCTTTGAAACCGTTCGAAAAAATATTAAAAAATTAAGTGGTTTTAAACAAATTTCATCTGTTTTCATTATAAATATAATGTATTTGCGCACGCCGGGAATGAACCCGCGATCATTGGATTCGTAGTCGAGCGTCTTGCCACTCGGCCACGCAGGCTGTCAAATGACTGCGCAACGTGCGCCATCATCACCAAAAGTCAATAGCGCTTTGGCTATTAGGTGTTCCTTTCTCTGTCAATCACGCAGTACTCATATCTCAGCGTGCGGTGCATTCTGTATTATTATTATGATAGTTCATTATTCTGCCTAGAGACAGTAACAATCGGTGTCAGCACGGTTCGCCCTCCGCGGTATTCGAAGCGCAAATAACAAAATTAGCTGCTTATTTTGCATCACATAAATGTTTACAAAATAACTCACAGAGGCGTCGCGTCCTTGTGCGCAGTGTGTGCGGCGCACCCGAGCGGCCGAACCAAGGGGCGGCCTCTCTGCTAATCTCAGATAAACACGGCCTACGTGGTCGAGTGGTTAAGACGCCGACTATGAATCCAGAGGTCGCGAGCTTTAAATCCCGGCTTGTGCAAACAAATTTAATCGAATTAATTTGTGTTATTTCGCATTTAATTCATTTTAAAATAATATCAAAGTATATTTGCGGCACGTTCCAGAGTGGTAGATACTCTAAATATAATACCATTTAGAATCAACACGTTGCTTTAAGTGGCTTAAGCCGTATTTGGTGACTAGATCTGAATAGCCATCTAGATGGTTGGGAGCAGTTGGAAATCTTGTGGTGTTCTCTGGTGTTCACTATAAATTTAAAAAAAAACGTTACGAAAGGGGGTTCTAATGTAACCCCAAACTAGAGTTTTGTGCCATATTTTAGACAGAGATTACTGAAATATTATGATAAACAGTAATCTTGACCGGTTAGTAGCATAGGAGGAAAAACGCGTCAGTTTCCCACCCGGGCGTCGTGTGTTCAATCCCTCTGCTGGCTAAGTCCTCCACCATTGCACAAGCAACATCTTCCGTTTACTGTGATGGCGGTAGGAGTTTTTCAAAAAATTTCAGGTTATTCGTTACGCATGAATGTTTGTCTTTCTTTTTAAGAGAAAAGAGAAAACATAAGGAGCACTGTGGAGGTAATTTTAAGAACCCCTGAATGGGGTCACAAAATCTTTATTTTAATGTGTATCCTAGTAGAGTGCACTTGAGGTGAAATTTCACAAAGCTGCGCTATATAAATGCAATGTTATTATTATAGTTTTTTGAGAAAACAATTATTTCTAATTCAGAGTAGAATTTTTTGAACACCCCGCAGCGGCCCTGGTAGCTTTTATGACTGTTTACAACAAGTGGGCAACTCTGCACAGCTGTGAGCTAAACACGATATTACAGTGCGCTCCATGTTCTATCGTGTGTCTACGGCGTATTTTGATACATGTAATTGTCTAGGAATGAATCGCAAGCAGAAGAATGACATTACCATATTGAGACGAACAATAGAAGCAGGCAGAGGGAATGTGAGCAATAGAAAATAACTTGTATTTTCGTTAAACAAGAGAGAGATGTTCTACGTTGACAACACCCATACCGAAACAGTCGCAAGAAAGAGAAATCTCAAAAACACAGATGCGAAATTCATGACGAAGTGTTACTACCGCACGCGCGCCACGGTACCCTGCTTGCTGGCTGTAATCTATATAATTCAACAATATAATTTCGGACGTGATGTGATGTGAGTACGTTGCATAAAAAAATACATCATTCTTATTTTCAGTACATAATGTAATGAATGTATGCCGCCGTTCCTACAATTGTTGGTGGTGTAATGGTCATCATAGTTGCCTTCCAAACAGTTGATTACGGTTCGATTATCAGCCGTGGCAAATTTTACTATGGTAACCCGTGATTTTTCACGGGTCTGCGCTAGTATAATATTTGTTTTGAGAAGTAGGTAGACCCTGTAGAAACGAAAATTTTAAATAAACAATTTAGCCAAAGTGGAAGAAGATTTGTAAATTTCATATCGTTCGCACAATTCCCACAAACATCGATAGAATAGCTAAAGAAAAACTTCTAGTGCGTAAATTAACATAAATCAAATACTATTTTACCTACTGATTACCTATTGCTGGCGCACCTGCTGTGAAATCGTGTTTATTTACATGCTTGCATGCATAACCAAATCCATTCACATTTTTCATTACACTTTTGTAAATAAATTAATTATTATTACAATAAAACTGCACTGATGTTATATAGTTCGACACGTAGCGGAAGTTAATCCATGCGATTTGAGTGTCCCGCTGAGCGAAAATTACTTTTAAGACGATTGGTAGTAGAACCTTTACAAAAAACAATCAAAAACCTTACCAAACTCACGCATGCAAAACAAAATAATCGTATTAACTCTCCCGTTCTGAAGGGGGGTTCTAATGTCACCCCGAACGAGAGTTTTGTGCGATATCTTACATAAAGATTACTGAAATATTATGAATATACTTCTCTTTATGTATTTGTAGTTGATATATTATAAAACAATATAATTTCGGTTGTGATGTGAGCATGTAACATTCTAAAATTCTAAATTCTTATATTCATTACATATAATGAATTTAAGCCGCCATTCTCACAATAGTTGATAGTGTGATGGTCAGCATAATTGCCTGCCATTCAGTTGATCGGGGTTCGATTATAAATTAATACGTAATTTCTAATATATTTTTATAAAAACATTATTTTTTTATTTAATTTAATTTAAATTATAGGTTATGTAAAGTGAGAAGGAAAACTTCTAAGAGTTAGGTTTATACCTATCTATCATATGAATGGCGGCCTTTTAAATTAAAATAAAAAATCAAATGTTTTTGTTAATTGTTGAAAAAATATGAATAATTTTTAACGAAATATGAAACAGAAAAAAATGGGTTGCAACCGAGACTTGAAACTCGGAACCTCCAATCTATCAGAAAGTGGCGTCTTTGCCAATTGAGCTACCGAAACCTTTTTAGAAACTGTCATTTCTAACAATCCCATATTTCTTTGAAAATTATTTAACATTTTTTTCACAATTTCTTCCTCGTTCATTATATCGTTAAAAATTACTGATTTTTTTTCAATAATCAATATCAAAATAAACCTTTAATAATAACTAACTAAAAAAAGGTTTTATTTCTTTCCGGTATAAAATAATGTTGTATATGATAATTTTATTTGTTTTTTTTTGTAAAAAAATGAGTGATATCGCTTAATGCACAAGTATTGAAAGATTTCTCAACACAGGTAGAATTATAAAACAGACTTCAACACAAGGAAAAAACTTACAGCTGAATAATGATTAGGCTGTGAATGAATAATGATCTCACAATATGTCGTGTGGGGTATAGCATCTATTCAACAACGTTTTTCACAAACAGGTACCCACTATTGACAAATATAACTTTCTCTCCTCAGCCAAAACGTCGGTAACAGCCGGCCTCACTATCGCCGGAAAAGATTTAATATGTTGGAATTATAATTTCGTGCTAATGGCGAGTAATAAACCCATTATTTTCTGATCGAAAGTACCCTGCTCAAGTTGAATTAATAAATAAATATATTGTTCACAAACGTTGGATATCTAAGAGGAATTCGTTGTGAATTAATTTCGAACAGGAATTTTAAAAAATCTAATTGCGTATATAGTGAAAAAAATTTTTTCTGATCGAAAATGCTCTTAATCCTCCCGTTCCGAAGGGAGTTCTAATGTCACCCCAAACGAAAGTTTTGTGCAAATCATAGGTAAAGATTATGTAATGAAATATTGTGAATATACATACAATAAATCCCCCAAGATTATGTCATGGAAACGCTGTTATAAGCAAACTCAAATGGGGTAATGACGTCACCCCCCCTTCAGACCGCATGCTCTGATTTTTACTTTACGAAAAGGTTAAGAGGACACTACTTAGGTATCTTAGTTCTACAGGTATTTCAATGGAAGATGCTCCGAGGAACTTGCGTCATTGATCCCTTCGGCACCGGTGCATAGTCGGGAAACTCGCCAAACGCGCACCCAACATTTGTACACGGTTGACATTCAATAAACGAGAACGGGTCGCTTTTACGACTCGTTCTTATATTCAACAGCTCGGCTATGGAACAATTTACCGGCCTCTGTGTTTCCTCCCTCCTTCAACATGGGTCTCTTCAAGACCCAAATTCACTCCTTCCTTTCCTCTAAAAGACCCTCCACACAGCATCCTCAAAGATGACCAAGGCTCTGAGGGAAATTATTTGCCTCAAGCCTCCTGTGTGGAGTTATTGTAAAAAAAAAACACGATATCTTAGAAATAAATCGATGAGGGCCATTCCAAGAAACAAAGACGAATACTTAAAAATAGAAAAGGTTCATTCGCATTCGTTCATGTTCTATGGTACATGCTGTATTATACTCCATTATTTAAGAGGTAGGTGAAGACAAAGGAAAAAAAAAAACAATTCGTATGTTGATTCAATTACCCTTCACCTTTCATAGAAAGTGATTATGATTAATAACCTCACAAAAGAAGAAAGCAACACATGTTTTTTTTATTCTAAAACTAATGTAACCCGGCTTCGCCCGTGAATTGGATTCTTGTAAATAATTTATTTAATATTCTAACAAATTTAAAAAAAATACCTTTGCAAGACAAGCTAAATCAAGCCATCAAAATGTCAACTCACTCTTTCAGGTTTTTTTTGTAATTTATTTTCATTGAACAATTGGAAAATATAAACTAAATGGTGTCGCGTCTTGTTGAGAATTTTAGAGATATTTCAAATCTCATGACTTTACTAGCTGAAAACAATTGCGTCGACACAAAAGATCCACGTAGAAAAGATGTGCAAATGTTACGCAGCTAGTTATCACCGTTCGAGTGTAATGGCAGTAGATTTATGCGAGCTGTGTACCGTTGATGGTTAAATATCCAGCGGGTTCGGGTGCCTAACGATGTCGATATTTTAAACACGCTAACCAAATGGTATTGTGAATTTACTAAGCCGAAAGTGAAAATTAAGGTTAGAAACTTTCAAAACATTAAGATGTTGTGCAGGTAAGAAATGAAAATAAATTATGCTTTCAAGTAATTTTATAAATTTTTAGTTGGAAAGGAAAGTTCAGTAAGATAATTTTTATTTTATTTAATTGTTTTCAAGGAGCATACTCAATAACTTTGAAACGATGTATTTCCAAACGGCTTATTGAATTAGACATTACCATTTGAAGATTTTACGTATTTTTTAAATTTATTTTTTATGGTGAATACCGCACAAGATATGTTTTGAGGCCGAAGGTTGTGCGGAGGGGGAAGGAGACAGGAAAGAGGAAGGTTGGGAAGTACCTGGATATTCAGATTTGGTCACCAAACACGGCTAAAGCCATCGGAGTAGTAGACACTCTAAGTATCGCTCTGCTGAAAGAGGCCCATTCAGAATCGAAACGTTGCTTGAAATGGCTTCAGCCGTCTTTGCTGACTAGATCTGAATAGCCAGATACTTACGAACCTTCCTCTTCCCCATTTATTTCCCCTCCCCACTACCTTCAGCCTCACAACATACCCCGACTGGGGATGACATAATCTCACTGGCTCTAGACGGTTGGGAGCAGTTGAGACTATTGTGCGGTATTAACCATAAAAAAGCAATGTTTGGATAACCCGGAAAAATTGTCTATTAATAAAATAATAATATTTTAAAAACAATTGTTTATCGATACATCAAGTTGGTCGATGATGTCGTTACAACATATAATTACTTTTTTTTTCCTTTTAAAGAAAGACAAACATTCCCGGGTTGCGAATAACCTCACAATATTTGAAAAACTCCTACTGCCATCATAATAAGCGGGAGATGTTGCTTGTGCAATGATGGAGGACTTAGCTAGCAGAGGAATCAAACCCACGACGCCCGCGTGGGAATCCGACGCGTTTGTCTACTCAGCTACTAACCGTTCAATTAAACTGTTATTTTCTACGGTTAGATTGAATGTACGCGAGACTGCTTCTCTTGTTTTAATAGATATTGGGTGAAATCGCGCAGATACGTATGATTTATTGCCGATTTTGTTTTTTCACTTTCATTAAATCTCTCACAAGTACCACGGACCAACATGCTACTCTCTACCATGTACTGTACAGTGAATGTACATTGTACACACCGAGTGTTGCCCAATAGTTCTGAACAAGTCTGGTTCGTACCAATCGCGAGAGAAGCCTGGATTACAAAGAGTTCAGCACGATACGATTGAATATTCACTAGTAGAATTAGATTAGAATCACTATGGGCATAACATAATGCCGTATAATGTTCTGTTTCTAGACTTCGAAAATATACAGCTATTTAGCCTTGGGCAGAATTTTACCTACACTCTTAAGAATTAGCAGGTAAACAGCTGCAGGCAGTTTCCATATCGCCCTACATACGCGTATCTTCAACCATAGCTATCTGCAAATGAAAGTTTTACACCTTTGCGTCCTACCTGCGTTCACTTACGGTTTTAGAGCCAGAGTTGCATAATTACACGAGTGTCAAGTAAAAGGTTAGCATACTCACGCCACTACCCTACTATCTCTAGAAGCATAACATATCTTGGCATTGAAATCCACAAAAATCTTCGATGGGACTTCTTTTTTATTTATTTTTTATATGAATACCGCACAAGACTCTCTCGAGAGACTCTCGTCTAGAGCCAGTGGGACTACGGCATCCCCAAATAGGGTATGTTGTGAGGCTGAAGGAAGTGGGAAGGGAAAGGATATAGGGAAAAGGAAGGTTGAGAAGTACCTGGCTATTCAGATCTGGTCACCGAACACGGTTAAAGCCATTTCAAGCAACGTTTCGATTCTGAATGGTGGTCTTTCACCAGGGCGATACAGAGTATCTACCACTCTGGAACACGCGCAAATATTTTTTTAAATAATTTTAATATGAATTAAATAAAAGTTGTTGGCGCACGCCGGGTTTGAACCCGCGACCTTTGGATTCGTAGTCGAGCGTCTTACCACTCGACCATGGAGGCCGTCAACAGCATTACAAAAAAACTCGCCAAGCTTACGTTCTTCTTTAGAAACATACGCAATATATCCAACAAGAATGATCTGTATAAGGTCTACTATGCTCTTTGCCAATCACGTATGGAATATAGAATCATCGGATGAGGGTCTGCCTCAAACACCCACATGAAGCAGCTAGTGCAGCACAAAAAAGTAGCATAAAAATAATCTTAAAGGTACCTATAAAAACTGCGTCAAAAAATATTTAAAACTTTGTCGTTCTCAGTATTAGAAAACTATACTCGAGAAATGCTTTACTCAATTTTAAAGGAAAAACTGAGTGCCTCACTGACCAACAAACTCACACTACAAGGACAAAAACCTGAAATTTAATCAACATTCCAAGATTAAATACATCTTTCGGTCAGAAAAAGCATGAATTTCATGCCACCAAATTGTATAATGATATTAAAAATACATCAATTAATAAAATCAAAATAATAATAAAAAACAGACGATTGAAAAGTTTGTAATTTTGGTTAACCAGAGAAATACGACTGTTTAAAATAAATACATGAAAAAATACATGAACAATAGAAATTCGAGCAACCCAAAGAAACGCTAATCTGACGACGGAACACCAATAATGTATATGTGGGTATCTCAGAGCGAGATATATATGGAGAGACAGCTAAATATTTTTACCCAACCTATACAAATTTACGATACATCACTTTCTTCAGGTTTTTACGTCGTAAGCCGTGAGAGAGAAAGAGACGAGACAAGTTCTCACATAATATAGCACCACCATTCGGTATGCAAGCATGATTTCTGTCTCCCGCGTCTCCGGCGACTCCGCCCACTACGTTTTAGGTTATATCCTATATAAAAACATACTGTGAAAAAGTAGTTATACACATAAACAAAAACATTATGTCGACATGTGCTATGAATGGATGTATAAATACCCTAGCCCTAGTCCTAGCCTCGCCCGAGTCAGGCAAAAATTATCAATACTGACTACAGAAGCGCTCCCTCCTGTATATTATTGCCCTGATGTGGGTATATTAAAGGCCTACGTCCGACTACGGTTTAAAAGTGGCTGATGACAAAGACGATGACTCAAAATGTAATCAATGCACTCGGAAAACCGGTTCAATTAATGCAGTTTAACAACATTGTGTCGATGGCTGACATATCTGTTGTAACCGACTGATTGGATATATAATTATTCGTAAATATGGAAATAATTACACGTAAAGACGATATCGTCGCCAGCAAGGCAAAAGAGCTCAAACGCCATTTCGGGAAGTTAACACCGGAGCACTTTCGAGTTTTTTGTTGTTTTACAATAAAATTCATAAGTCTTCAGTACCTGGTTGGATTTTGAAAAAATAGTTGATTCAGGTAAACTAAACTAAACTAAAAAAAAGTCTCAAACTTGTGTCGCTTGAGTCAAGCCTTTCCCAAATGGTAAAGATATATTTTAAATGGCTGACGGGCCACACAATGCAGAAAAAAAAAACTGATCAAAACTGCATATTTAACTCATTTTTGACCAAAGTGTCGCTTAAGCCCTTTTGCTTTCCCAACGACGGAATGTGTATAATCCCTTATTACGGTACGTGCTTGAAGTAACAATATGCAGAGAGAGCTTCTTCTAAAGCTCTTAATTATTTTTACCCAACCTATACAAATTTGGGATAAATCACTTTCTCCGTGTTTTTACGTCGCACACCATGAGAAAGAAAGAGACAATAAAATCTCCCAACTTATCACACCGCTTTCAAGTATTGTTAGAATGTTCTTCGTGTCCCGCGTCTCCGTTGACTCCGCCCACACGTTTTGATACACGAAATAAATGAACATAACTCAACGGTTTATTAGGTGACATGCTATATTTTTGTTAATAACAATACTGTGAAAAAGTGGTTATACGAATAAACAAAAACATTATGTCGACATGTGCTATGAATGGATGTGTAAATACTCTAGCCCTAGTCCTAGCCACGCCCAGGTCTAGCAGAGTTCGGCAAACCTCATAAAAACTGACTACAGCAGACAGCAGCGCTCTCTCTTGTATACTATTGCTCTGAGGGTATGTGATTGTTAAGTAACATCAACGAATTGAACGTAAGAGGGGTGGTGCCTAGAAATGACGACTATAAACTTCACAAAAACAATGTGGCATCGTTAAGTTTTAAGGTTCGTTTAGAGAAACTGGAAGATACTTTAGGTGGCAAAATGAAAAACCATTTGAAACAATAATATTGAAGTTTACTAACGTGTCCGTGAAATGGAGGCGAACTAAACGTGTTTTCGTTTTCAAGTATTAAAAATTTAGGTTGACGGAGATTGTTGTATTCGATAACACACATTATTTATTTTCTTTTAAACCCATAGCCTACTATTAAAAATGAATATGAATATTTCATCTCTCTCGAAGTAATTTTAAAATATTTTATTTAGTTGGTTAATTTTTTTCAAAAATATTTGTTTACACTCACTAACGCAAAATTTGACTTTAATAATTTAATATCGGCTCCTAATTCGCCAATAAAATGGCGTGTCTAAATCTACATGACATTTGAATAATATAAGGATTTGGATTTTACAGCAGATTTTATATTTCACGTTTTGTACATGAATACCCGTTCAAGGTTCAAGCAAGGTCAATTGAGTACCTCCCTAGCGTTTACAACAAATAAAGTTTTAAATCTTTTTTTTATAGTGAATAACGCACAAGTCCCGACTGCTACCGACCGTCTACAGCCAGTGAGACTTTGGCATCTCTAATCGGGGTATGTTGTGAGGCTGAAGGTACTGGGGAGGGGAAGTGGATGAGAATAAGAAGGTTAGGAAGTACCTGACCTCAGAGCAATAATATACAAGAGAGAGCGCTGCTGTAGTCAGTTTTGACGAGTTTTGCCGGACTCGGATAGATCTGGGCGTGGCTAGGACTAGGGCTAGGGTATTTTATACATCCATTCGCAGCACACGTCGACATAATGTTTTTGTTTATTCGTATAACCACTTTTTCACAGTATTATTATAAACAAAAATGTAGCATATAATCTAAAAACCGTTGAGTTATGTCCATTTATGTTGCATATCAAAACGTGTGGGTGGAGTCAACGAAGACGCGGGACACGAAGAACATTCTTACAATACTTTAAAGCGGTGTGATAATTTTGGAAAATTTTGTTGTTTCTTTCTTTCTCATGGTGTACGATGTAAAAACCCGGAGAAAGTAGATTTATCCCAAGTTTGTATAGGTTGGGTAAAAATAATTAGCTCTTTCTCCATATATTGTTACTCCAAGTACCTGACTATTCAGATCTTGTCCTCAAACACGGCTTGAGCCATTTCAAGCAACTTTTCGATTCTGAAGAAGGTAGTGGGGAGGGGAAGGATATGGGGAAGAGGATGGTTGGAATGTACCTGGTTATTCAAATCTAGTCATCAAACACGGCTAAATTCATTTCATTTTCCTGATGAAAGACCACCATTCGTCTTTCACCAGGGCGATACTTGAAGAATCTACCACTCTGGAACGTGTCGCAAATATACCATATATTATTTAATGATAATTAAATGTGTTAAGACACATATTCTTTAAATAAAATGAATTCTCGCACCTCTGGATTCGTAGTCCAGCGTCTTACCGCTCGACCGCAGAGGCCGTCAAATCTTAACCATAAAGCAGATCATGCGTTTGTGTGTCCCACTAAAAACTCTCCCACAGGGAGCACAGGCTCATGAAATTTGCACGGCTTTTATGTCTGGAATTTTAGGCACCTTTTTTAAGTTCGCTACGTCATTTCCATATGGTGAGCCACACGTAGCTTGCATAGCCTTGAATTAACCGTAAATTAAAAAAAAACCGCAAATAATTGTTTGTGGTTTGTTCAACTGTTTAATAAGAAAATACATTCTACCTGGATATTGGAAAATTACACGAAATCAATCATCATTCATTAAAACTTGATCAGAAGCATAGAGTTGGTAGAGTGGTATCTATCCAAGGCAGTGAAGTCAGTTTTTTGACTTGTTTTTGATGATTTTAAACTGACTCGGCGCACCTGGGCGTGGCTAAGACTAAGGCTACGGTATTTATACATCCATTCATATCACATATCGACATAATGTTTTTGTTTAACAAAAATATAGCATATAACCTAAAAAACCGTATAGTTGTGTCAAGTTTAGTGGCATAGTAAAAAATGTGGGCGGATTCCCGCCGTGAACTAGGACCTTAAGATCATCCTTACAGTATATAGAAGCGGTCTATGAAATGTGTTGTCTCTTTCTCTCTCATGGTGTGCGGCGTAAAAACCCGGAGAAAGTGATTTATCGCAAGTTTGTGTAGGTTGGGTAAAAATAATTAGCTCTCCCTTCATATATTGTTACTTCAAGATCAGAAGTGATACTTAATGTGGTAAAAGTAGATTTGTTTTTTTAAAGAAAGACAAACATTCCCGGGTTACGAACAACCTGACAATATTTGAAAAACTCCTACTGCCATCATAATAAGCGAACAATGTCGTTGGTGCAATGATGGAGGACTAGCAGAGGAATTAAACCCTCAGCTACTAACCAGATCAATGATAAGTTCTATGAATCGTGTGCGGATAGGCGGCAAATAAAACTGAAATACATAGCCGGTCGTAAAACCTTTCTAGGTAGGTACTTATCTACATTTTTTTAATGGGCTATAAAGAGTACAAAATCTGCTATTATAGGCACTTGTTTATATTCATATCATAAATTATAAAATAAAGAGAGAAAGTAGAAACTCGGGCAAAGTCGGGTAGTATTTGAATCCATTGGCATATTAGGTATGTGTTTATAAAAAAAATGAAAAGGGAACAACCTTGGAGTAAGAATATACATGGAGAGGTACCTTTGCGAAACAGTGTAGTCAGTATTGTTGACTTTATA
Organism: Drusus annulatus; assembly: GCA_022651775.1. NCBI lineage: Eukaryota > Metazoa > Arthropoda > Insecta > Trichoptera > Limnephilidae > Drusus > Drusus annulatus. Next base: position 377,287 of record JAGWCC010000584.1, read on the forward strand.
CTGACTCGATAGAAAGAGACAAATATATGTTAAAGCAAGTTGGATAGCCTATACGTTACCGCCCACATGGAATTCGGTCATTTTTAATAAACATATTTTAACACATTTAACAAAGCAATATCAATACACCATTAAAATGATTTATAAAGTCTAAATATCACACAAACACTAATCACAGATGGTTTGCCTAAATAATGATGGAAGCTTTTTGATGATTTTATGTCTTTACATCATTAAAAATCTAAAAACTCGGTCAAAAATATTTAAAACGGTTGAAATACCTCTGAAAAGTGATGTTTTATAATCTTTATTTGGTCTTATTTGAACATTCACGCATAGCACATATCACCATCAAGGTTTTCAATCAACACAAATATAGGCAATAACCTCAAAATCCGTTGACGTAAGGTATACAACTCGATGATGTGAAGTAAGCGCGGACGGAGAACATCCTGACACACTTCGAAGTGCTGCAATATTATGTGACGACTTTTCTTGTCTCTTTCTCTCTCATGGTAAACAACGTAAAAACCCGGAGAAATTGAACTGTGGCAAATTTATATAGGTTGGGTAAAACTATTAACTATCTCTCCATGTATATTCTTAGTCCAAGGGAACAACTAAACAAAATATTGAATTAATTTTTTCAAAATGTATACCAGTTGTAAATACATTAAGTGAAACTTTTTTAGTCCTTAATTTTTAAAAAAATTACCTGGCATAGGAGTGATGTACACTATGGCGGACACCACGAGAGCCAGACCAGCAATGACGGCCATCCTCTGCAGCGCAGCCTTCTTGAAGTCGATTTTCTTGACTTCATTATTATTTTTTTCACAAACGTCACTCTCCGCACTTTTCATGTTAGCGCTAGTTTAATTAACTAATATACCACAAACACTAGCAAACTTTTTTAAAATATTTAATTTTATATCATAATAAATAAATCACGATAAATATTTATTCGCAATACAATATATAGTTAAAGTATTGCATTACAAAAACACTTTATCGAACGAAACAACTACGCTTTATCATAATATTGTTTGTTCAAATTTATGAGTAATGATATGCTATTTGAATTATTCAATTCACAGGTAACTTGTTGGCGTTTTTGAGGTTATTTTCATTTGTCATAACAACGTGGTGTTGCTATTCAGTTGTTTGTGGTTGTCGTGAGTTGTATGACGAGGGGTCCCGACCAACTCCGGCAACGACCAGCTGACAACTGACAACTGACAACTTTATTGCTACAACTACGCGATATTCCGGATATCTCGCTGAATTCGCGGGAACAACGCCATGTTGGAGCATCTCTGCCAGGGATCGCCAACTGCAGAGGTGTTTAGCTGGTGAAAGGTGAACCGCACTAAAATGGCGTGCCGCTGATAGCTCTGTTGCAACCTCTCTCTCTTTACATAATCGAAATATGTTTTTTTCACAAGCTGTATACGAGGTATACACAACTCATGCATACAGAAGGAGATCAATTTGTTTGTCCAAAATAGCTATAATCGCGCTAGGCATCACATGTTGTTTTATACGTCAAAGATTCGAACATCCTCATATCAAAACACACATGTAAATAAGGCGATCCAGCGTCCAACTGCTCAATGAAGCTGCATGGACCTTAGACATATTTAGATGTACACATACACAATTCAACGAATATCTCTCAACATATTGTGTACAAGTAATTGCAATACCAGCATACACGGTTTTACCTTCTCTTATAACTTTTTTCGTTTATCATTGCAATCTTTGGAGCACAGACGTCAGGTAGGAATGCTGTCCTTGTTCTACCGGTATTTCAATGGAAGATGCTCCGAGGAACTTGCGTCATTGGTCCCTTCGGCACTAGGTAGTCGGGGAACTCGCCAAACGCGCGCCCAGCATTTGTACATAGTTGACATTCGACACGTGATAACAAGCCACTTCTACGACTAGTTCTTGTGTTCAACCTTATAGTATATAGAGTGGTATCAATCCAAGGCAGTGTAGTCAGTTTTTGATGATTTTTACCTGACTCGGCGGACCTGGGCGTGGCTAAGACCAAGGCTAGGGTATTTATACATCTATTCAAATCACATATTGACATAATGTTTTTGTTTATTCGTATAACCACTTTTTCACAGTATTGATATCAATAAAAAAATGGCATCTAACCAAAAAAAACCGTTTAGTTGTGTCAAGTTTAGTGGCATAGTAAAAAATGTGGGCGGAGTCCCGCGGTGACCCAGGAGCCCAAGATCATTGTGACAGAACGTAGAAGCGGAGTATTATATTTGTTGTCTCTTTCTCTCTCATGGTGTACGACGTAAAAACCCGGAGAAAGTGATTTATCGCAAGTTTGTATCGGTTGGGTAAAAATAATTAGCTCTCTCTCCATACATTTTTTCTCCAAGTGTTCAACAGTTCGACTATGGAATGATTTGCCGGCCTCTGTGTTTCCTCCCTCCTACAACATGGCCCTTTTAAAGACCCAGGTTCACTCCTGCCTTTCCTCAAAAATACTCTCCACACAGCATTCCCAAAGATGACACAAGGTCTCTGTGTGGAGTTAATGTTAAAAAAACACATTATTTGTATTATTATATTACATATATGTCACACTATTTCTTACTTTATATTCATGTAACTCATTTGCATATACCTTATCCTATTATATGTGGGGTATAAATAAATACATTCAGTTTTTTTAATTACATTATGTATTTACCTACACGTTTTGAACCTTACTTTATTCTACGAATAAGATATACATGGATCTATTTTATTATCTTCTATTCTATTTTGTTATATTAGATTAATTACTATGTTTATCTAAATTAAATTCTACTGTACCACTTTCGTTGATTTCTTAAATTGTTTAGTGAATAACTGTATTTTTGAGATATTTTCTAAATTAAATAAATTAATAATTTTATTGTTTTAATCGCCCTCGGACTATAGTTTAAGAGCCCTGCTATGTGCTACTCAGCGAGCTATCGTGTAAACCTGCTTTTTTACTTAATTTATTGAATAAATAACTTAATGGTATCTGTTTGGAACACAATTAGATTTTGGCTTGCCTCGACTTTCCATTAGGAATCGCTCACATTAATTATTATGTAGGTAAGTTATTACGTAGTTAGAAACGCAAGTCATTTTTCACATTCTCCAAACACCCGTCTAGAACATCGAACGGAACTTGCTTTCTGTACAGAAGCGGTAGATGAATAAATACTCCGGTGAGTGGTAAATATGCAGAAAAGGAAGAAGTCAGAAAACCTTCATTCGAAATAATAATAATATTTGGATAATTTGTATGGCGCCGTTTTTTGTGAAAAATCACCTCAAGGGCGCTGTACAAATCTTAATTTCTACTTAATATTAATTCTTAGTTTACATAAATAAACAGCAACATACTTACCTGGCAGGTCACTTCTGGCAGGACACAATCACCATATCATAATAACTTAAAATTTAGCTGATTCTTACATATATTTTTATTTTTTATTGTTATTTTTTTTCATTTTTAGGGCATGAGAGCAAATTTAAAATATGGTATATCGGAGGTATTTTTAAAATTTTTCGAAGTGAAGAACAGATAACAGTTAAAATCTTCTAACAGTCTTATTGGGCTTGTTACATCTTGATTGTGGATATGATTTTTGAAAAAATGTATTTCGAGTTAGGCTCTGAACTCTGTCGAGTATTTTATTACTATCAGATCATGTGGCAGTCCATTCCAGGCTTTAGGACCTGACACTCCGAAGGCGCGTTCTCCGAACTTAGTGTCTGGTGTGCGCTTTGGTTCCTTCAACCTTCCGATAGCCGATGAAACTGCCGCTCTAAAGGTTGAATGTCGCGAATTGGAATCTTCAGGAATACATAATTCCGATAAATAATCCGGAGCCATTCCGTTAATTGATTTGAATGCTTAAACTGGATTCTTTCGGGACCCATAAGCCAGTGAAGATTTTTGAGGTGCTCTGAGATATGGGAATATTTTGGTACGCCGGTGATATTTTTGGTGTCCTATTTTTAAATTGAATATCTTATTAAAATATATTCTATCAAAAACCGTTTAAAATTCGCTTGTAAGCACGATTCTAAAAAAACGAATGATAATTATTAAAATAATTAAAGCTATTTCGGTCCGCCTTTCAAGATATGCTGTTTTTGGTTAAGTTGTCGCCCGACGATGAGCCAAAAAATACGTCAAATCTGTGCTTAACGTCAGCGGGATTTTAAATTTATTTATTTTAACGAAAACTTTGTGAAATCTTATGTTATCAACATTTTGACTTCACCTGTAAGACAGTTGACTCCAGCCCGGCCAACTACCGCCTCATAACGATCACAACAGTTCTGTCCAAGGCGATGGAACGTGTGATCAACGACAAACTGCTCACATACTCGAAAAGAACTTAATTATTAACGACCGTCAATACGGATTTCGGCGGAACCGGTTCGGGGTGATCTTCTCGCGTATGTGACGCATGTTTGGGGGCGGTGCTTGGAATGTTTCGGTGAGACCCAAACGGTTGCACTGCACATTGCTAAGGCCTTTTTAAGGGTTTGGCACCGAGGACTTCAACAAACTGCCATCTACGGACTTCCCGCATCCTTGTGTGCGTGGATTGCCGATTTTTCGAGGGAGAGGTCGATTTGTTGCTGACGGTGTCACTTCTTCTTCACATTCAATCTAATCTGGCGTCCCACAGGGATCGGTTTTACAACTTTGTTTTTGTTGCACATCAATGACTTTTTGTCATGTGCCAATACCCTGTTACACGGATGACAGTAAAGTCCATGATAGTTTTTTGTTTGACAGGCCCCCAAAGGGTACAGAAATTACAACGGGTCGGAGGGATTTGAATCAGATAATGGACGTTTACCTCGAGAGAATTTCCTCTTGGGGTAATAAGAAAAGCCTAGTCGAATTCAAAGTTTCAAAGATCCGAGTCATGTCTATAATAATATATAATATATAATAAATAAAACGGGATCGTGATGACATACAGGCCCCGCAGGTAAACAACTGCCGACCTTGTACAAATTGTAAATGCGCCCCGCTGTCGAATTTGGCAGTGCAAACTCTGTGCAAAAACGGGCGGTCCTTTTGATAGATTCTCCTATCTTAACAAACGGATTGCAATCTTTGAATCACAGACGTCAGGTGAAAATGCTGTCCTTGTTCTACCGGTGTTTTAGTGGAAGATGCTCCAAAGAACTTGCGTCATTGATCCCTTCGGCACCGGTGCAACTGCATAGTTGGGAAACTCGTCAAACGCGCGCCTAACATTTGTACACGGTTGACATTCGATACATGAATACGGGTCGCTTCTACGACTCGTTCTTATGTTTAACAGCTCGACTATGGAATGATTTGCCGGTATCGGTGTTTCATCCCTCCTACAACATGGGCCTCTTCAAGACCCAGGTTCACTCCTTCTTTTCTCAAAAACCCTCCACACCGCATCCCCAAAGATGTCGTAGGCCCTGAGGGAAATTATTTCCCTCGGGCCTCCTTTGTGGAGTTATTGTAAAAAAAGGTACTATTCTATGGTAGCAAGAGTTAATGTAAAAAGAAAATGGTGAAAACCAGTTTTTTAAACAAATTAAAAACTGCAAGTTTGCTTAGGTATACACCTTGGAGTAACAATGTATGGAGAGAGAGCTAATTATTTTTACCCAACCTATAGAGATATATAGAGAGAGAGCTAATTATTTTTACCCAACCTATAACACGCCAGGCTGCTCTCGGAGCAGCCTGGCGTGTTTTTAGTCTTTCTCGTTATTTTTCGCCAAATAAGTAGGATATTTTACAAATTACTTCTTAAAAATTACACTAAAATTACCGTTGTTGTGTATAGGTTAAGTGAATAAACTCTAAATAATTTTAAAGTGACTAGTTTCGACGTAATTTCGATTTTTAAGAAAATATTTGAATCTTCAAATATCAGTTTTTTAAATGCAGTGCTAAAGCCCGAGAATGGTCGTCACACGACGATGACGTCGATGACCATTTGCCACATGTTCCGTCCCTTCGACCGCCGGCCCGGTAACCGGCAGGCGACCTTTTTGTCAATTCAATACAATCATCAGTTCTTCTTTTTGCCTGCGCATATAACCTGTTAGAAATGTCGTGGCGCTTTGCAGCTGCCTGACGTGTTTTAGTCTTGTTATTTTTCGCCAAATAAGTAGGATATTTCACAAATCACTCAAAAAATAAAAAAATAATAAATAAAAATAATAATAATAATTAAAAAAAAAAAATAATAAAAATAAAAAAATAAAATAAAAATAAAATAAATAAATAAATAAAATAAAAAATAAATTAATTCATTAATAAATAATAATTAAAATAAAAATCATTTAAAAAATTGTGTCTATCTGATGGGACCTGCCAGTGAATACCGAACAAGAGTCTCAACTGCGTCCAACTTTCTAGAGCCAGTGGGACTATGGCATCCCCAATTAAGTTTCAGCTCAGCAATGAAGTTTCTACGAACACCACTTGCGGGGTTCGGAGGCCAGCCCCCCAGTGGAGTGTGCGTCTCCCGCCCTCACCTGGCTGTCCTCCGGCGGCTCCTTCATCGGCCTCTGCAGCCTCAAGGATCTCCTGGTCTGCGTGTCCTCGTCGCCTCCCCGGCTCCAAGCCCAGGGCGACAGGGGCAATGGGTACGAGGAAGAAGAGCGTGGGACAGGGTTTGAAGCAGTCGAGAAGAAAAATGGCGGATTGGTGAACTCCGCACCAGCGCAGCATACTCTGACTCTGGAGGACTCCGATGACAGTTTTTCAGCAACAAACATGCCTGGGCAGCTGCGCAAGTTTTTCCGCAAGAAGAAGAAGGACCACCACGACCAGCGCCGCAGCGCTCGACGACCACGATTACGACGACGCCCGTGCCGCCCAAGCCGACGCCGCCCACCACCAAGCCGCCTTCCGACACCGGCGACGAATTCGGCTACCTTTGGTCACCGCTGGACTCGGCTCCTGACTCTGACTACTGACCATTAAACTAAGAATTAATATTAAGTAGAAATTAAGATTTGTACAGCGCCCTTGAGGTGATTTTTCACAAAAACGGCGCTATAAAAATCATCCAAAAATAAATAAATATACAAACTTGTGATAAATCACTTTTTCCGGGTTTTTACGTCGTACACCATGAGAAAGAAAGAGACAGCAAATATAATACACCGCTTCTATGTACTTTCACGATGATCTTGGGCTCCTGGGTCACCGCGGGACTCCGCCTACATTTTTTATTATGCCACTAAACTTGACACAACCACACGGTTTTTTCGGTTATATGCTATATTTTTTTGATAACAATACTGTGAAAAAGTGGTTTACGAATAAACGAAAGCATTATCTCGATATGTGATATGAATGGATGTATAAATACCCTAGCCTTCGTCTTAGCCACGCCCAGGTCCGCCGAGTCCGGTAAAAATCAACAAAAACTGACTACACTGCCTTGGATAGATGCCACTCTATATACTCTAAGGTATACACCCACTTGAGTTTTAAATTACATTTGTTTCAGCACGATCGTGTTTTTTTTGAGAGCAAATACGAGGCACAGCTTATATTTTAAATTTTTTGGTTACACTAAACACTTAGATTGGAGTATTTAAAACTCTGTCATATTATTTGATTGATTCAATCGACAATAAGCGCCATTTTTTTTTTGAGATTTACACGGTCCCCCTTAACGCTAATTCTCGGCCCGCTTCAGCTTCTGATCAAATTGTGATCATTCGGCAAATATAACAGCACAACCGTTATGCTTGACAGCAGATCACCATTTAATCAAAAGCTGGAACAGTGTGAGAATGCGTAGTTCCATTCCAAGCAAACTACAATAAAATTCTTGGGGGACATTGTTTATAGATCACATTATGATTACCTCACACGAAAGATTAATTTTGTCAAAAGCGGAGTATTTGCGCTCGTAAAATCTCTCTAAAATGCGAAGTGGACTAATATCTCGATAGTCTTTTTTTTAATAATATATTTAGGGTGAAGTGAAATCAATGTTTCGGAAAAACAGTTTTTTTTTATTGATGTCAACATCATAAAATTTTGTTAACATCTACAAAAATATAACACAGTATCTTATACAGTTAGCTGTTGAATCCAAAGCTGCGATAAAGCCCGAATGTGTTTTCAGCTTCAGATTAATTTAGAAAATAGTTGACTGTAAACGATAAACTATACTACTTAATGGAAGTGTCTAATTATGTATGTGGAAATATTATGGAATGAAAGGAGAAATGGGAAACCATTCACTCACCGATGAAGTTGAAGTTATAAGTTCTTGAAATCTTCTTAAAAAAATGTATTATTGACAAACACGAATAAACCATAATGATTAGTCTTTTTTATTCACAAAACGACAATGATTTATATTATTTTGAGAACAACAACAAAACCGACGAACAAGCAAAAAACCAACGAGCAACACGTTTTTTTACATGAAACTCCTCTGTTTGATTGACAATTGTTTCGAACACGGTGTTGTTGTGTTTGGAAATCGAATAGCGAAATGGCAGGATAGGTAGGAACTGGATAAAAACATGATGGTAAGAACCTAACAAATTATCACTCTGAAATCCAACACTAACCTCACCTTTTTTGGTTTAAATACTTCTCTCTATGTGTTTATTTGTACAAGACCGGTCGTGTGCAGGTGAAATTGAAGCACTCCGCTCCAGACGGCGAACCGCCAGGGCGCTGATAGTACCTAATCACAGTGCTTTATATATATGATATAAAATGAAAAAACCACACCATTCACTAACGGCAATTGAACACGTAAGTTCCTGGCCCGACGGCGCAGAATAAAAACCCGCGCCTCACGTTTTATCTTCGGTTCGAACAAAAAAATTAACTGTTCCGGGCGCCGTTTACTCAGGGCCGGGCCTTGCCTGTATTGTGCGTAAATAATTATTTTGTTTATATATTGTAGTGTTTTATATATTTTGGTTAGATTCGCATAAACAACATAACTTTTGACTGAAAATAAGTACCTAATAATAGAAAATAAAAGTGAAATATTTGTCACTCGAAAGATATGAACAAAAGTAAGTACTATTTATTTATTGTTGTTTGATATGGCAAGTATGGTGTTTGACA